>JAJEKV010000009.1:13612650-14058888 GCA_021234155.1 Isoetes taiwanensis
TCCTTTTGATAGTGGGTTTGTGACTTTGGTGCACCAATCGGAGGATTAGATCCTCACTGTCTTGGTGTACGGTTGGGGAGTTGTCTCCCACTATCCCGTACTTGGCAACCTCCGTTTTTCCACTTTCATTTTTATGGGGCCGGAGAAGTTGATGTCTGTTGCTTAGTGGTAGGCACCAGGTAGGTGGGCTATTTCCCCCACTCGTCACGGTGTATGGGCGGGACGGCGTCGCTCTCATCCCATAGCTTTGCCTCCCCCTATTTGCACCATCTACTCCTGGTTCCCTTGTTTATTCGTTTCCTTTCGTCCATCCTTTGTGGTTGTTGTATCTCCAGTGCCGGATAGGTTGGTGTCTGTAGCTTAGTAGAAGGCACCAGTCGGTGGGCTAATTACCCCACTCTGTCCTGGTGGATGGCGAAGACGTCCGTCTCTCTGTCCCATCACTTCGCCTCTCCCTATTTGCACCATCTTCTCCCTTTCACTGTTTATTAGATTGTATCCGTACATCCGTACATCTGCGTTCATACATGTCATATATACATCTCTACTCCATACTTTCTCTTTGGAAATATTCTCTCTCTTTTATAAACTTAAGAGCTAAAGAAGTCTCAAAACCAGAGAGAAATAGAGGGCAAATTAGAGTGACTAACATGCCAGAAAATGTCTTTACTAAATGTCTTTACTAAATGCAATGTCTTGAAATCAAAATATATGTTACCCCAAGCTAACAGAGTTGGTCATTGTCTTGATTCAAAATGAAACAGAAAACTTATCTGGAAGCCATTCGTCCGTGTGCAAATCTTACAAAAGTGTCTTCTTATCTTTACAAGAGCACAGAGCCCGAGATCATCCTAGCGAAGAAACTCCATTTGAAACTCCATTTGGAATACCACCATTTGGAACCTGCATTCTTGCTGCTCTTAATTGATGATGTTTGCTTTTGTTGAATTTTCTCGATCTTGATATTGGTGCGAGTGCAACAGGGACTTGAACCTTTGCATGTTGGTGGTATTCATCCTTGGTGGTGAATAGTATTGCTTTGAGATAATGATCTCTGAAAAGTAACTTTACGACATCTTGGTGCATCTGTATGTCCATGCTCATTCCCTTGCCTGCTGTATGTACACTCGTGGTTATGGCAATTATTCTGTAGATGTTGGCTGCTTTGGTTTCTGCCATCCACATGATTCATATGATGAGCCATCTCCTCCTTTCTTCTATATCCCCCAAGAGATGCATAACCTGGCCTTTAGCAAAAAACCATACTTGTTTAGTTCGATTTACCATGGAAGCAAATGAGAACCGGTCACTCTGGCGAAAACAAATCAAACAATTATTAGCATAACCCTTTTCTGAAATCCAGGCATAGACATGTTCCAAAAATGTAAGGTTGCTTGGCTTCTCCTTTCTTCGGACATAATCTGCAGCTTGTTTTTCACTGTAAGATTCTAAACACTCTGCTTTGCCAAGTGCACTAGAGTAGTGGGAAGCTGCAAAATATGCCTCTGCATTTATACCAGAGATATCCATATTGAATTTACTTTGAATGGAAGAATTTAATCGAAAGGATTTAAACTGGGTCTGTCTCCTTTCATATTGCCCTTTAGAAAGCCCTTCTAGCTCATCTAGCCTTGCAGCTGCCTCTTCATCGGCTACGTATACTTTCCAAACACATTATACCCTTTTTCTAGAAAATCAAGAAGAAATGGTACCTGGAAAGGGCCGCAGACAAGAGGATACCTGGATTTGGTCTGTGCCGTTCCAAGAAAATATGCGTGCTTGTTTTGTGTAAGCTCTTGCATAAGCCAGTAATTTCCAAACCCTCTTTTTAGAGTGCCGTAAACAAACAAAGACTAACTTACAGCGGCTCCCATTTCGATTGCTTGATACTTCTTGAAGATCTTGAAGAACTCTGCTCATTTCGATCTTGCTATCGTATAATCCATGATTTTCCAAAAAGGGCTGCAGAACAGAGAAGATACTCAACTGGATGCCTTGAATTCGTTCCTTGCCCTATTCTCCCTTTTGCCATATCCAAGAATAGACCGGTCCATTTACCCTTCCGATCCATTTACCCTTCCGCCATACCCTTCCGATCCATTTACCCTTCCGCCATAGCCTTCCGCCATGGCTTCCGCATCAGAGGCCTAACAGCTCTTTTTGTTCCACTGCTCTTTTTCTGTCCCTAATTCTAGCAGCTTAAACTCTTCCACAAGGTTTAGAAATGTAACAGATTTAGGTTTCTCTGCATCAGAAGGAATACCGATTCCATACACCCACTTTTGCAAGTCAACATTTCCCTCAATCCCTGGCAAGTGCTGATTGAGAAATTCCAGAAATTTCTCTGTGTCTATGGATTGAAACCTGAAGGTTTGATATGGTTCGCAGGCATGACAAAGAGGTCAAAACGCTCCTAATCATATGGCCCAAACAAAGCCTCTGCCTACTGCATCATCTGCTCTGTACCCTAAAACTCATAAGCTGCAGACTCCACCACAGATGGCTCTGCATAAACCCTAGAACGTGGACTCAGATCGAATTCCCACCAACATTGCACCATATCTCCATTGACAGCCTCAAGAACCCACTTTATTCTGAAACTATTTCTAAGCTGCCACCTTATTCTCCTGCTCTGTGGCAGTAGCTGGCTCTTCATCATCCGGAGGAGGCGGTTTCCAAGTTTCTATGAACAGGGACATGGCTAGGAATAGGAGTATCATCCTCAATAACCTTCAGCGTATGACCTTCTGGCACATCCCAGGACTGCCATTCCACTATTTTAGGTATAAGCTTGAGCTCATTTTCAAGCTGTTTAAGAAGCTGTTTGATCCGACCGCTTTGGACCCATTTTTCAATTTCTTTCCAGTCTTCTTCTTCCTCACAAACTTTTAACCTAAATCTAGCAAAGCGAAGCGTTCAACAATCTTACGATATTGGGCAGTTTCCAGTACAGTCTGCACTTCAACCCGGGAGCTTTTCATCAAACATCCCCATTCCCCCATCGCCATCCGCCATTCCGCCATCGCCATTGGACTTACTGGCTAGATCTAGAGCAAAATTTTACCCCAGATTTTACCCCAGCTAAATCTAGAGCAAATTTTACCCCAGGACTAAACCAAGTGAAGCTGCCCTGCATGCAGACATTTACTAAAACATAGTTGGAATGTAGCTTACAAATGACATGTACCAAACAAATTGAAGATTTACCTATAAATGTGGCTACGTCATTGCATTGCTCGCAGATTGATGCCTAATCATGGCCTTTAAGATGAGGCAAAAACGTGGTGCGACAGTTTAGATAAAAGTTTCTGAAGTTGCAATGTGGGACACTCTGCAAGATATGGTCGTTCTTGATGGAGAGAAAATGTTTGAACATGATCAGAAATGTGACTCATATGCACATCTCTAAGAAGAGATATTCTGTATGGTGTCTAGATGCCTGCAACTGACTGTAGACTTCGGCTCTCAAGAATGTGAAAGACTGAGTGCACAATCGTGGATGGTGTGCAGATATCCTTTAGTGGCTCCCACAAGCAATAATCTGAGTACCCCATTAAAATTTGAAAAACCATGTAACCTGCCAAAGACAAAAAGGGTATGGGACACAGATCGGTAAAAGCCATCTGGATCAAGACATCACAAAGGGAATACTAAGTGTATTACAATCTAGGAAAGCAAAAGATAGATTCAATTTACCTGGTTTATAGAGCTGATGGTATATGAAAGATCCCACAAAGCAAATAGGATATGTTCAAATTACGTTAAAATCACAAGGAAACAGTCAATTTAGAACTGAAGGAGGCTGATTTGCCCTGGCTTCACTTCACTCAGTTCATCCTGAGACCAGGAATGGATGCCCATTGAATAAAAACAATACCTGGGTTTTCTATATATAGGAATGCCCCCACGACTTAAATTCCGTGAGGGAAACATTTGCCGCGGAGCGTGGAGGCAAATGTTGACCCCACGGAATTTAAGCCATGGGGGCATTCCTAAAACGTGAATGACAGGTGGCAGTTTTTCTGCCGACGTGGTGCCGACATGGCGAAAACCTTCTTGTTTGTCGTCTCTGTCATTTTCTTTCCCTCCCTCCACACAACAAGTTCTTTCGGCCGAGCTATGGCGACGTGAGGGCGCTGCGGCATTTTTACGACTAAGGCGAGTCGCTGCACCTTAATCTACCTAAATGCTAAGTTAGATTTCACTTTTTTTAAACCTAACATTGTTTTTTGCTCTGTTTCTTATAGAAGCAGCGGCGGTTTGAAGGCGCATCGGCATTTTTGAGGTTAAGGTGAGGCACTGCACTGATCTTTCGCGAAATGTTTAAGTTTTTTTTCAAGATTCATGATCTGACCTTATTTTACTTGTTTTTCTGCCTTCGGCGCCAGCGTCCTTCAAGAACGACGATATAGCGACTGCTCTTTGTGGCGAGTTTTCTTTAAAATCTTTGTGAGATATTAGTATTTCTTGCAAGATTTACAATATTTTCTTCTAGCTTAGCCAGAGATGACATGCAAGAAATTCAGTGAAATGCTGAAGAAGTAGGTTCTGAACTATGAGTTCTGTGTTTTTTGCAATGTAACTCATGATTCAACTGAAGTAGTTGGATCAAATATTGGAATTTGAATGCTGTGCACTTGAGACTATTATTTGTTTTGGGATGTTCGTAATTTATTGTGTTTAACTGTAAATCTATGCTTAACTGTAAATCTATGTAAATCTCTGTATCTGCTTAAAACTGATTTAATTCTGAAATAACAGAATGTGGGATAAAAAAGTTCAGAATATCGATTGAAGTTAAGAATGTAGGGTAAAAACTTGAGAACTGGAAGCAAATACAAAAAATGACATTTAAGCTTCACTTTCTGTAAAAGAATGATGTCCACGTGGCATCGCACGATTGGACTAGGGGGCAAAAAAACTGCTACCTGACATTTACGTTTTTGGCTTCACGACCTGTCGTGGATTGCTGAGAATCTTTAAAATTATAGCCAATTGGGGTCAATCGGGGTAAATACGACCTAGACAGAACCATACCTGGCTTTGGGTTCAGCAGAATGCTTTGAAGCGTGCATGGCGGGATTTGGGGATGCCGAGAGGAGGCATCTGAGACAACAGATGGAGGAAAAGGGCAAAAGGCATGATTGCCCTTGCAATGCCCTTGGCTATCTCGCATTGCATTTTCTTCTGACCCATTTTCTACTTTTCATAACTGTGGATTTTAAAAATTTAAATCCAACGGCTTTTAACAAGGCCACGTCAGGTTTAGCTAATGCAGAGATGCTACGTGCAAAGAAGGTTGTAGGTTTGGTTGGGCTGGCATGCTAAAAAGAAAAAAAGAAAAAAAAAGAGAGAAGTTGTATGTCATTAAAGTATTTTAGTCTTTATAACTGATCTTCATTGCTTGTCAAGCGTCCTTTTCTACAAATGCCAAGATTCAAGATTATATGATTATACTTATGTTTAATTTGAGCTTTTTGCACTTCAAAAATTAGTGGGTGCATCTTTAGATGGCCCACTGCGACAGTGGGAATCGCTGCGATAAATACTTGTACTAAATAAAGACTATTGTCTAGAAACAATGGTGTACATAAACCACACCATTACTCTAATAATTAAACGTGCATGCACGTGCAGCCTACTTGGGGGACCTGCACTATATAAATAGCATACATTATCGACAAAAACTACCTTGCATCGGGGTTTTTTAATCCTAGTAGTAATGATTGTACTAGCCCATTGTATGGGTCCCATGACCTATTGGTCTCCGTGGACGTTAAAAAAAACTATTCTATTCTATTCTATTCATCATCAACAAAAACTTTCATAAAATCATGCTATATAAGAGCACCACTCAAAACAATCTAAGGCATTGAAGTTGTCAGCCATAAGGCCTCTACTAGAAACGTCTCAACGGTTACGAAGAATGAAGGCCTCTAAAGCATAATAGATTCTTAAGAATAACATGTTCTGAAAGCTTAGTTGTAGACAATGTGAGGAAATACATTGTAGGCTTTGTTCGTTCTGATGCAGGAAAGCAACATTGTCTATATATGCCACATTTATTGAAGCTTAAAAACAAAATAACCATGCTAGAATCTTGCTCAGCAAATCCCGTTGTAAAATGAAAAGCTTTTGTACTCCAACCAAACTGCCACTCTTAAAACAATGCCAAACTCGCCAACGCAACTGCAGTCCTAGCTTCAATCTTGCCTAAGGGACACCTTACATGTCACCGGCAAGTTTTTGCCGGACGTCAAGCCGTTCGAGACACTCAGGTGTAAACTGCTCCAGCAGTTCGGGGACGAACGGCTCAGACGTCAAACCGGCCATCTCAGATGAACTACATGTGAATACCTAAAAATTTACATGTGAGGCGCCTCTAATGGTGCCTAACTTTTATTACGTGGCTTTTAATTAGGCAGGCATTGGACACTTACCATTTTTTTTTGCCCGCCTCGATATCGTACGAGTTTAGGTCGAAATGACACATCATATCCACGTAAGACCATAAACCTTCAGATTTCCCGCGCAAAACCCTTCGCGTGCACAAAGCAACAAAATATCAAATCGGTGTGCGATAGGAGGCGTCCTCAGGTAGGTATTCATCTATACCTTTGTTTCCATTTCAATCATTTATAAAATTTCAATTAACAGAAGGCCTATGGAGGAAGAGTTAATGCATAGTGCCCTTTCATCGGCTGATATCTCAGAAACAATGCAAGATAAAGAGAATAGAGTTGATTCTCCAACTATACTTTCAAGTGAAACTGTTGGCAGGAAACACAATTTTGATATGATGCAACAACATTCTCATAACAGTGGCACAGCAGATTCAGCAATGGTGCAATGTAGGCTTTTATTCTTTGCCCTTCAATTTGCACATATAGTTAGAGCTATTGACTCTTATGATGAGTCTACTGTGTTATACCTACGAATATTTGCTTGGTTGAGGGCAGTCATGGCTCTATTATCTGAATTCGGTCCTTCAATCACTAGCAAAATACTCCTAGACGGTTTTGGATGTACCAAAGAGGTCCTCGTTTCGACCAGCTACACTTGCACACTTACAATGATCTAGACTTTAGGAAAAGATTGAGGATCTCCAGAGCAACATTTCATTATCTGTGTCATGAAGTAGGTCCATTAATGAAAAGGGAGAATACTAGATTCAGAGATGCTATTCCAGTTGAAACTAAGATTATGATAGGACTATCAAGGCTAGCTACAGGCAACACACTTACAGGCATTGCAGACTCTTTTTGAGTTGGATTTGCCACGGCACAGCAAGCTGTTATAGAGTTTGCAACTTCTATCAATTTCAAATTAAAGGACTTATACATTAATTGGCCATCACCTAAGAGGATAAAAAGCCTAGCAGCATCTTTTGAAAAGGCATTCATGGCTTGCCATTAGTCATTGGTGCAATTGATGGCAGTCATATTCCCATCATTGCTCCAAGTCAATCTGCCCAAGAGTATTACAACAGAGCACTTTATTGTCTCGTTGGAGATGCTGCTTATCCACCTCGTGTTGAGTCCTCTCAAAGGCCATAAAGATGGTTTGAGCAAGGAGCAATATTACTGGAACTACGTACAGTTAAGTACCAAAATGCCTGTAGAGCAAACTTTTGGTAGATTGAAAGCTAGGTTTAGAATACTGTTGAAAAGAAATGATATGCATTTGGAAGATGTTGTAAAGTGGTGTCTGCATGTCTGGTATCGCATAATTTATGTATTATTCATGGTGATGGCTTTGAAGAGACATGGGCAAAAAAGCCGAAGAAGAACTACAACAGTCCATTGCCCATGAAGAGAAAATGGTTGCACAAAGAAGGAGTAGAAGAACTTGTACTGGTGATGGTAGCACAAAGCAACGCTTAGAGACCTTGAGTTATTGCCAATATGGAGTTGAGAAAGTGCATGGTACATCATTGTCAGAAAATGAAGCTTATGCAAGAAACCTGGACAGTGGTTATGATGGGCAATTCACATTGCATACTCATAGCAGCACACCTACTGATGCGACAAGAAGAAATGCTATTGCAAAAGTGCTTTTTGAGAATAAGACTGACGAGCTCCTTCAGAAGCAGGGTGTATTCAGCATGGACTCATCTGATGAATCAACAGAAGATTGGACGTATTCAATGCTCTGACAGGTATTCAACGCTTTGACTAGCTTAGTTGTTAAATTACCATTTTGGTAGGTAGAGATTATGATTGCTTGTTTATTTAATATTTACCCCACTGAGTCTAACTGCAGGCTCATCACGATGCAGCAGGAACAATACTAGTTGCTACGAGCTGCTCAATGTTACTTAGTTTGTTTACTTCATTTTATGTACCTTTCATTGGCATTGGTTTCCAGGGCTGCATGCCTTTGTATCTACATTTGTATTCACTGTTGTAACTAAAATTTGCAGTAAAATGATCTGCACATCTATTTATTATTGTCCTGGCTCAAGCATATCTTTATTATCTATTCCTCCTTGCTCTTACTTTTCAATACATATTAATAATCTAGCCAACTAAGAAAAACAAACAAAACAAAACGTAATGGTAACCCATACTGTACAAAACAAACGTACGTAATGAGTAAGTACAAAACAAATGTAATGGTAAACCATACTGTATCTGCAACTCAAATTGACATATTTGTATAACAGATCGATCTATCTATCCGACCAATTCAACAGATCTTATCTATCGATCTGTCTATCCGACCAATTCAACAAATCTTATCTATCAATCTGTCTATCTTCATCAGATTGGCCTTAACATCCAGTCGCCCTTCAAGAGCTCAATATGGGGGAAGAAAAGGGACACGATGTTAAAGGCTTTGAAGATTCCGAAGATGAACATGATGTTCAGGGGAGTGGCCTTTATTCCGTGAGCTTATCAATTTTTATAATAATTAATAATCTTCTATAAACACCTGAAGTAGCTAGTTGTAGAATGTGAATTTATGAATCAGTGATCTAGTTTTAGTTGCAATCAGATGTGAATGCTTGTCTTCTTAAGGTCAATTTTATGCAGAAGCATAATTTTATATCTATCCCCAGTTTGTCCGTCAATGACTAGGATAATGTTGCTGCAAATAACAGGGCAGGATTAATCGTCAAGCATATGAAGAGTTGATACAGGGCAGGATTAATCGTCAAGCATATGAAGAGTTGATCATGGGTTGTGACTAGTGACGAATTTTCTTAATGCAAGGCGTGTTAATGGTTTTGCCTTCTGTGAAAATAAATATGCTCTAAGTTTCCATGATCATGTAATGTTTCTATGAGGAGATTGAAAAAACAGTTCATTGCACTGGATCGGATGTTGGAAATATTGAACTCATTGCATACCACTGCAAGCCTCATGTATAAAACAGGGACCAATAACTCCATAACTTCATAAGGGACTGCACTCGCCTGCAACAGTCAAGGTCTTACATGTACCAAGGACAAAAATTTCAACCACCCCATTATATTTGCAAGGAATTGCATCTGTGTGAGATCCTGAAGCAGCAGCTCCTGCAACTGTCTCAGTTCCTTCCCTGGCACAACAAGTTTTCAATTATTTTGTATATTCCAACTGCTGTACATATTTGCTTATACAAGCCACCATGTAGAGGTCTGAACCTCCACTGCGAGGTTAAGCAGAGATGAAACAATAATTGCAACAGTAAAATATCATACTGCACATCTTGAAGTCAGGGCATTCTACAACAACTTTGATACGCACCTTCTTCCATAAGCCTATGCCTTGTTTTGGTGGAGCTAGAAACTCTTCAATTAGCTCACATCGAGCATGGAGCATTGCCACGACATGATGTTCAGACCACATTCTTGAAGCATTCTCGTCATCTTCTTTAGGAACTTTGGCTTGAAGTGCTCTCTCTCTTTTCTTTTTGCAATCCTTTTCAATCTTTTCTGTGCCAACATTCTTTTGACTGGATGGTCGACCTCTTTTCTTTGAGCCAACAAGTGGTTGAGATGGAGGAATTGGTTGGGGCATCATGTTCATATGAGATGGAGCTATTTGCTGAGATGCTGGAATAGACATGTTTATTTGTACTGACGTAAAAGAAGATGAACCAGGCACAGGAAGATTATATGGAAATGGAGTGGTCATTGAAGATAGCATTTGATGAGGATGAGTGTAAGGAATGGGTGTGCGAGTGGCCACAAATTGGTTTGTTGGATAGTTAAAATTGGATGATGGAATGTGGGTGGAAGTTGGAGCAAAATTGGCTAAAATTTCACTGTCTTGTGTGCAAGGAACTTAATCAAAAGTCCTTGCATCCATCTGTTCAAACAAGAAATGCAAAACTCTTCATTTTGTCAAGCATTCAATACAAGAAAAGAAGGAAATATCAATTGTTACAAAGAAAAAAGGGAATGGAAAAGAACGTAATTGAAAAAATGCAAGCTATGCAATGTCATTTTCATACCGATGAATGGAAAGGCTGAAGAGGAAGGTGTTCTACTCCAATTCACGGCCAATAGATGCCGAAATTTCACAGTTCTCGGATTATTGGCGCGAGAAGCAGGAGCAGGAGGGAAGCCACCGTGGAATTCTCGATGATGTGGAACCCCCCGGCTAAGTAATTTATTTGCCACGACGATGGTGTGATAGAAGGTGTGGAGGAAATGCAAACGTGGCAAGAATGGGTTGGGTTAAAAAAAGAACGTTGGGACATTTGCCGAAATGTGATTTCACCCTTCTCTAGCGGTGCTCTATGATTTTCATGCTGCACATCTCTACGTCTTACTCCAATGCATTCCGCATGTTTCACCTTGTATTCTGAATGTTTCATCTATCATTTCTTATGTTTTCACCGACCTGAATTTCTTTTACCCCAACTTCACCTTTCAAGAATTAGCTCCTGCTTCAAATTCCGGGGTGTGCTTCAAAATTCCGGGGTGTCAGCAATGCCAGAATTTGAAGCAGGAGGTCATTCATGTATACAGCAAGCTTCACAAACAACACACGTAGAGGCCAGACGAAAGACCTACCAAATCGACCAAGCAAATGCAGGAAAAAAGACTAGGAAAAAAGACTAAATGGTTAAAAAAATGATGTTATTGGGTGACATGCTATTGATTATTCATATATTGTCTATGGCCAATCTGCAAAGAATGGTGTCGTTTACATTTTGGTTACCTTTTCCGCGTGGTTCTTGGTTGTTATCTTCTTCTTTGCTCCATGTTTGTTCAATCGATGTGGATTGAGGGGCAAAAGATTGTGGATGATTGGGATGATTGGAATAAATGGATAATTAAGGCATAGGAAGTTTTACCATCAAAGAGTTGAAAATCTTTGGTGGAAAGAAGAGGAAGAGTATATGAATCATGCTAGCCTTCGGGGCAAGTTTATGGAGATAATACTAAAATAGTTTCATGGACTCACTATTTGCACTTTGCAAACCACTGGAAGCATGAAATTTGTTTGGTTTGTTTGTTTAGTCCTATGCTAAGGACTAAACGTTTGCAAACTAACTTTCCAACTTATTTTAATATCCAGAAAGGCACTGCGACTGCAACCCCTAGTAGCGCCGCTAGAGGGTTTCTTTTTCAAAAACCCCCAAGCCAATGCGATTTACTCCATAATGCATAGCTAGTAGAAAAACAAAGGAGGCTAAAATTTGAATTTCCATATTGCCTATGAAGTTTAGAACTATAAACACCTCTTGCCAGATGGATCTTCCTATGGTGGTTCGTCATGCATTTAAAATGCGTGGTTCGTTATGCATTTTTTGATCAACGCTCATGCTTGATACCCGAAGAACATACTGATATGATATGTATAATACTGCCGATTTTGCGTATGAGAGCCCTTTCATCTTGTATGTCCGAAGCTTGCTTCTTCACCGGGCCAACATAGGTTTTTCTATAGGTCTAACCTTCACCTTCCGCTTATTCTTTTTATCGCCTCCACCTTCCGCTTATTCTTTTTATCCCGCATTCTAGTTGGCTCAACTTCAACGCTTCCCTTCCCCTATACATTACCTTTTCCCCTATACATTTACATTACTTTTTCCCCTATACATTTTCCTAACGTGCAAGCCAAGGCTCCAAATTGGGGGGCTCCAGATTGGGGGGATTGGGGGGTTTAATCTGGAGGCCTGGTGCAAGTTACATAGCTAAGAAACCCCCTATACTAAAAATGTGTAAGTAATTACATAGCTAAGACATCCCTTATACATTTTCATAATGTGTAAGTAGTTACATAGCTATACGTTCTCAAATTTGCATGTTTTCAACGAGCATAATGAGTTTACTTATTGGCGAATAAAGGTTTGGAGAACCCCTTTGCATCCAAACGAATCGATAATTTTACTCCGAATTTTGGACCTCAACATCCTGCTGCTTATGGTGTTTCATGATCAGCCTCAGAGATGGATGGAGAACTGGTGGAACGTGCGGAACCACATATTGGATTACCCTACAGAGGCACAGAAAAATCAATCGAGTATAAAACGATATCTTTGTAATTTTTAATGCCTTGTATGTTTATTTGAAATGGATAACGGGAATATATAACTGGATTGATTAATGGTCAAAGGTTCAATGAACTAAGTTGGGTGCTTTTAAAACCGCTAATTCTTTACCGACATGGTTGGAGTGGCAGCAACACTGGGTCATGCTCAGAGAAATCTTCTCCAATAAAGCCCACAAAATCAAGCACTGGATCCTGGAATGGGGCCAAAACTTTGTTGGACCAAATGTATAAACTGCAAAGCTTTGCAAATGCAATTTATCCTTCAAAGGGCTGATTGCTATTTGCAGAGAACAACATTTCCGATTGCAGTTCATATAAACCGAGAGCCAATGATATTAAGCTTCACACCGCACAAACGAATAATGCATTGTGTATCTCAGAACTCTCAATTCAAGTTGAAAAGTAGAGCAATCAGAAACCTCTCCCTATTTGGTGATACAAATTCAAAAAAACCTCAACTACAACCGAAAACCATCAATTTAGTTAAGAAAACATTAATCCCTCCTTGTTTTCAAAAGCGAAGCGCCTTTTACCTCAAGTAGTTACGACTTGATTTCCACCGTCCCAATCTACGATTAATTTCGATTGTACAAACTACAGACTTGATTTTGTCTTTGGGTTTTAGACAAAGATCTTTCGCTTCCACCGCCATAAGGGTAGCTCCAATTTACCCTAGAAAAATCCTGGCTTCCACCACCATAAATCACTGTTACAATTTTTGGATATCAATAATCGAGATACTTCATCAATACCGCAGAATCCTTTTGCCGGACCAAGGTATTTGGAATCTTCAAGTTACAGCTCTTAGGAAACCTAGAGCAATCAGTTCGACCTCACAATATCTTCCTTTTATTTTTATAACGGTTAGGGCCGCGACCCTTTTAGGGTCTCGGCTTCGATAACGGCCAGTTGGGCTTCCAATCTCGATTCACGGCACGATTGGGGCCTCAAACATGCAAATCGCCCTTTGGAGTGCGATTTCCGACACCTAATACTAATTTGGCCTTGAATTTGGTGCGATTTGGCTTGGGTTGATCGCGATTCCGGCTCACGATTATGGCGCTGCTGCCCTTCCCAAGTTTGTCAGGCTCTATTTCCCTCCTCCCCGAACCATTTCGCCAATTTCGAGGCCGGTCAGGCCTTTTTGGTCACTTCCATGCTACCGGCTTTGCTTCATACCCACGACCTCAAGCTTACCAAAATCTCCCTTTTTTCCTTATGCAATCTCGACCCGTACTTTATATTGTTTTATCCCCGAATCGCCTGTGATGGCGCTCGACTTCCTCTTTATCTCACTGCTGCAGCCTATCTGGCGATAGGAGGCGCCCATATCCGCTTATAGCCTCCGCGATGCAAATAGCATGCTAAACCTAATCCGGACTCGGCAATGTGGGTGTGAACTACTACAGTTCTACTTCCGGCCAAGATCCCTCGCTCCTTCCTCGACGATCCCAAAACTAAGGATAGACCTCGCCTTTGTGTCTACCTACGATCAGTCCCTCCCCTTTTATATCAATAAAAATATCAATCCTAAGTCTCGGACACCGATCCGAGGTTTGAGAGGCACGAGACATGTGATAGCGACTTCTAGAAAGACACAGAATAATGTTTTAAGAATTTTCCCTCGATTACGTGCGCTCGACAGGGCCAAATTTTCTCACACTTACACGTGTCCAATTCTAAACAAATGATTAAAAAAATACTTAAATAGGTTTAAGCTGGTCCCTTACCCTCCATATTACAATTATATATTAGAGATATATATTATCAAACAATGCAATTAATAATTACAAAAAACCCGCCCAAAACAAATTCCTGGGGGGGACATGATAACAGTATTTCAACTGGCATCCTCTATATGGACAAAGTGGGACTTCGTCCACCTGCTCATTGAAAAGATCAATCGTCCAACCTCTGCCAATATAATTGTCAAAAGTTTGGTCCCGTGCACTAAGCATAAAACTATTGTCCATGGACCAGCTATACACCCTATTCTTGAGTGCAAGCTATTGTTGATACACTTATATACAAAGACACTATTCTAATCCTTCTCCAGTCCTCATGGCCGTCCTCGACAGTATTTGGATATTTTACACTAGATCTCTGATCCCAAAAAAATTCCTAAATTCATCTGAAGAGCCTTCAGACAACCACGATATATTTAGCTACCTTTGACAATGAGACTCATACAAACTTTCCAACTGATCACTTAAAGCTCTAAAGCCATCTTTCCAGTCCTGTCCTCCCCAATCACAGCTAAAAATCTTATGGAGCGCCCATAATTCATCTATGCTCCCTTTCTGAAACAGGTTTTTCAGTGCTGTAGATCTATCATCCAACATCCCTCCCTGAGGTTCTTCTTTAATATCAGAGTTCAATTTGAACTCTTTCTTATCAGTGGGAATTGAAGCTACTTGTTTTCCAGTTCTGGCTGACCAGTATTCTAAACAGTAATGGTGGGAATCAAGAGCTTCAATGGCCTGCAATTAAAGCAGACATTGTTATTTTAATCAGATGTTATATTTCATAGACAATATGAACACAGAATTAACCCAAAAACGTTCATGAACGTTACCTGGATGGTTGAAGGCAGACTTAAGCCAAACATATCAATGCCTGACAACATCTCTCCTTGCAGAGAAAATTTTGCATTTTGATGTGTACATCGATGAACGATCTCTTGCTTCACCCTTTCTTGCACGTCTTGCCAACACCTATCAATAGATGAACTACTAAATACTTCAGACGGATGCTCCTCCATGTAAACCTGCAAATTTCGGACCACAACGTTTCATGGTTGTCATTACAACCTGATCTATTGATCTATGGATTCAGCCCGCAGACGTACCTTAAAATGTGGCTTGCCTTCACCCTCAAGAATTTCACATATATAGTAGCAATAATGTGGCAAATTCAAATAATCGAGATATTTTACACGGCACTTGTATCCTGCACAACCTTATTTGAGTTACTTAACATCCACATCACGTATTCAAGTTAGTGAAAAGGAAGGTATACCTGCAGGAAATATGGTGTCTCTATTGTACCACCATCTTGCTTTCACCAGCCTTCCGATACAAACAACTTCAACATTTTGAACCTTGTTTGCACCAATGTTTAAAAACTGCTCCCTATTACGATCCTCGTTAGGTGGCGTTTGTCCACAAATATTGTCAGCAAAAGATTTGGCACTAATACTTATATCAACTGCTTCAGATATTTTATCTAGGCGCAAGCTTCCATCTGTAGTGGGAATGGGGCATTGCGTTTCTTTTGTATGGATGTTACTTCTAATTGCAATGTCACTAGGTCCTGTTACTGTTGCAGAGGTTGCTGGGATCTGGTCGTCGTCATCGTCAAGAATGATTACATCAGCAGTCAAATCAAGTGCACGCACCCCACGTGACTTTGCAGGAGCAGAACAGTTACTACCTTCTGGATTCGCTCCCGTAACTGCTTTTCCTTCTGGCATGTATAATGCTTCAAGCTTTTCCAGGACTTTGCTTAATTCGGACAACCCATAACGATACAATGCAAACTTCTTCCCTGCTGGGCAGTAGCATAGATCCTTTCCGTGTTCCAAACATGAATATCGTTCGGGACTGCATTCACACCCTATAGCAGAGAGATGCAGATCATAGAAACATTTGAAGCACTCCCTTTCAGTACTTCGATCAAATGCAGCATCCATCTGTTTTGATTTCACTAAACCCACTATGCAATTCCGCCGAGAATGCTCATATGCAATTCGATCCTAGAACAATGGTAACACACCACAATAGATACGCTGTCAATTATGCAAGAGAACAAATGCATAATACAACATACACGCTCACGAAATATATTCCTACCTTTAGTGCCTTGATCAGGGCAAGTGTCTGAGAATTGTGCACATCAACCGACAGATGGCAGTTGCTAACCAGGTCCATTGCAGCTGCTAAAAGAAGCTTATCGTGTGATATTGATGTCCTGCGGTGCTGCTCTTTGTAAAGTTCAACTGCCTGTTGCCCATGTGGTAACCAGTCCATTGGAGCAATATTTACCGCTTCCGCACAGTTGAAACCAGTGTTTAAACCAGCATGATAAGCTCGAGGAAATGTTAAAACAAAATCACCAGTCCGTTGAGTGACCTTAAAAACTGGGACACCCTCTTCTTTCAAGATTGTGGGCGACAGTTGTGTCACCTAAAAAATGGTGGTATAAACATGTCAATTGGTTGAAATCCACGAGTTACTCCTTTACAAATGAAAGAACTTTCACTAATAAATGGTCAGCATGTATTAATGCAATAGTAAGCTAAATAGCTCCTGTGCTTACCAATTTATGCAAGAGATTTGGTTGTTCCTTAAATAAATGTGGAAGGCGTTTCTTCATGGCAGTTTCCAACTTGCCAGCAGCAGTACCAGGAACTCCATACCAAATCTTAGGAGAACCGCAATGCATGTAATTTACCGAATACAAATGATGGTCCTCCACATGCTAAAATGATGAAACATTGCAACTGTCAGAAAATAACAAAAAACAAAAAGAAATGTCGATTTTGAACTGAATACTAAATGCAAGTTAGTTACCCAGCAAAACGACGAAAAACACATTCCAATATATAGCCATGGAATAACTACTCCAGTAACATCACTGCCTTCAAAAGCAAGCAAGGATCCCTTCAACCTTGCAATGTTATTCAAATTCCATCCAGAAAGTTCGTATGGGGTGGATTGATGTGTGGATCCTGGTGATGCCTTAGGAAAACCACTTGTAAATGTAGAGGTTTCTACATCAGCACCATATAAAACCTGCAATCTTAAAATATCTATTACATGGAGAAACATGTAATCCATAAAGCTTTGTTTACAACGATACAGAAAACCAACTTGCCTCTATCTGCTGAGTTGCATTTTCCACAATACGCCAATATTCTCCTTCAATCATCTTTATTGTTGGCTCGAAGTGTGTTTTGGCATCTACATCATTATCTGACAGTCTGAAATACTGAGTTTTGAAATCATTTGCATATTTTTCAAAACCCTTTATTGTGAAATCGCTACCAGGTTCAAAGCCAAACTCAGATTTACTCCCTTCTGAAGACCCCGAGGACATACTAGACTCTGCATCATCTTGTCTGCAGGGTTTGTTCCTTGGACTAGCAGGCCATCTCTCCTGCAGTTGGTCTATCCTTTGCACTCGTGTTGCAAACTGTAGTTTCTGAGCTTCCACACTTTCTTTAAGAATACATGGTGGACGCCACCGCCTAGGAGGAACAATGCGGCAGATGCCATATGCTTCGGCTGTAGACCTTATGCTTTCAATGTATTTCATTGGATCTTGGAACTCCTAATGCCATCAGCAAAATAAAAGTAAGTAACAAACAAAGAATTTACAAGCAAAAACAAATAATTATAGATGACTAATAATGTCGTTGACACTTTCAATTCTTGATATTACCTCTTCATCGGGGAAGAACTGCGGTGCTTCTTCCAGATCTGGTACGCGACCTTCATTAGGAAGCCATCTGCCCAGTACCTACATCCCCCAACCCATTTGCAGCATGTATTTAGCCTTGGTCTTACATCATAGAGGGAACATGCAAATATATAAGTCTTACCTTTTGGCAATCATCACAAGTTGAACAACCCCGAATAACACCAATAGGTAATTCAGCTTCCTCTGACTTCTCCTGAAAAAATTGCAAAGATAATAAGTACCATAGCTTTTTCTTTGCATGAAACAAGAAGACAATAACAAGATTTCATGAGCAGTGGAGCAACCCAAATCTTCAAAAGGGGGGCATGCCTTTTCCAACTAAGTTACCATAGATTGCGAGTAAAACATACCTTAGAGAGAACAGACTTGCAATCAACCTTAGCAGATCGAATATCGCAGTCTGAATCAGAATCATGCCAATTTCTCCACACTCTGCGCTTTGAAAACTTGCAAGAGGCATCAATTTCATCATCACTGGAGCCACAGTATCTACGGGTCTTTCTTTTCTTTCTAAGGGGCCGCTTAGGGCCATCTACATGATTTGTGCCACTGTGATCTGATTCAACATGTGTCCTTTTCAACAAAACACCTAATCCTTCTGCCATGATCCGGCAACTAGATTGGAGGGAGTACAGGGTTATTTATAAATGTGATCTAAAGGCGAAAGGTGGAGAGAAAGGGCAAGACCTAACCATGTCTTGCTCTAGATCTAATCATCTAACTATACTAGGTTTGGCCAAACTCGCGCGTGTTTTTCTTTAACTATGGGTACCAAAAAAGGCAACATGCAATTTCAAGGTTCTAGGAAAAAAAGGTGCAAAGCACTGTGGATTGCCCCCAAAATGCTATTATGAATAAAGCTTTATAAATGTATGTTCATGCGTCTGGTCGTTTAGTCTAGTGGTAATACACTAGGTCTAGCAACTATAGGTCTCGAGTTTGAGACCGCCCAGAATCACACTTTCAACTGTTGGGTGTCAAAACCCACAGACGCAATGTAAAGTGGTTGGGGGCAGGGCCCAACAAAGCAATGTAGCGTGGTCACATGTCCAGTTGGATGCTGCCTAGTGGTGTGACGTTAAAATACTATCTATCTATCTATTATTTAAATTATTTAATTATTTTGAAATGAAAATCATCGCATCAGGCGCGATTTCAATATTTTGTTTTTATTGTCTTATAAGTGTTTGCTTACGTTATACAGACCTAATCCGGTTTCCTTTCAAAAAACCTTCCAAAATCTTAGGTTATAAAAATACGGTTTGTGATTTCGGCCAGATTATGTCCTAGTCCTCCTTGTTGTATTTCTTTCAATAGAACAGAGCTTTATCTTCATTATGCGCTGCCTATATGCATAAACACTCTACTCACATCTTGCATGGGCATAATGCAAAACACATAGTTGTGCATCATAAATCATACCACATTTACATGCTTTTTACGTGATACCTATCCTGGCCGAATTTAATGTGGTCATGAATCTGCATCCATCACTTTGATGCAATGAATATGCATAAATATGCATAGCATCCTTCATCAAAAAATATGCATAGCGTCCTTCTCATAAATATGCATAGCGTCCTTCATCAAAACCATCTCTAACTTGGTTTAGAAGACTGGAGGATGCTAAAAACCATAAGTGCTATTGTCTGTGGAGAATAACCTCCAAACCACTGCAGTTGATGGATGGAAGGTAGTCACTTCTCCACCATAGTGCAAAGAAAATCAATCAGTCACAACCAACCTTCAATACATTGGCATAGGAAATACCATATTTAACAAATGCATACCTTTCAGATGCAAACATGAATGTGTACCTGGAGTTCAGAATGCAAACATGAACTTAACTTCTCCTTTATCCCAGCAAGGGTCTTGATAAATCTGAAACCACCCATAACCCTGGTCGTGGAGCATACATAATCCCCACGTGAGTTTTGCTATGCAGCTCGGATTTGCCATGCTTTGGGTATCTGTCAGAGAAAAGAAAACCATGAATACCATATTCATACAAATGTGAAACTAACCAAAGAAATATCAAAATATAAACCTTGCTATCAAAGAAGAGAAAAATAGAGCTTTGGTGACACGGGCTAGAAGAGTACGTCAAGAAGAGCAAAGCGATTAAATATGGCTGAATTGGCAATTCTATAGCGAGAGCATAGCCATTGCTCTTATAACATGCCTATTCATCTTCATTTGCAAGACCCCAAAAAATCCAGGTTTACTTGAAACGGAAAGCAGTGGTATATATCAAATCCAACTCAAAAGATTGTGAAAAGCTTAAATCCATTTCAAAGGGGGCCTTCATCGCGGTGTTGCAAAGCATAATCATATTGCCCTAAGTCATATGCAACGTTGCTTCTAAGTTTCGAGGAACAAGTGCGCTTCACATCCACTTGGCAATGGAAACTGCTTCACATCCCTATGTCGTCCACGATAAAACTTGTGCAGGTTACAATCATATGTGCTATCCTTCAGACCCGGCAATCCTTTGGCTTAGGGATAACCATCATGACATAGCCAAATCCATTCAAACTTCGTCCTTATAGAGAATAGGGCACAAATTTGTAAGAAAACAAATACCAGGATCATGAGTTCTTTGGAAGCTGAAGCTGGGGAAGTGGAGTAGATATTTCTGATATGGCAGCATCTTGTTGGTTCATCTGAACTAACTTTTGAAAACATCTTAGTGCTACTTCTGTTTCACCATCACTTCGGCATGCACTAAGCAATGCAATGCATGCTTCTGCAGATGAAGAGCACGGTGTAGTCTCAAGTAAGCACTCTGCCTGACACAAAAGCCCTGACCGTGCAAGGAGATCTATTATGCAGATATAGTGATCCATTGCTGGCATAATTTTATATTGTTCTGTCATGATTTTAAAATATTTATGAGCCTCGACAATTAAGCTACAACGACTGCATGCAGTAAGTAGACAAATGAATGTAATAGCATCTGGCTTTATGCCATGCTCCTGCATATCTTCAAAACATTGTACTGCCATGTTTCCATCATTGTTTGAACCATACGCATTTATCATTGTTGTCCATGACATGAGCTTATCAAAAACCTCTCTTGCTTCTGGAAGTGATCCACATTTAGCATACATGTCTATCAAGCCATTGCCAATGTTCCCACCAAATCCCTTTAGCAAAATCAGCTTATGGAGCTCTCGGCCCCTGTGTATGGCTCCTATGCTACCACAAGCCCTCAAGCAGCTACTAAACGTGATAGCATCTGGAGATAAGCCATTGCATTGCATTTGCTCAAGATACTTAAGTACTTCTACAGCACATTCATTTTCAGCAAATACTTCTATTAGTGCATTCCAAGATACAACATTACGAACTGGCAGCTTATTGAAGACTTCCTCTGCCTCCAAAATTGCACCAAGTTTACCATATACGTCAATCAAAGTAGTGCCAATAAAAAGATCTTTTCCAAAGCCTTTCCTCACAATCTCCTTGTGTATATGTTGCACAATCGTGCACGATCCTCAGATAGCACACGCTTTCAAATTTTTATGAATGCAATAGTGTCTAAGTTTGCCTTCCAGGTTGCATGAACTCGACATATTTCGGAATATCTAGACCGGGATCTTGTTCAATACGTCCTGCAAATATTGCTATGATATCATGAACTGGCATCCTACCAAAAACATCCTGCGCCTCCCAAAATAATGAACATTTTGTATACATGTCTATGAGAGCATTTCCAAGAACAGTATTGCCATAGAAATTTCTTTGAATGATCGAGAGCATGTAGTACCTTTCCACCATGTGAGTGTGTCTCGGGCTACCACAAGCTTTCAATCCATAGACAAATGCGATAGCATTTGGAGACATGCCACTTGATTTCATTTTTTCAAAACATTGCAAGGTGCTTCCACGCTAAACCCATTTTACGCATATCCTCGCAATTAAGCGCACTCCAAGACGGTGCATCTTGAGCAAGAAGTTTGTTGAAGACTTCTTGTGCCTTCTCAAACAAACCATAGCGGGCATAAATATCTATTAGAGCATTGCCCAAAAAGGATTGCTTTCAAATCCCTCCTTTACGGCCTCATTATGTATCTCTTGTACCTTTTTTACAACTCCCAAATGCTTACAAGCTTGCAAGGCGTAAAACAAATGTGGTAATAGTCAAGGGTATGCCTTCCGTGGATGTGTTCAAAACACTTGTATTGCTTCCTTAAATAGTCCACATTCAGAATGCCCCGAAATTAATGCATTCCATGACACAACATCACGAACGGGCATGCTATCAAAGACAGCATTGCGCATTATGAGCAAACCACACTTTGCATACATGTCTATCAAAGGCGCTGCCAACAAAGAGATCTCTCTCAAGTCCCATTTGTGTGATGCTTGCATGAATTTCTTGGCCTCTTTCACCAAATCTCATGTTGCCGCAAGCTTTCAAGATGCAAACAAATGTAACCGGATTTGGACATATATTCTCTGCTTGCATATCCTCAAAAACTTAAGCGCATGTAGATCAAGCCCATTTTCCGAATACCTTGCAATTAGTGCATTCCATACAAGATTGTCCCGAAATGGCGACTTGTCAAATATTTCACGTGCCTCCAAAGAAGTTTAACCATGTTTTGCATAGAAGTCCACCAAACTACTCCCAACAAAGGGGTCTTTCTCGGATCCCCCTTGGGCAATATCATTATGTATCTTGCGGGCCCTATCAATGGCACCTATACTGACCCGCGGGCCTTCAAGCCGCAAACATATGTCACAAAGATTTGGTAGGATGCCCTCTTTGACTGCATCTGCTCAAAGCATTTCAATGCCTCAAGACCAAATCCGGCTTGACGCAACCTCCAATTAATGTGGTCCACGACACAACATCCTCGGACTTGAAGATTGTCAAAGATGTTTTACGCCTCCGCAAAGAGACCAAACCACAGTGTACATGTCAACTAAAGCATTGCCAATAAAGGGATCTCCAAAGAAGTCCTCTTTGAGCAATTTCAAAGATGTAATTCTCTTCCATTGGTTATAGCTCCTAAGTTGTTGCAAGCTTTCAAACCCGAAAGAAACGTGAAGCCATTAGGGACGGACGCTTTCTAGTTGCATTTTTCAAAGCATTTAAGTGCGTTACGCTCAAATCCATGCTCAACATATCCCTTAATTAATGTGGTCCAAGATACAACATTACGAATCGGCGGTTTGTCAAATGCTTTATGTGCTTCTAGAGAGGAGTTACATTTGATATACATATCAACCAAGTTGGTTTACCACCGATATGTCTCTTTCAAGTCCCTTTTACGCAATCCTAGTGTGTATTTCCCTACCCTTGTCAATGGCTCCTATGCTACCACAAGCTTTCAAGTCTGCAAATCAAGGTGATAGGGTTCCGGAGACACACCCTCTTAACATCTCTTGAAAGCGCCTCAATGCTTCATGTCCAAACCCATGCTCGGCATAACCATTTATCAATGCAAATCCGAAACAACATTTGCAAGCGGGCAACTTATCAAACACTTCTTGTGCCTCTGCAAGGGATCCACATTTAACATACATATCAACCAAAGTGCTTCCAACAAAAATATCATTTTCCAATCCCTTCTCTTTGATTTTGGGATGGGCTTCCCGACCTTTATCTACATCTTTTGTTCGCACACAAGCTTTCAGCAACGCCGTAAGTGTAAAACTGCTACAAATAACATGATCATCCTGCATTCGTTGGTATAAGCCAAAAGCATATTTCGGTTGCCCACTCTGTATATATTCTATCATAAGTGAAGTCCAAGAATGCTCATCGCGATAAGACAAATTGTTAAACACATGTTGAGCATCAGAGGCACTTCCACATGCCAGAAGCATCCCCAAGACATGATTTCCAACAGTTGCATGATCTTGTAGCCCAACATCAGAAATTTGAACTTCAAGGCATTTTGCGTATTGTAGATTCTTTACTCTCTTTCCGTCCTCTACAATGCGGATAATGCCTCTAACAGAATGTGACTCTGCCTTTGGATCCCAAAGTCTGATGATCCCATTTGAGGTGACATTTTGGTCAGTTGTTTCTAGTGCACCTCTAGCATTAATCCTTAGCTCCTCTGACAAGGAGGACTTTCGGAGTTTGAGCATCCCATAGCATAGGTTGATATCCCAACCAACTGCATCTGCCTTTTCCATCTGCGCATCTGCGCAATGCCCATGTTTAGCGAGATGATTAGCAATTTTATATTTAAAGTTCAATCTAGAAAACGTGAAGGGATTACAAATCCTTTTCTATAAATACATTCCAATAAAAAATAGTTTGTTTTAAAAATAAAAACCAAAGATAAATTCTAAAAAAGGAATCTCTAGCCCAAAGGTTAAAAAAACCATTAGTTTTTCACAAAAAAAAAACGAGTTTCCAATCGCCGAAAAAATAATTTGGCGTCCCAAAACCTGAAAAACCTTAAGCGTATATTCATGCATAAAAAAACCAAAAAGTTTTTCACCAGGAAAAAAACAATCGGTAATGACGGCCGTCAGATTATCAGATATACCCCTGATATGCCAGAATATGCCAAAACCAACCCTCCCCCTAACGAATTGCCCCCTTAACAGGGGCAATCCAAAAAGGTAGGCTGCATGTGGTCTTTTGGTACCCACCATGATGTAGGCTACTTTTTGGGTTGCCCCCTAGGGGGCAAACCCTCGCTGATGTGGGTTTCCGGCATATTCTAAGAATATGCTGGAATATACCTAGGATATACATGAAACTGCTTCAAACCTGCTGTTACCTGTAAATTGGCGGTCACCTGCGTTGTAGGTCGTTGATGTTTGTACTGGCTAACCGGCAAGCAAGAGGCCATCCCTAACACGGTACAAAAATATATCAACCACTTTGCCCCAGCTTCGGAGAATTGCTACAGCTGAGGAGCATCTATCAAAGGTTCCAAAACAGTCTCTGTTTAAGGACTTTGCGGCAAAGTTAGTCGATCTTCTTCTATTAGTGTCAGTGTAAGTTTATGCTGTTAACTCAGATTTTGATACGCACTGTTATAGGTTAAAGGAATTAGGTCTGGAAATGGTTTCAGATAATCAAGCAGATTTAGCAGGCCGGAGTAGCTTATCTGGGTGCTGAAACATGTTGCTTCCTTGTACAACAATGTATGGGCATGGGATTGTATAAGGTAGCATACAAAATTGTGGAGCGTCACAAGTTGCATAAGGAGTTTCTTGATACATATTATATGTACAGAGTCAGGTATTACTTTTGGCTTGAATGTTGTAAATTGCGCAAGTATTAATATCAGATAAATTGTAGCGATAGCTCGACTTTCTCTTGTCAAACATGATTGCAATTTAGAAGACTTGCAAGGACATAGGGAGAGCTCTTTATCTGTGCTAGATACTCTTCTACTTTTGTTATTTGAAACTGCTTTTACATATATACTTATAAACATGTAAATTAAAACCTCCATCCTGATTTCCAGCTGCCATAAGTACGAGAAAGGAAGTCCAACCAGTGTAATTTCACACACTAGAATGGCTTTTTAGGGCTTGGATTCTCTTTCTCTAACTTCCAAGTTGCCTCCGAACACTGTGTTATGTTGAATCAAAATTTATGGACAGTGCCACTTCTTTTCACTAATGTCAAGTTTCTACTTTCTGAAATTATTCTTATACTACAAATTGAGTTACTGCACCTTTGGATATTTGCATCGGTCCCTCTAACCGTTGGGTACATAGAATTACTTGGGGAAAATTGGCCAGTAAAGCCCTATATTTGTCAACGTGATAGCCAATGTGTACCCACTATGTCTAACAATCCAAATGCCATGTTAAATATTTACCACCAACGGTTTATTGCCAGATATATTTGGAATGCAATTTCAGAAACAAGAGTTGAGGCTTTGTATATTTTGGTTTAATATCCTTGCTTAAGCGAATTTGAGGTTTAAAGTGAAATGGGCCAGTTTGATGTGAGAATTTGTGGCATTATTTGCTGCCAGTTCAAGTCCATTGTTTAGGACTGATCTTCCAATCCTTTACGCCCTGGCCCTTTCCTTTGCTGGCATGAGGTTGTGGCTGTCTTTAAAGAAGCTAATATCTAAATATTCCAAGCCTTTCTGCACATTGTGAGTAGAATGTTTGCTATCCTTTGTATACTTGTTATTAAAATTTATTATGTGCTTTATCATATGTTCTTAGGATTCTATTTGCATGCCAGGTAAGTAAAAAAGCTTTCACGAAGCAAGGGTTATCTTATGTCTTAACATCCTTTTTACTGGTAGGTCAGTAAAGAAGCTTGTGCATAAGGGTCTTTGGGAGATTGCAGAAGAAATGGCTCAGAAGGATCGTCGATTGCAGGAATATGTGGTATGTTAACCAATATATTATCATATGGAGATTACTTATTTATTGTTCATGACACGTTCCTTACTTTAGTACATAGTGCAGGTGAGACTTGCATTAGAAATGGGTGACCTTTCTCGGGCAGAAGCACTTCGTAGTTCATTTGTTTTGAACAACTTCCACCTTACTCCAGGTACAGCTTAAATCAAAAGATCTATTATAGAAATCCATGAGGTCATCTCTTATTGTTTCGTGAAAATTAATAATGTGCTCAATATTTCTCATGCTTCGAAATTGGACAACTGGGCCAATTGCTCCATTTTTTTAGATGAGATTTGCAGAAATTCAGAGTTTATCTTAAAATCATCTCTGGCATTAATAAGTAAACTAGATCGTATCACATGTACAACATGAGTTATTTCATAGTGAACTTGAATTCAAGATGTTTCTGTTTTATTGTCATTTTACTCTTCAAAAAATGCAAAAGTAATGCTCTAGAACTATTGCTATCCAAAGTGATATCCTTAGCTTGCTGCTATCCTTTTTCTAGTTGTTTTTTGGTAGTGTATCTGAAGTTGCTCCATTTTTGTTTGTTCTCGCCCCAAAGCATTAAGAGAGAGATAACTCTGAAAATTAGGATAGGAATATCATTGTAGCATCATAGTTTTTGTCAAGCCTCGCATAAGTTGCAATCATCTGCCTTTTGAAAATAATGCCAATTGAGAGATGTCAAATAAGGTAATCTTCGTTGTCTTCAGTTATATGAAACAAGCCCAATGAAAAGCATAGAGGAAACGAAAAAAAAAGGAATGTTGTGTAAATTGTGATCAGCTGGATCTTCCTAGATCTTCCAGCATGCAAAGATCTCAAGCAGGGAGTCATATTTAAAACCTTCTCAACTTCTTAGTGAGAAAGATGTACTGGAAGATAAATTCTGTTGTTATTTTGAAACAAACTATTACTGCTTGGTTTTTTAAAATCTACACAGGTGTTCAAGTGGTTGAAACCATTTCTGAGCAACAAATTTAGTTGTCGAGTATCATATCTCTTGATAAATTCATCTAAATAGATCATAGTCAGTATAATGTAATCTTCTTATTTAAAAACTGAGGGTGTTAGTATTTGTGCCTGGAACGCTGCATGTTATGCCGCATGCGGCGTTCCCTCTCTGCTTGCACGTCCTCTTGCGGGACGCATGTTGGCGGCATTGATTGCCAGTTTTGAACAATTACATCTTGAAAATTCCTTGGAAAATATCAAACGGAAGCTTCGTTAGTCGGACATGAGTTTTGAATCGGTCGAGCTCTTTCAATGGTACCACTACTTCTTCTTGGATTTTCCATCAAAAATATCATACCAAAAACTCCTTAGTCAAGCTTGAGTCTCAGCTACTGGAGCTTTTAAAGGCCAAAAAAGGTTATGATGTAAAATATTAGGGCAAGATTTAGTTCTGAAGCATGAAATCGGTATTACTTCTTTGTTTTCTATTTGCATAATTAGCATGGAACCATCGTTCCTAAATCAGCTTTGCATTTGCTCTTCATTTCTATAGAGTCTGGCCATCGTCAAAATGGACTGCAGTGAGGTAATTCAAGTTTTAACCTTTCTTAAATGCCAAGAGTTTCGATTTTTTCTTATCTATTTTTCATTGCAGATAATTGATTGTATATTTACAACTTGCATAGGTGATGCCCACTGCCAGTTTGCTGCAATGAAATGACAAAGGACGTTTTACATGGGACAATGGTTCCTTGCAATGAGATTTTTCCAGAGTCTTATAATATTTTACAGGAAAGAAGATGTTATCATAATATGCTCATGGCTTTTCAACATATTCAACATATTCAACATAGATGTTGAAGCTATATATTTGTACAAATTTTAACCAATTTGTACATGTGCGACTAGAAGCTGAACTTGACGTGCCTAGGCTTCAATGCTTTTAAAAAAGTGGATTCCAAATTCAGCCTTCACGATCATATAAGTCTTCAGCAGAGCCAAGTACCTCCAGGGAAGGTACACATGTCATCCTGGACTATGGCAGTGGAGTTCCTGGTTACTATAAACCTTTTGAAAATTGCAAATGTGTCTGATGGTCACATCTGTCAAAAATGTTAGGATAAAGGACACGTACACTAAAACCAGGTCATTCTTTGAATTCTTGATGGTTCAACTAGGATGACTTTATTATTCCTACATTTTCATGGTGCCAATACAAATTGTAAACTCCTCACAGCCTTACATGAAGAGCTCTAAACACTTGCAGTAGAAGATTTTTGGTTTCAAACTTTTTAAGAAACTATAAAGGACGGCATTGGACATGCTTTAAGCCAATATTGACAGGACATGCTTCTGGTGTATACACTTTTGAAATTCTGGAACCATCCTTTTGCTTTATGGTGCTGGATGAGGTATCGTGGCTCATAAACTATGGTAGTTTTAATTTGTTCAGGTGGAGCACTTCGAATGATGGGCTCAAGAAACTAAAGTAAAAGTCATGAGACCGAATACATGGATCTGTTGTAGAACACAGTATAGGGAAAGATCTTGAATTCGGTAAGTGAGGTTGATTCTGCTTATTAAGGAGCAGTCCATTAAGAAGAAGAAGAAGAAGAAGAAGAAGAAGAAGAAGAAGAAGAAGAGATTTTAATCGTCCACGCCATTGCAAGGCGTCCTCCCATCTGGACATGTGACACTTTACAACACACCCAGATGGGTCCTGCCCCCACCACTTTACATTGCTGAAGTGGGTCCTTCCCCCACCAACTTTACATTGCATGGCCACTTTCACAACGAGGCGTTGAACCCGTGACCTTGGGTATGGCAGTTTAACGTCTTACTGTCATCTATGTGTGTTAAATTGTTCATGTTTTTCTGCCTGTTAAGAGCAGTCCATTAAGCTGGTTGTCATCTATGTTTTTAAACTGTTCATGTTTTTTATTAATCGGATTATTATTTTCATTCTTTCTTAGGCTTTCATGCGGATGACTCAGAAATGGCTTTAAATGTTTGCTTGGGTAAGGAGTTTGATGGAGGTGAGTTATTCTTTCGCAAGACAGGCAATACCTTAGTGGGTTCCTTGATGGAGAGTTGAAAATCAAGAGTCTACGTTAGAGCTCACCTCCATTTCATTTCTTCCCTTGATAGAGTCTACGGTATATAGAAAAGCCTTCACAATATTCACTGTATTCCATACACTGATCTCGCTTTATGCATTATAGGACATATCAAGTACATTAACTTTTTGTATGTGGGACAATTTTGCTTTGACGAATGTCATATTCAAATATGCCCACGAAATTTGATGTCATTGCACATCACCAAACTGTTCAATTTTCGCCTGGATAAGCTCAAGACCATATCAATTTCATTTGATTCCCTATCCATGTAATCAAAATAGATGGCCTCCATTTGGGTGGGTTTACATGTCATTCCAGCGATTGAGAGGTAATCATTTCCTCTCATGTTAATTATAAAGCTTCAAATTGTGATGAAGCATATTGTAGGCTATAATAAACTCTATTCAATAATAGTGATCAGAGCAATTATTTTAGTTTTGCAAGGTTCACTGTTAATCCATGTTCTTTGTTGTTCTTTGCCACTGTCCTTTTCCAATGACAATTCCCCACATAGAATATAATATATCCAAAAATTATTATTTGACCTAAAGTAACCTTCTCCACTATCCATTTACAACTTTGCTCACGCATCTCCATTAAAGTTACATGCATCTCTGCTGAAATTACGCGTTTGCCCAATGTATGACTATTGGCTTTAGATAGACAGGGACTGCCGAAGCTCTATCATCCCTAGTTCTAAACACACACGAGAACATTTGCTCACAATCCATTCAAATATTTTAAATTGAAAAAGTACAACATATATCATAGAAAAAGTTTTACTTATATTGACTTTCAAAGAGTTTTACAAGATTCATTTATGAAAATACTTGTCGAGTATTTTCATGCAGTTGCGCGACTCTTCAAAATCCCACATGTTTTACATTTGATTTTCCTTCACATAAGCAGACACACTTTCTGCAGCCAGAAGTCCTTCCGGCCATGGTTTGAGTTGCTCCAAAAGGAAATTAGAATCCAACCTGTCCGGAACAAAACTATTTTGATATATCATGGTGTTCGACTGGTTGGCAGAACCCTTATATCTGCTGTCATCTATCAACAACATGTTTTTCACTTGGTATTTCCAGTATTTCTGATACACTTTGGACAGATCCTTAAGGAAAATTTATTAACCACTTTTAATTTTATATTGGTGCAGTCATCCTGATTCCAAATAAAAAGAAATCTGCCCGTATGTTCCTGCAGCAACTTTCTCACCAACAAGTCAACATTACTCTTAGTCATGCTTGACCATAATGCAATCTCAAATTTTGAAAAACACCATTCTAAGAACTCTTGTAATCCAGGCCTGAAAACTGCTGCCTTTTGAAGATTCAATTTTTAGAGGGTCACTTCTGGCTCGGCCGATGCATGGATCCTCTCTTTCATGTCATAAAACTTGTCCAAAATCCCATTAAAATTCAGAACAAGGAGAATTTCAGTTAACCTCTTGGTTTTTCTTGGTTGAAGTTGTATTGGACTTGATGAGCAGGTTGCATCTTGTTCAGGATCCGGGTTTCTTTGTCAACTTCATCACCTGCATCCGCCTGTGGCTGATGTTCAGCAGTAAAACTTTTGTCTGTTGAAGGATCCCGTGCAGAATGTGTCTCAGGGGAATTAATTTCCCCTCCTAAAACAGATGCACTGGGAATCTTTTCATGATGGCTTGCAGTAGCATTTATCTCTGTAACATAATTGAAATGAGGAAGACCAAAGAAAAATACAAAAAAATAAATCATGTATGTGGCATTGGTACTTATTTGACACGACTGCATTTAGTTCACTATCCAAATTTCGTTTTGGATTCTCCACGTTGTCAGCAGCTGCGATTGACTTTGAAGTATCAAATGGGGTGAATTCTAGGTGCACCCGAGAGGTATCTTGCAGTCTCATAACTGATCGAGGCGTGGATAACTGTTGGATATCCTTGGTCTCAAATTTCTGTAATTCTGTAAACTAGTCAGTAGACCTGTGACAACATCAGTAAACATTAGTTAAGGTACTTATTTGTGTCTGTTGTTTCTTGTGGTACCACTCGAACACCAAAAGCCAAAAGCCATGTCTCAGACATAATGTGGGCACAACTGGGGCTGCAGCAGGTTCTAGAGTGTTTGTAAAACAAATCCAATGTCAATAGGGTCTGCAAACGAGGTTAGAGATGATAATGTTTATCTCAAATCGTGAGACAGACATGGAGTGTGATACAGGTGACTGCATTCTGCTATCATAACTGGCAAGAATTTACCCTCCCATTTTAGACACCGTCCACAAAATGGACAACCTTCATCACCCTCTTTTTCTGCCTCAGGAAGCATTGGAAGTGCAGGATCTAAAGGAGTGTCATGGCCACTACGTTCGGAAAAAATCTCAAATCTTTGCATTCGAGGTTGCAGCTCCAGCAGTAAGGCTTCACATGCCTTTAGCTCAATTTCAGTTTCGAATTTGCTGTCATAATTGACTGTCATCTGTGTAAATCAGCTCTAATTTCTGATGCTTTATGCTCCATCAACTCAATCTTTCTATTGATATCAGTTTTTCTATCCTCGTTTGCTTGCAATCGTTGCTTGCATCTATCAAACCTAGCTAATGTTGCAGCCAACCATTCCTTCACAAGTCTGCCATAGTCTGCAAAACAAAACACTACATATATGTCAGCCTCCTAACATAATAAGCCATATACTGATGGAAAACCACAATCACACACCACACAACACAAGGTACTCTCTACACACCGCACCACACAACACAGTACACACCACACAACACGTTGCATACACCACACAACACAGTACACACCACACAACACGTTGCATACACCACACACCATAGGTTGCACTATCACCACTATTGGTAGCACAATAACTTACACCACACCACACAACACAGTACACACCACACAACACGTTGCATGCACTACACAACATAGGCTGTACTATCACCACTACTGGCCGCACAAAACCTACACCACACCACACACCACACAACACCACATTAACACACCACACAACATTATCCACTATTGTCGGCACAAAACTTACACCACACCACACGTCATACAACATAGTACACACCAGACAACACACTTCACACACCACACAACATTCACCACTATTGGCGGTACAAAACCTACCACACAACATTCACCATTATTGGCGGCACAATAACCTACACCACAGCACACACCACACCACACAGTATATACCACACAACACGGTGCATATACCACATAGCATAGGTTGCACTATCACCACTATTGGCTGCACAATAATCTACACCACACCACACTGGTACACCACACCTCACTTTCTACTACTATCACCCCACATATGCCACATGCCACAATGTAGCAACACTATTAGCACCATTGGCAGCACAACACCCCACTCCACCACGACGGAGACACACCACACCACAAATGCTAGTATTATTCTCATCACTACACCACAAACAACATGCCAACAACTCACCACTCACCAGACCATACATACCTCATCTATCATTGTGACATCCATTGCACGAAATGCCCCACGGATGGCATCATAGAGACACAACATGACAATACAGCCAACATGATGCAAAACGGTAGTAGACATACCTGATTCTTGAAGTGGATTTGAGGTTACTTTTTCTGTGTTAATAGAAACAATCTAGGTCAAGTTTGAGATTTTTTCCTGTTGTAACACAACTCATAATTGAACATACTTGCAATGGCATGTTTTGGTCTTAGAACATTGCTCTGCTTTTCTGTTTTCATTGTGAGTTCAGATTGAATGTGTGGTCTAAAGGAACCTGATTTGGTTTTCTCCCTATCATCTTCATCATCCCTGTCACTTTTACTATTTTCTTCCTGCTTAGGTTGGATTTGCCTATGCTTTCTCTTGGGTCTAGAAGAACTGGCCTCTGCTTTCTCATCGGGAGTTCTATAATAATCCAAGAAGCTCTTTCAGTTAACAGCCTCCCCCTTTATATGCAGATAATAAGCCACTGCACAGGTTCCAGGAGCCATTCCACCCCATGTATGTGGCTTCCCTGTAATTATTTTGTAAATTTGCATGAACTCTTTATATTGTTCATCGCTCAGATTCTTCAACCTGTACAAGAAAACATATGCCTTAATTTTTCAGTTTGAACAAATATTTAGGGGAAAATACCTGTAGCCAGATTTATTTGGAACTTTGTCACCCCAAAGCTTATGTAGATCTTCATGGGGCACAATCTCTTGTTTGAGGAAAAATTTCATCGTGTAACCAGTGGCAAGAAGAGGCTTCTAAAAATTTTATGTTGTTCGAGGAATTTGAACCCTGGTCATTGCCGTTCGAGCCTTTCATTCTAAGCATTAGACCAAGCATTGATTGATTAAATTAATTAACGTTTTAAATGTACCTGTAAACAATAATTTAATTAAGATAAAATAGAGTATAATGTACTAGGGAAAGTGCACCTCGAGGAAATTCCTCGAGGGAATTTCCCCCCGCTGACGGCGGCGCTGCAAACGGCGAGCTGCGTCGCTGAATGCCCCGGGGGCGCTGAGGAATATTCCCCGCAGGGAATATTCGAGAGGTGCACTTTCCCGGACGTAATCCACATTAGGGTGAGATTACGTCCCTGCAAAAATTTCCCTGGCTATGGCGGCTATGGCGAAGATCGGGCTTTCTCTTTCTCTGTTTTTCTAGTTTGCTCAAATAAGATCTCCCATCTGATTACCTCTGGGGCTTTCTTGAGGACGAAGATCATCTGCGGCTATGGCGAAAATCAGAGAGATACTAAAAAATAAGAGGTATTTGCAATTCTCACAGGTCCGGCAAAGGGGCACGGCGACTAATGAGCTTCGATTTTCTTCTTACAGATTCAAGGGCGTTGCTATGGTGCTATGGACGTAGGAATACTTGAAAAATTCTTTATGCTTCCTCTTGCCCTCGCTCATGCTTGCAAGAATCGCTCATGCTTGCAAGAATCGGCAGATAGGGAGGCGAATCGGCGACGAGGGAGGTAGAATCCTCGCTCATGCTTGCAAGAATCGGCAGATAGGAGGCGAATGTCGGCAGATAGGAGGCTCATTGCTTGGCGATGCTTGCAAGAATCATCCGCAGATAGGAGGCTCGAAAGGCCCTCCAACGCCGCAAAGCATGAAAGATCATCGCCGGCAATATCGAGAGATGGTTGAAGGAAGCGAGATCCCGGAGAAAATGAAGCTTCAACGCCAAATCCGGCGAAAAGATGCGCCCGCCAGAAAAATAGTTCTTAAGCGGGTTTTTCTTTCCATTAAAATCAATCAAAATTTTTTTGAGAAGGTCAATAACATGTCAATCTATAGACGAGAATAATGGATTTGAAAAGAGATCAAAAATACCAGTAATCTCACCCTAATGTGGATTACATTCTAGATAGTTCTAGAAAGTTTTAGAATGTTCTAGAAGGCTTTAGAAAGCTCTAGAATCTTCTAGATAGTTTTAGAATGCTTTAAAAGTTTTAGAATATCCTAGAAAGTTCTAAAAGTTTTAGAACATAGGGGAATGTAGAAAGAATGCTTATAGAAAAAGTTCCAGAATGTCGTAGAAAATTCTAAAATGTAAAGGAATCTAAGGGAATCTGTCCAGAAAGTTCCAAATTGTTCTAGTAAGTTCTAGAATGTTCTAGAGAGTTCTAGAATGTAAGGGAATATGCGAGAATGTAAGGGAGTTCATAAGGGAACCTAAGAAGATACTTCTAGAAAGTTCTAGGATGTTCTTAAAGTTTCAAAATATTCCTAAAAGTCCTAGAATGTTCTAGAAAGTTCTAGAATATAAAGGAGTCCAGAGCAATCTAAGGGAATCTAAGAAAAATCTCATAAAACATAAGGGAATCTAAGAAAGTCTAAGAGAATCTCTTAACATCTAGGATAATCTAAGGGAATCTAGGGGAATCTTGATGAAATCTTAGAATATCTGGGGGAATCTTCATAGAATCTATTTGAATCTCATAAAATGTAAGGGAACCTAGGGCAATCTCATAAATCTAAAGGGACCTAAGGGAATCTAAGGGGATTTAAGGCAAATCTTCATAAAATCTTGGAGAATCTAGGGGAATTGATATGATTCTTGACTTTTGGGATACTTATATAGTCTTGGAATAATATTTTAGTAGATAAACAAGATCAACTTGAATTCACAACTTCACAACATCATCACCACTGATGAACAAAATCAAGAAAGAGATAGTCTTCCAGATAAAAAGAATGTAGGAGCGCAATTAACCACCCAACCAGATCCACTGGGTTATGGCAAAACACAAGCGCTATGACAAATACAAAGCTCTGGCTTTTGGCTTACTGGCCCTCCATGCTAATCTCACTACTCCAAGTAGCCATAGATCAGAAAGTAATTGCAAATTTGTAATGTCGCTTTAGCAGTAATCTGTGACCCCTTGCCACGTTTTCAGCTATTATTCTTTCATATGGGTGAACTATATGATGCGCCACCCAATTTGGAAACTAGACTTTGAGTCAGTTTCAATGAAGTAAAAATCACCTCAATCGGAGCATTGGTCGCGAAGATATATCCAATTGAAGTTTAGCTTCTATTTATAGTATCAGAGCGGAGCTTTGCGATTCTTCTGAGATCTATGGGCAATCGGATCACCATAGCATTTTGAACTCTCTAATCTCGAATTAAAGAAGTCGGGAATGGTGGTACTGAGAATTTCCTATAAAACCGGAAAACACCAGTGCTTTTGCAAGCATGTGCTGCAAGTGTTACTACTGGTTTTATTTTGTTGAAGCAAGGAATAATTGGCTATCTTTGGATCTTGACAAAAGTATAAACAATCTATATGAATCATTTAAAAGCCTTTATGACAATTATGGGGAAGCCTAAGTAAAAAGGCAATGCAAAAATTTATTTTCCTATAGATTAAATTTCAACGAGATTAAACAAGTTACTACTTCTTGATGATAAGATTACTCCAATATTGAAGAGACAAAAAGAGCTGAGCATAATTGAAGATAATTGTAGCAAGGGACGGAGCTCTTAAGGAGCCAGAAGTAAGAAGTATATGGGATAGCTTGTCATGGAGATGAATTGTCCCTTTTTTTTTTTTTTTTTTTTTTTTTTGAAGGCATGGTTGGTGGGACTTGCACCTACCCACGTCTCCCACCCGATGGTAGCCAGTGGGTTTTGAACCTTAATCCAAGGCCTTACCACTAGACCACCACCGCGATGGGCCATGGAGATGAATTGTCATGGAGACAAATAGCTTGTCATGGAGACAAGTAACACTTGCTATATTATTGATCAAATTTCATTGAGCTTTGCTTTGTCATAATAGCCGAACTATCATAATAGCCGAACTATCTACCATACCCTCATGCAAACTCTGAAGCCTATTTTGATCATGTGAGCCTATATAACTTTCTAGCCTGAGGAGCAAAACCGTAAAAAAGCATTTTTGCTTAAGCTTGTGGAGATTCAGATCGTGGTGATCTGAGAGGCCGGTTGCCCGTGGGGGTCATCCATATTAATATTTGACTTTGAAGGTCATCAATATTAATATTTGACTTTATTTGCAGGTTTGCTTAGTGTTAAGCATTGGAGAGAACTCTACGGATAAGCTATCGAATATATGAATGTGAAATTTAGATGCGGAATCTCAAATTGCTTCATATAGTATGGGCTTCTAGGTAAAATTCGTAAGCTGATCTTCTTTATGTTGAATAAAGATTAAAATTTTATTTTGATGTGTATACCAAGGTAGATTGGGAATTCCAATTGCAATGTAATAGGCTTGAACATGGTATGCTAGATGTGAATGCCTCTTGAGATATTGGTAATTGTGTCTGCAGCACAATAGGCTTGAAGAAGAGTGCATTAGATGTATACTTTTAAAGAGTAGCAATTGTGATTGCAACATAATAGGCTTGATAAAAGTTGCATCTGTATCGCAGAGATACACTCAAGTAGTACCGCGAAGGTACGAAAGATAAAAACGTACCGCGGATGTACAAGGGATATATCGTACTGTGGAAGTATATGGATATTCATAACTACTTTTGGAGTTTTGCAGGGATTATAAAACTTCCAGACTGGTGATGACCATGGAAGATCCATCTTGAGAAGGGATGTATTGAAAGGGAGCGTATCTTGGACGATCGCGAACGATCTGTCTTGAAAAGGGATGGATTGATACGGAGCAAGCACGGGGGAGTGGCCTACAACGAATGGGTTATGGAAATGGCAAAAGTATCGCAAATAGGGTCGAGGCACTATCATTGGGATGATTATTAGTTGGGATCGAGTTCGAAGAAAAGGCTATAGATCAAGGAAAAGGCCATAGATAATATCCCATATGATAAGTCAAGTATTCTAATTAAAGGCAAGTAGCTATTTTAATATAAAAAGCAAGTGCCTACTAAAAAATGGCTAAAGTCGTGGAGAGATCTATAAATAGAAGCTAAACTTCAATTGGACATATCTCCGTGATCAGAGCTCCAATTGAGGCAATTTTTACTTCCTTGGAACCGGCTCGGAGTTTAGTTTTCGAATTGAGGTAGACATCACGTAGTGCGTCCGTATGAGAGAGTAATGGCCGAAAACGTAACAAGGGATCGCAGTGCTACAACGACATTACAAATTTGCAATTGCTTTCTAATCTATGGCTACTTGGAGTAGTGAGATATTAGCCTGGAAGGCCAATAAACCAGAAGCCAGAGCTTTGTATTTGCTATAGCACTTGTGTTTTGCCATCATCCAGTAGATCCGGTTGGGTGGTTAATTGCGCTCCTATATTCTTTATATCTGAAAGACTATCTCTTTCTTGATCTTGTTCATCGGTGATGATGATGATGTGAAATTGTGAATTCAAGTTGATCTTGTTTATCTACTAAAATATCATTTCAAGACTATATAAGCATCCCAAAAGTTAAAAATCGTATCAGGAATTTAATGAAATCTAGAGGGAAACTTTATAGAATGCAAAGAACCTTATAAAATCTAAGGGAATTTAATGGAATCTTATAAATTTAGAGGAATCTTCACGAAACCTTTGAGAATATAAGAGAATCTTGGTAGAATCTTAGAGAATCTATAAATTTTAGAGGAATCTCAAGAGATTCTTTGGAAATCTAGAGCATGACAGGAACTTGCACCAGAGGAATATGCTAAAACTAGAACAATGTGCCGTAGGCTAGATTAAATTTTCTTGTATATATATCCTACTATATATGTTTACTAGCAGTGGCTTCTGGAAGCTTCCATTATATATCAGCCGGCAGATCTTGGCTGCCGATTTGCTCCCTTGCGACCTCGGCCGTCGGATCTGGTGGCTTCCAAAAGCATCTTGGCGGCCCATTTTGTCCATCCATTTGTTTGGGGATCTCCCACTCTCTAGCAAAATCTTTTGTATTAGGAGGGAGTTGAATTCCTGATCCCATCATCCTATACTAACACCTTAACCAACTCTTCACGCTTCCATTCTTCAAATTTGCTTGCTTTTTCTAATGATGCAGCTCATAAGCTTTGGCATATAGCCCTTTACCTTGCGAAGTGCATGCCTTTTGCAACTTTTGCATAATATGGTCTCGACAGAAGGAGCTTTCTTCCAACCTCGCCATCTTCATAGCCTCTCTGTGGAGTTGTACTGTGATCTCCCTAATTTCCAAAAAGTATTCCATGTTTTTTATTATGACGTCCAGTCTATTAGACATCGTGCCTAGGTCAGTCTAGAGTTCGGTAATGAATGACCTATTCGGATGTTGTTGAAACGATTGCATATGTTGTTCTATGCCAGAGATGCACAATTTTTTTGTGGCTAATTGATTGTTCAACAATATGCATGCAGAGATGCACAATTTTTTTGTGGCTAATTGATTGTTCAACAATATGCATGCAGAAGACTCTAGTTGCTCAACGAGCCATGCCATCTTAGCTGTAAGGCCTTCAACATTTGCCCGCATTGACTTCTAAGCTCTTCGGATCCCGCGGAGGGGAGAGGAGGGAGGATTGTTGGCGAGCGGCTTGCTGCGAGGTTTAATTGCTGACCATAGGCCTGCCTTGACCAACTTGTTGCATCTGCCTTTGCCTTTGCTTCCTTATTAAGATAGATGGATGGTATTGGTATGTGATAATATCATTTATTCTATCAGCAGTCTAGTGAAAGAAAGATATTCACTACTGAACTGCTCTATAAATGTATCTTAGTGATACTGGAGTGAGCACCTTGTGTGCATATGATTAGATTGTGAAGTGAAGTATATCACTGGTATGGGCTGGTGGTGGATGTAACCAAACGGCTGGCAACCTAGATCTCTATGATATTTGCAGTTTTATCTCTTCCTACATTGCATCCATTGGCGTGGGGTTCCAGACAATGTTTAGTATGTGGTGGGAAACATCTAAGTTGTAGATGCTATGGTGGGTACGGTGGATTTAATGCGTGTGTTTCTTGCAGTTCGTCATTCATTGCTTAATGGGCCAAGGAAAATACATACAAGATGTCAATAAAATACATGGGCCAAAACCATTAAGTGCCATAAAAAGTATTGAGAGCGTACACACACTCCAGATGTATGCATTAATACATACACTCAAATTGAAAAGCGTACAAGAATACAAAACGATCCATTACCCTCAAAATGAAAAAGGCTAGCAACCCTAATGCGGGAAATAATTTCGATTAAAGTTCATTCACCTTTATATGCCACTTATTAGTTGTATACCGTATTTTTTAATCTATACAAGAATCGTGGTTTAGGGCATTCTGCATCCCGGCGGCCTCTCACAGTACACACACTCACAAAACAACCACACAGTAATTGCATCCAGCACAAAGATGGCTCGTCGCGGCTTAATGGAACAGGACCTCAACAAACTGGATGTTCATAAGCTCAATCCACTCTCTCCAGAGGTTATCTCACGCCAGGCTACAATTAACATAGGTATGTTGAACACTCTAGCTTTGGGCTCTAGGACTCTTCATTTCTCGTTTTTGTGGTATATCGTTGATTCGATTTTGTTGGTTTCTCATATAGTTACCTGTGGTCTGCAGGAACTATTGGACACGTCGCTCATGGGAAATCTACAGTCGTCAAGGCTATTTCTGGTGTCCAGGTATGCTTATTTGTGGCCAAATAATGGGCATTATTTTTATGGGTAACAATGAACTAGGCCACATTATGAGATATCTGTCTACTCAATGAGAGCTTGATGCTTCCACAGTGATGGTTAAGATTCAATTTAGTCTTCAAATCCACAATTCGAGTACAACCCCCTTCAGTGCATTAGAATCCTTATAGTCAACAACCCTTGTCTATTACTATATATTGAAAGATCACCTCGTCATGTAATATTCATGTGGCAAATGCATTTTCTTGGAGACTGTTATCGGAATGCTATGGAACTAGCAGAGTTATTGCTATGATCTGAAAAGCCACCTGTCACTTATCTTGCAAAGAAATATATATTTTATCGTTCCAGGTTCTATATCTTTCTGTAGCGGCATTTCATGATATAATTATGACAAGATTTGTGGTCAATGCAGACTGTTCGTTTCAAGAATGAACTGGAACGTAACATCACTATTAAGCTGGGATATGCAAATGCAAAAATTTACAAATGTGAAGACGACCGCTGTCCACGGCCCATGTGCTACAAGTATGTGCCTTTTCATATTAATTAATTGTGATTGTCTGTTTATTAACATGATGGTTTGTTTTGTTTATTTAGGGCTTATGGTAGTAACAAGGAAGATTCACCTCTGTGTGATGTGCCTGGATTTGAAACTTCCCGTATGAAACTTTTGAGACATGTATCATTCGTCGACTGCCCAGTAAGTTTCTACTTCGTTTGCAGTTTACCATATACATAATGAGTCAGTCTGTTGCATGTACATAACTGATTTATTGTTATAGTGAAGGCCTGCTATAGTCATGCTTTCTGGTATTGACCCATTCGGCGGATGCAGGGCCATGATATTCTTATGGCTACAATGCTCAATGGTGCTGCAATTATGGATGGGGCGCTGCTTTTAATTGCAAGCAATGAGAGCTGCCCGCAGCCACAAACTTCAGAGCATCTTGCAGCAGTGGAAATTATGAGATTGAAACATATTATAATTTTGCAGAACAAGATAGATCTTATTCAGGAAAGTGTGGCAATCAATCAGCATGAAGCCATCCGGAAATTTATCCAGGTATTCTAAGGTTTAGTAACTAATCTTATTGTGTGTGTCATGAACATTCATTTTGACTATGCGATTCCATTACGTTTGTGCAGGGGACTGTTGCAGGAAATGCTCCAGTTGTTCCGGTTTCTGCACAGCTCAAGTACAACATTGATGTTGTCTGCGAATATATTGTGAATAAGATACCAATTCCAGAGCGCAATTTTGTATCTCCTCCAAACATGATAGTAATAAGATCGTTTGATGTCAACAAGCCAGGTGCTGAGGTGGATGACATCAAAGGAGGAGTTGCAGGTGGAAGTATTTTAAAGGTGAATCCAGGTTTCAGGTTTCTGTGTTCCATGTGATAAGGTACTGAGCTATTTTTAATATTTTGGTTTCTTATGGCAAAAACAGGGGGTTTTGAAAGTTGGGCAAAAGATTGAGGTCCGCCCAGGAACTACAGGCAAAGATGAGCATGGGAACATCAGATGCACACCGATTTTTTCAAGGATTATCTCACTCTTTGCAGAGCAGAATGAGCTTCAATTTGCAGTTCCTGGAGGTTTGATTGGTGTTGGAACTACAATTGATCCAACTCTTACCCGGGCTGACAGGCTAGTTGGTCAAGTTTTGGGAGAAGTTGGGGCTTTGCCTGATGTGTTTGTGGAGCTTGAGGTATATGTTTAAAAAGTATTTTGATCCTATCCATATGATGGTTTCTGGTTCATTCTTATGCCTAATGTTTGGATTTACAGGTTAACTTTTTTCTTCTGAGACGATTATTGGGTGTCAGGACCAAGGGAACTGAGAAACAAGGGAAGGTATCAAAACTTATGAAAGGAGAAACTCTTATGCTGAATATAGGCTCAATGTCCACTGGGGCACGTGTTGTTGCTGTGAAAAACGATCTTGCTAAGCTACAACTCACCTCAGCTGTGTGCACCAGTAAAGGAGAAAAAGTAGCCTTAAGCAGACGGGTAGAAAAGCATTGGCGTTTGATTGGTTGGGGCCAAATACAAGCAGGAGTGGTTATTGATATGCCTGAAGCACCACAACTAGGCCCATAGAAACAGTTTATATAGGAGGAAATTGAAAAGTTGATATCAGTGTTTAGAAAATGTGGGAAGGCCGAGAGTTGCTAGGGACCATTTTTGTTAGATGGCGAAGAAAACATTTGTTTGTAATTGAATTCTTTAGTCTTGTTTGTGGTGGAGTCATGTTGTATACCATTTGGCGCGTTCTATCTTTTCGAGTTGACAAACTACATTAGTACACAACTTCATCCATTTTCTACTCTACGAAGGTAACGAATGTAGGTAACAGCCACCAATATCTGAGAATTCATTCACCTCTGCTAAAATGGTTACAAACTTAATAAATTTATTCTTCTTTCAAGCTAGGATTGCATAAATGGCTACAAACTTAACGAATTTACAAGTGAATGAGTGGATGCACAAGGCAAAATTGAGGAGCTTTGAATGTGATTTGATACTGAAATTTTTTATGCACATTTGGATTATGGATCATGGTGTAGAAGATAGATGTAATTATGTATATAGGAAAGCCCACTAAATGGGCTTTCCTATAATGTGGAAACAAGGGACGTTCAATTCTTGAATCCAGAATGCAAGTAAAGATCAGCCAGAATGCAGGTAAATCAGCGGAATGCAGGGTAATCTTGCCAGAATGCAAGTAAACAAAGGATGCGCTTCCGGAATGCAAGTAAATCAGGAATCACAGTGATGAACCCAGGATTCTTGATTTGAAACTTGCCAAATGGCATGATCTGATTGGCGCAGGGGCAAGAATTGAACGTACCTGGTTTTTACGTAATTGGTTACACAATGCATCGCCATTCCAAATTATCTCTTGAAGAGAGATATGATGATTGTGGTCATGTGATAAGATGTTGAGTTGTGGATGTTGCTAATATTTGCTAGGTTGTTGATTATGGCTCAATTAATTTTGGCCTGGAGATAGGTGCTGGAACTGAGATATTCGTATAAATACAGGGTGTCCATGGATTTGGTCCTTTAAATTCCTATTTCCTACTGTTAGAATACGTTGGCAAATGCTTTCTTCTAAAATTTTGGTTAAAGGGAAAAGTTTTTATCAAAAAAGTTTTTCTTTTTTTTTGGATGGACCATTAGTTTTAAGGACCTTATCTAAGGGCCATTGAAATATCTAGGGGTCGGGAAGATATTATTACAATATTAAGTCTACAATAGAAAAAGGTGGACTATTTTTAAATATAAAGAATATGATAGAATAGAATAGATTTTTTATCATCCACGGAGACCAATTGGCTTATGGGAGCCAAACAAAAAGAGAGCAAAGAAAGGACATCGCATGATTAAAAATCCCTCACCAAGGGTTTTCGAGGGAAAAACCTTAGCACTAATAAGTATGCTGGTACACTGTACAATTGTATAGGACAATTCAATACTGTCCCGGAGGACACAACTGAGTCCGTGCATCCATAACTTCCTGGAGGTATGACCCCAACAAGCTTACGGATGCCGTATTCAATAACTCATGCAACGGCTGGCCAGACACTAGTAACCGAACATACCGCACTCAGATATGGGCAAACATTGGGCAGATCTGGAGGGCATGACATTCATCTTCAATGGCGCCCTGGTGGCAACACTAACAAAGCCTCTCCTCTCGTGCTTCTCGAGTCCAACGCCCTGTCTCAATGCAGAGACGATGCGCACCCGTACGAATGGAAGCTATAAGTCTGCGCTTCTTCATGGGCAAATGGGTGTACAAGTACTGGTGTGGGCCTCTTGTGAGGCTATGATTGACTTGCTGCTGATAGTACGCCAGCTTAACGTGCGTTAGAGCATCTGCATCCCAGAGCTTGCGAAGGAAAGTAGCATCTAGGTACAACTTTAGTGCCGTGTGATCCTTCTTTGTCCGTACCTGTATGCATCTGTTTGCTTGTACATCCCAATGTGAGAACCACTGAGCTTGCTTGTCCTTTCATCCGGCTTTGAGGCGTTGGGGACCCATTGCTACGACCAAAGCAAGGTTGGGCAAACGTGTATCACCCATAGCGACCACCTTCTGGAAGTAAATAATATGGCATTCCAATGTAACCCGTTGAAGGGGTAGAAAACATGTCTCCTGGAGTAGGATCTGGTATGGAACTGTGGACTTTACCCCAAGGGCTCGTGCCAAGAAAACTTTCTGGACCTGCTCGAGATTATTCCAGGTGGTGAGGAATATCACCGGACCCCACACTTCTGCCCCATACAGGAGGACTGGCTCGACCAAGGCCCTAAACAAGTGTGACTGGTGGCCTCAGTACAACTCTGCCTTGTGGCTGTTGTTCTGCATGGCATATAATGCGTTCCAACCCGCTGTGACCCGCAACCTGATGGCAGCATCCCAGTGGGTGGTAGTAGATAACTCAATCCCCAAGTACTTTTAGGTTGGAGCCACCTCTACATCTTGTCCCTGGTAAATGAACGAGGGAAGCCTTGGCTGACGGGATGACGAAACTATCAGCACCCTAGTTTTGGCCAAGTTAACTCGCATGCCAGTGAATCGACAAAAAGTGTCAAGAGCATCCAGGTGACGTTGCATGTCCTCTGAAGTATAGGCCAGGAGTTGTCTGATTGTGTGATGCATGAGATGGGCGCCCCTTTCCAGCTGGTCAATGTATAGGCCAAAGAGTGTGGGGGAGAGGGGGCAACCCTGACATACTCCAATACTACTGATTACCGCTTATCCTGATAATGTGATACGGCCTGCGCATGCCTTGTATAGCTTGTATATTGTGTTCAGCAAGTCAAGGGGGGTCCCCAGCTGCCGCAATCTGTCCCATAACATGTCCGGGGCACTATATCAAAAGCTTTTGCGAAATCCACGAAACAACAATACAATTTTTGCCGACGATTCCTGCTATCCTCAATCAATGTGCGACAGAGTGAAGATATGATCAATGGTGGAATGCCTAGGCCGAAAGCCTGCTTGTGTGTGAGCTCGCACATCTGCCAGCCACTGCTCAAGGATGCCAACCAACAGTTTTGCAAAGAGAGAGCTGACCATAATAGTGCAATAGTTGGCTTGACATTGAGGGTCCCCTGCCTATAGGCATACCAGTGGTCCACTGGGGAGGGAAGCCTTCTTGCAATGCTTTATTGAATAGTGCAGTGAGGACAGGCACCCGTGGGGGCCCAACCATTTCAGAAGTTTCGCCTGCATGCCATCTAAATCTGCCGCCTTTCCATTAGCTAGGCGTTGCAGGCCTATGATGACATCCCCCTCTGTGATGACCAGAGCCAGGCCCATCTATGGAGGTACTGGTGTCCGGCCCCCGAGCGGATCGTAAAGCTGTTGCAAGTACTGTTCCCATTGCTCTGAGGTGATGTTCCCTGTGGGCTGTACAACCTTTATTATAAAGGTGGATGTTGAAGCTAATAAAAGCAAAGCCTTTATATCCACAAATATTTTTGCTATATGCTACATTTTTTTTTGCTACAGTTCGTGGTCCAGAGAAGCATGGGCATTTTGTTTTCAAGGTCAATAGCCATAGTTCCATTTTGTGAGAAAAATAGAGATGTTTGTTTTTGGGTTTGAAAAAAAAAATAAAAAAGAAAAAATACAGCTGTGCTTTGTATCGATTTTTTTTTAGCGCAATAGCCCAACCTCGGGTGACACCTTATCTCGAAGCCTAGCCTATCCACGTGTCAATAAATTTGACTTGGATGTGGGCTAGGCCGTTAGATCATCATCTATAAAAATACACGGCTCCGAAAATTAGTTTTTCAGGGCTATGTGGAAACGTCCATGGCTCTAATTGAACATCGACCTTATGTTTATTGCTCCTTTGTGCTTCACTGATGCCAGATGAAGGGCAGGCATGAATTGTCCATCGCCAGTTTATAGGCCCCAAACCAGAAGAATTGAAAGCCGAAGCTGACTTCTATTCCTCTGGACTTTTTGCATTGCTTACATCTAGTTGTAATACACTGTCCATCGTCGATTTATAGGCCCAAGCCAGAAGAACTGGGAGCCGAAGCTGATTTCTATTCTTCTGCATCACCATTATAACAAAAAGATGAGCCCGGTATACTCGTTAACTTTCTATTAGCAGTATAAAATCCGCTCTTTTAATTTCTTCTGGCCCATAAATCTCAATTCTATATTGAGGTAAGAATCTTTTGGATTTTTACAAAACTGGTTGTTTTGACTTGCTTAGGATTTAAACAGGGCCCGAATTTGTAAAAAAGGCTCCGAATTTGCTATTGGCAGACAGATGCTCCGGATTTGTAAACATGGCTCCGGATTTGCTGTTGGCAGCTAGATGTTGTCGCCCATGCCTATCCTCTGTTACTGACGACATCCTGATTCTGGCATATAACTATGCATTCAAAGGTAAACTCGTGATGATATTTTGGGCTTTCTTGCATGTGAAACAAACTCTGGTTTCTTATTCAATGACCTGAGTATTTTTCCATGTGGCTGATTCTGTCATAGCCCCAGCAGATGTCATATCTTGCCTCTATTGGCATTTAGGTCCGGTACCCAGCTTTGGGTCTGATAACAAATTGCACATAAAAAAGATGGATATTATAGCAAGGTAGAAATGCTGGCTGGTTATTTTCTGGCAAACATTTTGATCCTTTTATGGTTGTTGATTGAAGATATTTTCGAATATATAGAGCTAGAACTGCTGGCCGGATACATTCTTGCCAGCATTTTGAAGTTTTTATAGTTGTTGATTGAAGACATTTCTGATTATATGGAGCTACAAAGTCATTCTCGAAGATACAAAGTCAGAATGGTATCTGCAAAATGGCATCTACAAATTGCATGCATATGAAGGATGAATATCATGTTAGAAGTATCCACTTACTAATGATAGCAATGATGGTAGATATCAATGATAGCCTATATCTGCAAGATTTGGTTGCACAATTAGCCTGGCTGCGTAGTGCTAAATGACGTGGCCTATGGATTTAAAAGAAGCTTTGGCCTTCCAACAGATAGGATTTAAACAAGGTATGAATTTGCTTTTACCATTTAACCTTGATCAAGTCTGGATTTATGAGCAGAATTTAAGGTTGTGATTTTTGCTAGATCACCTATTTAAATTCATTGGAGACTATTCCAAAGGATGCATTATGCAAGAAGCCAAACAAGGCATACAAAATCAAGCACAACTGGTTTTCTTCCTTTGAATTTATTTCGACGGAAAGGTCTTTGAACTTATTACATACTTCTAGTAATTAGATCTGCATCCTATCGTAAGAACTCTGCAAATAAGTGAAATGCTGCAATATTTCATTTAATCATTCTATCTATTTGGATACATTCTTTGAGCCCGATCCATTATGCAATATAGACCTGATTCCAGCTATTGCATTGGCTAGAATAATGTAGATTTGATAATGAAAGTCCTATGCTTAAGTGGCATTCGTATATTGATGTGGTAGACTCTGATTACAACCTACATAGTTTAATTACCTCTTAAAACCTTATGAATTCATCTAGTTTGTGGTGCATCACGTACATGATCAAAAATATACGTTGAAAGTCCATATTAATGCATAAAACAGGAATAACTTGGTTGGATGATATTCTAGATATGCTGGATTTTTTGAGTATCCTTTGCTTATAATTTAGCTGAAGCCGCATGGGCTGCTTATGTGTTGAATTAAACTAGATTAATCCACCAATCAGTCTGCTTCACAACTTCCGACAGCCTAAGCTTTGCTTAACGATGGCACCTCCTGTTCGCAGCTCTAATCACAGCCTTGTGCTACCTGACTGATCCTTCTTGTCCGAAAATTGGTGCTGCAATCCGCTTCTTCGATCTGCTCTTCTATTTCCGACGCTTCCCTGCACTTGTCTGATCACTGCCAGAGAACCCAAAAGCTCACCCGTCTGTCGCTTTTCCCTGATTATATCTTCTTCTGATATCTCCACCGCTTTCCAATATTCGCCCACGTAGCCATGCCTTTTAGTATAAAGGCTAAAACCAACAAACTCCCCCTTTAGCCTTTATAGTCTATGCCTCCAAATAGATTCTTTGCTGCCACCAGTTTAGGCTCAAAAAGGGCCTTCGTTAGCATATCCGCCTGCTGCAGTTTGGTGGGAATATGCATTACGTTTATCCCCCCCTTTTCCACTTCATCTCGTATGAAGTGATGATGTATATCAGTATGCTTGGTTTGGGAATGATGGATTGGATTCTTGGTCTTCGCTACCCCGCTCTTATTATCGCAGTATAGTACGGTAGCTCCGCTTGACGAATTCCCTAATTCCTCAAGCATTCTATGCATCCAAATTATTTCCGAAGCTGCCATGGATACTGCTACATACTCTGCTTCTGCACTAGATTTAGCAACACACTCTTGCTTTTTACTTGCCCATGATATTGCTGCATTCCCGAGTTTGCACAGGTAACCAGATGTAGACTTTCTGTCATCAATATCTCCTCCCTAATCCGCGTCTGCATAACCAATCAATTTGTTCTCTGTACCTTTTGAAAAACAAACCCCATGAGTTGTTGTCCCCTTTAAATACCTGAGAACTCTTTTCGCTGCTATCCAATGCTGCATTCCAGGATTATTGCAAAATCTACTACTACATACATAATGTCTGGTCGAATATAGTTCGCAATGTATAGCAAGCAACCAATCGATGATCTGTAAGGCCTGGCTTTCATTTCCTTGGCTTCCTTTGGTGTCTTGGACACATATCTTTGCATATTTTTACTCTTAAGGCATTTTCGTTGGATTACACTCAAGCATCCTGAATCTAGCCAATGCCCCTTTAATATTTTGTTCCTGAATCTAGCCAATGCCCCTTTAATATTTTGTCCCCTTTAATATTTTGTTCCTTGCTTTCTGTCCCTTCGAACTTCCATTCCTAGCAATTTCTCCAGATTTCCTAAATCTGTCATCTGAAATCGACCATTCAGCAATGCTTTGCAACCTTCCAGTAAACTTTTGTCATTGCTCACAATGACACAATCATCCACATAGAGAGCCATAATTAGTCATTTGTCCCCATTTCTTTTCATGTACAAATTCCCCTCAGTTTTTAATTTTGTAAATCCTACAGAAATCAGGAATCTGTTCATGCACAAATACCATTGTCTGGCTACTTGCCTAAGCCCGTAAACTGCCTTTTTCAATTTGCACACCATGTTCTGATCTTGTTCATAGCCCTGCGGCTGCTGCATGTAAATTTATTCGTCTAAATCTCTATTCATGAATGTGGTCTTGACATTCATATGGTTTATCTCCATGTCATTCTGCACGACAACTGCAAGGAGTGTCCTCAGGCTAGTCACTTTGACTATAGGTGAGAAAGTATCCTTATAGTCCACACCTTCTTCTTGGGTATATCCCTTCGCAACCAACCTTGCCTTATATCGTTGTATCGATCCATCTGCTTTTCTTTTAATTTTAAAAATCCACTTGCTTTCCACAACGTTCTTATCCTTTGGTCGCGATACGAGCTCATAGGTGCCTATCCTTTTAAACGAATCTAGTTGATTCTGCATGGCCTCTTTCCAATGATCTGCATTCTTCCCTTCCAAGGCTTGTTCCACTGTTTCTGGTTCTACTATACAAGACAAAATTTTAGGTTTCCTTGGTCTAGTTGTCTTGCCACTTTCTTTCCTACCATATAATCTTGTATCAAATGGAACTTCAGCCTTTAGACATTCTGTATCGCTACGTTGAATTCTCCCACTGCCTTCTGCCACTTGAGGTCCAGCTTCTGGTGCACTATTAGCGCCAACAACCTCATGCACCTCCTCTGGCTCGGTTTCTGGTTCATGACGCACCTCCTCTGGCTCGGTTTTCGGTTCATGAGATGCACTATCGGAATCTACGACTTCGTACACCTCATCCTGCTTCCCCAGTTGCAGCATCGGTCTCTACATCCTCTTCACTTTCCAATTCTACATAGACTTCATCGCCCTTTAAAATTGCGGTATTTGTCTCTTCCTCATTATCTGCTTGATCGCTCGCCAAATATTCTGCCAGTATCCATTCATTTGCTTCATGCTGGCTCAAACCTTTCCTGTCCTTGTATAAAACATTTTCATTAAACACAACATTCCTACTAACATATACTTTACGTGTGATTGGTTCATATAATCTATAACCATTTGTCTGCTCATCATAACCCACCAGAAAAGTACACGTGCTTCGGTCATCCAGTTTTCTCCTTAACTCTTCCAGTACCATCATACAGGCAAGGCATCCATAGACTCTAAATCGTCTCACAGATTATTTTCTCCCTGTCCAATACTCTTCTGGCACTCCACCTTTCGCAGCAGCTGTTGGTAACCTATTCTGAATATAACAGGCAGCTGCGACCGCCTCTCCCCATAAATTGTTCGGCAAACCTGCATGCTTGAGCATAGATCTAGCTGCATCCATGATGGTGCGATTTTTACGTTTTGCTACTCCATTCTGTTGCGATGTATATCTGCATGTATACTATCTCCGTATCCCTCATTCTTGACAGTACCTACAAAACTCAGATGATCTATACTCTCCACCAAGGTCAGACCTTAGGCATTTAATTTTTAGTGACGTCTCCCTTTCAACTTCCGCAGTATATAACCTAAATGCATCAAACACGTGATCCTTGGTCCTCAAAAAGTAACATTTAGTACATCTACTGTAATCATCAATAAAAGTAGCAAAGTAAGATTTTGCTCCTCTACTCTCAACCTACATAGGTCCGCAAACATCCGAATGCACCAGTTCAAGCAATTCATGCGCCCTTCTTCCTTTATTTCTAAAAGCCATTCTATTTTGTTTTCCCAGCATGCAAGCTTCACACACGTCATCAATCTTACTGTCCTCATAATCAAGCTCATTCAAAAGATTGTATTTTTGTTGCTATTTTAATGTTGTTATAATTGACATGCGCTAATCTCAAATGCCAAAGCCTTAGATTATCGAGGGGAGATACCTAATTGATGGTATCGTTGACGTCCAATTCAAATAAATTTCCTCTTCTTTGAGCTTCAAATAATTTAATGCCTCCTCTAATGAATTTGCACCCATACTTATGAAAAAATAGATCATATCCATTATCTACTAAATTGGCGACTGAAACTAAATTAAAGAGCATTCCTGGCACAAACAATATATCTGGCAAACTCAAAACATTCTTGCCTTTAATTAGAATATGCAAACTTCCTTTTCCAAGCACCTTTTGCATTGCTCCATTGCCCATCTGAACAGCTTTGCAATCCACACTTGGCTCAATGCATTTCAGCATATCAGGCGAGTTCACTATGGAGACTTCAGCTCCAGAATCTACAATCAAAGTATTGGTTCTATCCAAAATTTTCTTTTCAACATTAATTTTTGAGATGCAATGCTCGATTTTAGGAAAATATTTGCGTGTACTTACTTCCTCTTCTGTAAGAACTCCCACCGTTGGCGCTTTCGTCTCAGACGTCTCTCCAATTGCTGCCACCACAGCTTGTTGCCTTCCACGACCAAATAAACTACGACCACGTCCTCAATTCCATTTCCCTCGATTCGGACATTCCGCCTTGATGTGACCAAATTCTTCACATCCATAGCACTGTATCTCTGCTCTCCCCCTTCCTCTGCCTCTTTCGCGGCCTCGACCTCTCTCTCCACTTGGTTCTCCTACATACAAGGTCACAGGGTGTTCCTCTGCCTCCACTGGTACTGGTTTTACCAAAACATCTTGCTCAAGCTCTGTCCTAATCGCTTCTATTGCTTCATCCAGAGTGGATGTTGTCCTTCTGACTAACATAGCAAGATCTTTAAATGAAATTTGAAATGCTCTGGTTAAGGCCAATACCTTTTGTTGCTCATTGTAATGTGCTCCAGCTCCCTCCAAGTCATGCAATAACAATCTAAGGTTTCGTATCAAGCCCCTCAAATCATCACCCTTTTTGAATTGAAGTTGCGTAATTTCATTACCAGGATATCGATCTGCATCGATGTCTTCTCCTCATATCTTTTTAAAAGATACTTCCATATTTCCCTGGCCTGCTTGTGCTGAATTTCAAGCACAATGTTGCCACCCAATTTTGCCATGATTATAGCTTTGGCAATCTCCTCCCTTTCGTCATCTGGAATCTGACATTCCTTGGTCTCCTCAGGCCCTGATGCTTCCGCTTTTACTTTAAGTTTGAACGGTGTTTCCCTTTCTCTGGCTGGATTAACCAAATCCCATAGCTTGTCCACCTTAAGGGCCTGCATGATCTTGGCTTTCCAAAGTTGAAATCCAATGTCTCCATCAAACACTTCATCACTATTGAGATATGTCAATGCCAATCGGCTGGCCATATCTTGCTGGATCTGATACCACTGTTGAATTAAACTGGATTAATCCATTAATCAGTCGGCTTCACAACTTCCGACAGCCCAAGCTTTGCTTAACGATGGCACCTCCTGTTCACAACTCTAATCATAGAGCTGTGCTACCCCACTGATCCCTCTTGTCCGAAAATTGGTGATGCAATCTGCTTCTTCGATCTGCTCTTCTACTTCCGACGCTTCCCTGCACTTGTTTGATCGTTGTCAGAGAACCCAAAAGCTCACCCATCCGTTGCTTTTCCCTGATTATATCTTCTTCTGATATCTCCACCGCTTTCCAATATTCATCCACGTGTACATTACACGGTTTTGGGCTTTACACGGTTTTGGACTCCTTGAGCCATGCCTTTTAGTATAAAAACCAACATTATGTGCTTTATTTCTATTTCAAATTAATAGTTCATTTGTTGCTTATGTATGTGTACTTGAAGCAGCTAGACCTTGAGGCTTTCACGTATAAACCTGAACATGGCTGATCCTAATTGTTGATTCTAGAACTTTATAATGCTTTAATGGACTGTGATATGGTTAATTACGTATTAGAAAATGGTTTGCAAGCCTGGATAGAATACAAGAAATGATAGTTGTTGCATTGAGTAGAGACCATTTGGCCCTACTGCCAGCTAATGTAGAGGGACTGCAATGTGATTTTCGGATGCATTTAACTCTTAAAAATAGGTGGCAACCTATTATTTTGAGTCCATGAAATCTTTAGTATCTTTCGATGTGAATTAAAGATGAATGGTATTTGATTCTATTTATCAAATATTCATCGGTGAATTACTGATTTTTTCTTACAAAGGGTTATAGGTGCAATGAATAGAAAAGGTTTAGGGCATGCACCTTTGTGCATTCACTCCTGTCTACTTTGCTATTGCTTGCTTCAATATCTTTCTGTTGCATGTTGTGTTGCAGGCTACTTGTTCAATAGGTATATCAAAAAGCTCGAAATTATAAAGACTTAAAAATAATGACTAACCTATGGGTTTTGTGTATTTTGGAAGATCAAAAGATTTTTGAAGAACGAGCGTTTTCACAACAAGGAAGTGAAGCTGTTACTGAGCACCTTGCCACATTATTTTCGTTGGCATTGTAAAGATTGTTACATAATTCATGTTGAATTTAAGCATCATTACAAGCTGTATAATTGAAAATGCAGACATATTGCAAATCGATACAAAATTTAAAATTGCAAACAAAATGCAAGTCTAGACAAAATGTAAACAGACGAATAATCTGACAAATTTGGTGAAGGTTGTTATGACGGACTTTTGGAGGATTTTTCTGATGATTTTTTTGACAATTTTTTTGACAATTTTTTTGACAAGGATCTAGAGAATGATCTTACAGATAAAAAGTGAAATGCTGAATGCTGATGAAGATGTAGAATTTAAAAACATTGAAGGTGAATCTATATGCTTACTAAGTTCTAGACTTTAATAGTGTTTTGTAGGCTCAGGTTTAGGATACCAATGATTGACTTAAATCAAATTGATGCATGTATATTCTGAATTACACATCAATTCGAAAATAGAATCAATTTCACTATCTCTCACATTTAACAATTCCACACAATAATTACAGAAGCTAGAAGGTCAGCCAGAGGGCATTGGACTTCTGTACTATCACTGAGGTCATAAAACATCATATCTGATACCCGTTCTATGCCTGTAGAATATAACAGATCAATGCTTAGTTTATTCTGCAAAATTCTCTTTTAACTATGGTACAAGCTGGTGCACATCTATGACAAGCTCATGTCGAGTAACAGGTTCGAGAACAGAGAAAGGATCAATACCATTAAATGACATATCTCCAGATGTTCATGTTAACAATAGTCCTCAAGTGAACAAGCTTGTAAAAACGTTTCGCTCAGCGATGACCTTCTACTGCGGTGGCTATGTGTTTCCATTGTCGATCCAGAGTGTTTACCCTGCATTCTAGAGCATTTACCAGCATTCAAGAGTGATTTACCCTATGTCACATGAGCTTACCCAGCAAGCATTCCAACTATTTTTACTCCCGGCAGAATGCTTCCTACGTTTTTTTCCACATAAAGTAGAAATAACTTACAACGCATTCTGACCTTTCCTCCAATTGCAGCTCGCCACGTATCACAGTTTCATTTCCAAGAATATTAAAGGTAGTTTTCTTGAACTTTTTTTGCGTTGCATTCTGGCATTTACCTAACCATTCTGACTTTTTACCTAACATTCAACAACTTTATTTAACTTTTCGATGGGCAAAATGCATAGTAAATTACGTTACAAAAATGTGAACTTCCCCTCATTCCGGACAGGTCAACCGCACGGACGCTGAATCGGCGAGAAATAACTATGCCTCCATGCTTCGCGACTTCGGTAGCGCTTTCTCTACCGCACGCGAGAGAAGTTCATTTTGTGTAAAGAATGTCGTTAGGGAACATTCCCCGAATCAGCCACAAGGGCTCGCAAATCGCCCTATTTCGATCTCAGGAATGTCCCCTAAACAAACATTCTTGTATAGGGGAAAATGACTTATGTTGAATTCTGGGTGCAGAATGTCAGGTAGATTTGCAAGAACATGAGTTAAAGATGGCGGATGCCAAAAAACAGATACTGTCCTAAATCTGCAAGAGAGGACACGCCACGCGTCATGATGGGTGGGAATTCAACATGTAGCTTTCGTACACGTTTATGTGCATTAAAATCTATCTACTTAAAATGTTTTTTGGGGAGGGTGTCCTCTTTTTTTTCGTCGTAATAATCGTAATATCGCCATTTTCTGGCCAAAAAAGCGATTTTTGTGACCAGATTTGAATTCCTCCCCAATTATTGCACACTATTTCTTTTGGGCAAAACCTAAGCCGTTTTGAAAATAATTTAGATGGTGTTGTAATGCTCGGCCCACAGCATGATCATCCATGTCCCACTGATGCACGCCCGATTTCTATTATTTCTTCAGGCGAAACTCTAAGTTTTTTAGGCTTTTCTATTCTATTCATTCCATCTAAGGTGGCAAACTACATCATGTAAGATTTTATGGTTTCGTAACAGCATGGCTTCTGGCTTAGCAATGAACTGCTACTTTTTCCAAACAATTACTATTTGTCAGCAACACCAATCAACTTGAACCTATTGTCTGCAAAATAGCAAATGAATATGTAGCATAATAACAGGGGTTTTTTTTTGTGTTTTTGTACGCTTTTCACAAAGGTTTGCCTAAGATTTCATGGCGTATTCGAATAGATGTACTAATGCGTACATCTAGAGTGCACCATTTCTTAGCCATTGATTTAGCTTTTTTTTTTTCAATGGTCCAACATCCAAGGGCTCACAACAAAAGCCCTCTTTTTATTTTAGGGGCAGAGTTTTTTTTTCCTTTTTTTAATTTTACCCGCTTTTTTTTTGGCATGCAAAGTTTGAGTCACATATTTTAGAGTTTTATTTTGTTGTTTGAATGCAGAGACTTGAATATAGGGCAATCTCAATTTTTCCGGCATAGTTCATTGCAGCTAGAAAACTTGCCTTGCCTCCTTTGTGCTTACACAAGCCACATGAAAGCAGAGCTCATGGGTATGGCCAATCGGTTTTATGAGGGTTTTGTTGGAGCACCGCATCAGAGAAGAGTTGAGTCCTGCAAGTATGGAAGTGACAAAGGCGACATGACGTAAACAACTCGCCGGTTAAGTAGTTTTCGAAAACTTTTCTCGTGACCCAAACCAAGAAAGATATTGGTCTTTCCTTCTACTTGCGGTATGTGTTGCTCTCGCTTTCCATCTAGTTTCGAATTCGAGCAAAGTATTCATACGCCAGCCTATGCCATATCCTCTTCTCGCTGGCATGAACCTTCTCATCCTTTTGTGTCAGATATGAACCCTTTGTAGGCATGTTAATGGAATCCCTTCCGCTAATAGAATTTCCTCCACTACCTTGCATTCTAGCCATGCGGAAATCCTACACACCGCTCTCCATGCACATTATATTTTCATGTCCTTGTATAAAAACAGATTACATGCATTAGGGAGGTCATCAGGGAAGAGAGGATATCAACATCCTTGTAGAAAAAGCCTCAAATTGAATGGGTGGACATAAGCGGCGGTGTACCATGAGATCGGGATGGCAAATGTACCATGAGATCGATGGGATCGACATGTTTGCATGACCCGGTGTTCTATAGAAAGTCCATGTGGAAACAAAAAGAAGAGAATACAGATTATGGGCATTTGCAAAAGATCTCAAGCTTTGTTGAATACATGTAAGCAAAAAATCAAAATTAGGCAAGTTGGAACAATGGCACAAATATGCCGAGAATAAACCTTCCGAGCTTGCATCCAATGCATTCCAATGCTATCGAGACGACGTTATTATGTACATTCACTTTGTGGCTTCAAAAATCGATCCACCGGTTTGGATCTGCTATAGAATCGCTTCTACCCCATGCTCGCCAACACCGCTAGCCAATCCGACTTTTCGCAACCATGTCTCCCGAAGCATGCGGTACCATCTCGAATGTTGAAACCCTAGTCCAAGCATGCAAATGCCATTTCCATATGTTGAAACCCTAGCATTTTGCCATGTCTAATGTTGAAACCTAACGCCCCTAATTCCAAAAGTGTGGTAAAAAACATTGTTTCCTTATCTATTTTTGTTCAAAATCCTTTAACCTTGGAAAATTAAAATGGAACCCTTCCTCACAATATCTACCATATTACATATTCATATTATTACTCGTATTACTCATATTATTGCTTGGTTATTGTTAAAATTACTAGTTATTACCAAAGGGGATTATTAACAATTCTTTTTTTTTTTTAAAATTGTAAATATTACATATTAGTTCAACATATTACAATGAGACGAAATGGCTTTTTTAGGGCCCGAAGGGCCCAAAATTTTTTTTTGTATAACAACTAATACATAAGTACCTTTAACATTAATTAACACAACCATTGGGTCCAACATATTTAAATTAAAATCCCCCTTAAACCCCCTTTGGTTTGGGTGCTTATTCACACGGGGGGTGACTCCGGGCAACGAGAGCTGTTGGATAGGCATATTCAACCCTTATTCCTTAATCTACACCGTACATAAAGTTCCTCGTTTGTGGGGTATGCAAGTACACAAATTGGTATACCGTATAAGAAGATATGCAAAATACTATAGCCATGCTGATTAACAGCTAACTCTTTATAACTTAGCACTGAACTTCATCTTCTTAGCAACCACTGCTAATGACAAATTGAGCCTGCAAGTGTAGCACCAAGGTATGGAGGTATAACAGTCTTAAACCACACTTCACAAATCTCTACCACAAATGGCAGCAGAAAAGAGAAGCTCATGTGCTGCTTCTCCTAGATTTCACCAACTTTCAGACCTGTGTGCTGGACACTCTTCTCACAATATTTGGTAATCGGACAGTAGCAGATTTCACAATTCAGGACTTGGTGGATGAAGAATGATGTGGAAAACAGGTTTCAAGCAAACTTTGCTGTTCCAAAAAACTTTTTTTGTCTTGTTTAAACAGTATATCAGTTTGGCAGTTTTAATTTGGTTCATGGATCCATTTTATAAGGATCATGATTCCAACTTTTGCCTCATGAATCCATTATATAAGGATCATGAATTTTTGGATTATTATCCTAGACTTACTAGGTATGTCTCCTAAGATATACCATCTGATGTATCTTTTTTAGATGCAATATAAAACCAACCTTGCCCTCAAAAAAAAAAAAAAAAAAAATTGCATTGTTAACATAACCTGCTACTTAGCAAATGTTGCCTGCAAACATAGAACCAAATCACTAACTCATACATATCACATACTAACTAGCAAGTATTGCATGTGAAACATAGTACCAATATAATCTGTTAACATAGCTTCTAAAGCAGCCATTGTAGGTAAGCCGTGCATGCTTTGTTTCATGTAAATGCATTTGATTACGTGCTTATTTTTGTTTTTCAGTCTCTTCCGATTTGGAGCTTTAAATTTTGAAACCGATTCTTTCGCAGTTGAAGATTTAAATATCAGGGTTTTGGAGCTTCGAGGATAGCCGACTTGGTGAAAAACTTCCTCTAACTTCATTGGCTACATTGCCTGAAATGCTCTGTTTATAATTTGTTCTTTGCCTAGTGGTTAGAGCCCAGGATTATATCAGGCATATCATCTCATCAGCCGATTCTATTTGTGGCCTGAATGCAAAGGCACGCCATCTCATTCCGGCATTTGCTTGTCGCCTATGTAATTTTTTTTATCTCTCTCTTTTTTGCAGGGATTTTGAAGTAGGGATACGCATAACTGCGATTCGATGGCTTTGATCAGCTGTTCTGATGCATACTTCGTGATTATGAGTGCCCACCAAATGTAAAGAAAGTTACCTCATTTCTCATCTTTTTATGTTATCTTTTAGTCTAATCTGTGATATTTATTGTTCCTTGCAGATGTTTGGAAAAGGGCCGATGGATGTTGTTTTATGAAAGGGTTGTGTGGGTCTTTTTTTTACTAGTGATGCACACTTTAGCTTGTCGTGACACAGGTGCTAGTTTAGTGATGATTGCCCTTCAAGCTACCCTTCATTGACCTTCCCTTACCCTTCATTGCCCTTCAAAAAATATTGGGATGTACTTTATTTCGGTATTATATAATGAGCTTATTGGCAATGTGATTACTGATCACACATGTTACTTATGAAGGTGCTGACTTAGTGCTTGAATTTTGTTTTTTTGTACACTACTAGCAAAAAAATACCCGTGTATAGTTTGCAAATGTTACTCCTGTACGTCCAGGTACAGGACTATTCCTGAGGACCACGGAGCAGGGCAGGAATAAGGCACCAGGTCAAGCATCGGGGAGTATACCTACGCCCCCGCAGAACACCACGCCCGAGTCAAAGAAGAGACCAAGGACGGATAAATGACGGACCCCATGGAAGTTCAGTCCAGAGTCAGCGAGATTCCAGACACATAAAGAAGGCGCTGCCAGATTCCCTGAAAATCAGGCTCTGATCCAGGAGTTGGTAACAAGACCTGCCACATATCTATTTTGGGCCCAAGGCCGTTGTACTATATATATGAGTAGAGATAGAACTCAGGTTTCTAGATGAGAACTGGCCCTTATCTCCTTGGTTTTCCTCTCGTTTTGTCAGAGCTCATGTATACAAATTGATATCAAGAAAGTCTGATTTCTTCTCATTGTTCTGTGTTGTTCTTTCTTACTCTTTCTTTCTGTTCTCTTGCAAAATCCCCCATGACACTCAGCCAGGATTCTCCTGTTTGATCCAAGGGTCCTCATAGAGGGCTGTCTTGCAGGAGATCCCGAACCCAGACCCTAAACACTGTCGCCGCTGCCGGGTCTTACTTCATTTTCTCTCTTCTCAATATGTCTGCTCGTGCTTTCACTCATGAGGAATTCCTTAGCCAAACGGCGCAAGATTGGAACGCCATCAGCACAGAGAAGCTACTCGCGACATGTATGATCCTGACTATGATATTGAAGGGGGTCGTGTCCGCTCACGTGCTCAGTCGGCACTGCCTACCCCTCGTGTCAGTTCTCGACCAGGATCTCCCCCTGTTTGCAAGCACTGCTCTCAACCGCAGTCGCCACACCATACACCGGTCCAACCCACTCCTCATTATTTTCAGACTCCAGACAACACTTACATTCATATCCCTTCTGGTCACACTCCCTTGCCTTCGCAACCCTCTTCTCCTCCAGCGGGGTTGGGCTATCCGCATGTCTCTTTTGGTGCTTTCCATGTCCATGAATATTAGTCCTCCGCATCTTTCACCACTCAGTCCCTGTCTACAACATTACTGATCTCAAGTTAAACAAGGACGGCTTCCACGGCCCTTTGCCCACGGACACTCTTCTCTCGGGACCCCCGGGTTTCTTAGTCTCTATGCCGCCTTGTTCCCAGCCCAAGGTGGTGCCTCAAGGTTATATTCCAGCTTATACTCCACCTATCTACACGCAAGGTCCACCTCCATCCCCTATTCAAAAACTTAAGCTGACATATCCGATTTTTGGGAATACCAAAGGAAAGCTCCTCGATCAAAGTGCCCAAGCTCACATGGAAGAATTTGAGGCATTGGCTATCCTCAATGGCCACGCTCAACCTCAACTCAAGTTCCACATCTTCTCCACCACGTTGCGTGGAGCCCCTCATCAGTGGCTCATGGCCAACAACAGTCAGTGGAAACAAAACTGGCAAGAGATAAAGACGGATTTTCTCTCACATTATGGCACCATGGACGATGATCAGCAACTCCTAAAGCAACTTAATGATCTCCAGCAATAACCCACGGAGTCTGCCCGAGATTTCGCGGATCGCCTTCACATTCTTGTCAGCAAGCTCAATTTGTACCACATGCAAAGCCAGATTCTTGTCTGGTTTATGCAGGGTCTTCCTCCTGCCATTCGTCTCATGACCGAGTATCTGCGTCCCAAGACCTTGGAGCAGGCAATTGAATTAGTGAATCACTTTGTTAATATGTCCTCTTGGGGTGTTGCACTCATGGAGCTTCCCTTCATGCCTCCTGTCATGGTTCCTCAGAATGCGGTCTAGCCACAACAATCTGCTCCTCCTCAACATAGCCAAATTTGGTGTCACATTTGTAAGTACCAAGGTCATCTTGCCAATGAGTGTAACTCCACCAATGGTCCTCCTCACTGTAAACGTTGCAATACTCGTGCACATCCCACATCCTTCAGGCAGAAAATGGTCTTCCAGGTGCAGACAACGCCACAACAATAGCAATCATATCCGCCTCAGCAATATCAACAAGTTCAACAATCTCAACCATCCAGAGGTCAAGGTTCCAGGCCCCCTTTTGATCCTTCCAAAGCTCAGTGTTATCACTGTCAAGAATGAGGCCATACCACCACGGCATGTCCTCAGCTTCCTCAAGTCCAAGTTCATCTCCTGGGCACCAATCAAACCGCATCAGTCCGACTCACGGCCTATCAATTATGGGTTGCCAATGACAAACAAGGCCCACGCCCGGTTTTGAAGCGGCCACCACGGCCACCTCAACAACAGCAACCTCAGCAAGCCGCATCGTCTTCCACCACCCTTGATCAACAAGCTCAATAGGAGATCTATCAAGCTCTTAATCCACCAGTCCAGCAATCCAATTGGGTTGGTCTGGTTTCCCGCCAAACTAAAGCCTCCTGCCCCGGGGGGTGCACCTCTGTATATGGACAGATGGCATGTGCGTTCGAGGGGTCACCGAAAAACCCCTGTATACGGCTTTTTGGAGTAGAAAAACCCATACCATACGAAGTTTCTCAATTAACATACAAGATAGCCCCTATCCATAGATTTACGATTGATTGTGCCAAATTATATAATCCTTTCCGCATCTTTTGTGAGGACTAGTGAAAGATCGAAGTCTTCCCATTCAACATGTTTATCACTATCCGTTGTTGACAAAGATAACAACATATTCGCTAGAACAACATATTGACACATTCACTATCTATTGTTGACAAAGATAACAACATATTTGCTTAACAACATATAATGCCGTGGACTTGGCATGAAATCTTTTTCCTAACGCATCTAGTAATGCGAAGATTTTGAATGCATGAAATTTCTTTTTCCCCGTTAGGAGAAATACCGCATATTTATTTAGGTAGAACAAATTGCTTTTCTAACAATTTCAAACTCTAGTGGCTTTTGGTAATTTTTTAAAACAATGATGGTATAATGCTAATTTTCCATCTTTTATGGCTTTTATGTTACTCAATCACCGCAACACCACATGGAACTTATAGAATCTTGGTGAGTTTTATTAAAAACCGAAATCCTCCAAAATGCACTCAATCTTTTGGAGTATATGACTTTCTTCGAGAAGCCAAATGCCCTTTCTTAGTATGCAGTTCAAAACATGAAGACCCATTCGCTATGCTAGCCGAAAACTTAATCCTGCTGAGCGAAATTATTCTGCCACGGAACGGGAAGCCTTGGGCCTTGTCTTCTGTGTTCAACGCTTCCGTCATTACTTATTGTGTAGCAAAATCAAATTCTTTGTGGATCATCAAGCTCTTCTGTATCTGATCAACAAAGCCACACCCACGGGACGTATTGCCCGTTGGGTCCTCCTCTTGCAGGAATTTGCTCCCTTTGAATTCATTCATAAGGCGGGTAAGTCTCATGTTGTGCCAGACTATCTCTCACGCATCCATACGGATGACTCGACCACGAGTGTTTCTGATGTTTTTCCTGACGCACAACTATTCTTGATCATGACCATGCCTCACTGATTTCATGATTATCAGTAGTACCTTCTCGTGTGCCCTCCCATCTAAGATCCCACGCCACTCGAAGCTTCACGCCGCATTACATCAGCCTTCCTCCGCGGAGGTCCGCGGATCATACCCATGGTTGCGCCATCTCTATAAACGTGGCAAGGACATGGTCTTGCGTCGGTGTGTTCTGCCTCATGAAGTACCTGAGATCGTTCGTCAAGCTCATGAGGGCCTTGGTGGTGGACATTTCAATGGTGACACCACGGCCCGCAAGATTCTTCTCGCAGGCTATTTTTGGCCCATGCTTTTCAAGGATGCCCACTCAAGCGCCGCCAAGCGTGGATGTTTGCCAGCCGTGGGTCGCACTCCACGCCCGTGACGCTCTTCCTTTAACTCCGGTTGCTACCCCGCTACCCTTCAGCAAGTGGGGCATAGACTTTGTTGGGCCAATAGAACCCCCCGCGAGGCACACCCGTGCCCGCTATATCTTGGTTCTCACAGATTATGCCACCAAGTGGGCGGAGGCTTGTGCATTCCCTAACAACACTGCTGCCAGTACGACTAAAGTTCTCTACACGCATGTCATCACGCGTTTTGGTTGTCCCACGAAACTCAACGATCGCGTGTGCATTTTGTCAATCACACTATCAAGGAACTGACGGATTATTTACATATATATTCATCATAGAAAAAGCACACCCTATTATCCACAAGGGAATGGCTTGGCCAAAAGTACCAATAAGACTCTCATCACCATCTTGAAGAAAGTTTGTGATGCTTCTCGCACTAGGATAAACTACCTACTATTCTCTGGGCTTACAACACCAGTTTTAAAATTGCTACTGGACACACCACTTTCAAGTTGGTTTATGGCCAGGAAGCTCTCATGCCTTTTGAATATGTTCTTCCAGCTCTCCGTTTTCAACTGGCTACGGTGCATGATCCTCCTACTGCACTCCAAGAACGCATTTATCAACTACAACAGTTGGATGAACTTCGCAGAGATGCATATCTTCGTGTTCTCACGGGACAACAATCGAGAAAATCATGGCATGACAAAAATCTCAAAGCAAAGACATTCAAGGAAGGAGATTTGGTTCTTCTATACGATTCTAGATACAAAAATTTTCCGGGCAAATTAAAGTTTCGATGGCTTGGTCCTTGTCAGATTACTCAAGTGGTGCAACCGAGTGTCTTTCAACTTGCTGAATTAGATGGCACTCCATTACCCACTCTGGTTAATGACTTTCGCCTAAAATTTTTTCACACAGACACAATCCGTGACCATTCAAACACAGACACAAAGGATTGAGTCGGAACATATTTTATTATATATAAGTGGCACAGAAAACAAAATTGGGCATCGCCCATATTTATCCGCTACGAGCTAAACCCTATATACAAAATCCTACGTTAAATGCATGACTACTCCGGATTGGGAGCGGAGGTCACGTGCAGGATGTGGTAGAGGCAGTGATCAGGATCCGAGCGCAGGTGAACCACCATCTCTTGCGGGTTGGTCAGTGGATCAGGATGATCGGTTGATCCCGACAACCAACCATTCATGGGGATGCCGCGGTTTTGCAGCTTCCACAGGTCCAAACTGTTCATCTTACAGGTAATCCACTCGTTGCAATTGCGGGGCATGGTGCACTGCATCTCCATCGTCGCCAACTGGTACGCACCTTGCTCGCCTTATATAGTCCTACCGCCTAAAGGTTTGCCAACTTGGACCAATCACACTTCTGCTGAGGTGTCTGCATGCAACGCATATTCTAATCCAAGATTGCATTATCTAGCTGCAAATCTCGTCATGATATCCTTGCTAGGCATTGCTGCCCCTGCCACCCTCCCTTCTTAAAATTTCGACTCTCGAATTGCCTCTCTTAATTAATTTTTCTTAATATTACGACCGTCCGTCATCGTCACTCGTACCTTCTCACGATGTCCCATCCAACCGTTCACAATTGTTCATCTTGACCATCCAATTGATCTTAAGCTCCAGTTTGGGGACTCAACCAAATTTTGTTCTTCGGGAAGCTTTCTTTCTATCTGCTGCTATCTGGCACCACCAACGGCTACGATTCCACTTCTGTTGCTATCTATAAAACCCATCCCGAACAGACGTGAACCCTAAAAAATTTTTGCGCCTCTGTTGCTCTCCGTCGTCTGCTTTCCTTTTTCTTCCTTGATCATCGTCATGGCCGCCTCTCCCAAGCTTCCAACTCTCCAGGTTACCGCACCCATGGATCCCGCGCTTTTTGAATCGGTTGTTTTTTCCACGGCCACTGTTCGAGATCCCTTGGAAGGCGCCAGTCGAGATGTTGCCGAAAGAGCAGGGCTGTTAGAGTTCTCCAGGCAAGAACTCCCTGCTCCGAATCCTCTTCAATTACGGCAGTTTGTTGCTCACCTTGTCAGGACTGCTGCGAGCTATCGAACGGAGGTTGATCAACATCGTATTCTCATCACATAGGCTCTTCTGGCTCAGGTATTTCAATTGCCTCGAAGAACACGTTCTTTGAATTGGGCTGCTTTGGAGGATCAAGATGTCACTGTTTATGGCCAAACTCCCTATGCGGCCACCACTCATAAGCTGACCAATATTGCAAAGCCCCATGAAGGATTTGTCACATTTTTGTGGCGAAAGTTCTATGGTTACTCCATAAAGAACACCCCACATTAACAAACAGTTCTTTCATGCTGCCATTGTTGCCATCCACTCCTAGAATCCTATTGATTGGCCTCAGATCATGTTCCAGCGTTTACTTCATGAAGTCGATCGCATTCGCCACTCTCCAGGATCTGGCTTAGAATCTGCAATGGGTGCACATCTGCAAGCCATTATCAACCACTGTCTCTCTGCACCTAGTCAAGTCACTCCCAACAATCTTGATGCGTACCTCTCAAGCCTCCAAATATCACCGCCTTCCACTATTCAAGCTATCAAAGAGCTTCAAGAGGAAAGTTCCCGCCCCCGCCTTGAAGCACGGGCCATCCCCACAACCTTGAGTGCACCTCGTTATTACGTCCCGCCTTCTCGGGCCACTCTGAAATCGAAAAATTCACACTCCCAAAGAAGTCTCTCAATGCCCCAGATTCATTATTCCACGCCTTTTTCCTTGTAAGTCCAACCTTCGCTACCTCCTCGGGCCTCGACGTTCTCGTCAGACAATATGAGCAAGTTGTAGTTGAATGTATGTTCCGGCCAAGATTCATTGTGAGCAATTCATGATCGTGTCAAAGAGTACATGAACGCCAATCGATGCCGTTTCAATCGTGGAGTTCCAGTCACAACACTCAAGTTCAAACATTGAAGACAGCCTCCAAGATAAGCATGGTGCCTTGCTTCGTGCCCATGAGGCTTTGAAAGCCGAAAGCAAGACATGCGCTTTCACTTTAGAAGATCAGAAGTTCAACCCGTGCCACTATTCAAGAACTTCGCACCTACCAATGAAAAGATAAAATTTACCGACAAATAGATCCGCATAACAAAGCCCATAATGATTACACCCATCAGCATCCGTGGCTCAAGGTGATATCCGCATATTCTGCTGACGACGCCTAGCGCCAGCTTTAGGCATCAAAATCATGGCCTTGCAAGCTCAAAGTTGTGATGCTCGTAAAACGTAATTTCCATTGATGATATGGAAATTGCCAATCTTCGCCATGTTTTCTACCCAAAAGTGGTCATCCTCATCCCAGGCCACGACTCTCATCTGAAGCCTCGGGTCACCCCCCCGACTTCTCGCTGAGAAGGATATTAAAATTCGTGATCTGGAACATCAGCTCCAGCAGGCTATTCAATCTGTTGAAGAAGCTCAGAGTCAGCATGAGACATACCTTCAGTTAGCTCTTACAATTCCAAGAGATTTCTTAACTCCTACAAGCTATCTGGACTATGTTGTCTCACGCCGTCATCTCTTCCTGCTTAAGTGGTACTCAGCAAATGGCAAGATTCATGACCCTCTCAGCAGCACTGATCTCCTCACTATTTGGCCTGACCTCTTCATTGAAGACAAAGGTCTCTTTTGCGCTCTCTTGGTCTATGGCCTTCTTACTTGTGATGACTGACGAAGGAGCAATCGGATGGTTCTTGCCGCATGCACCTGCGTCTGCGGCTAGGGCGGCAAGGGAAGATCCGTATGAGATTTTTGTGCTTAAACTTTATCTGCTCTATGAGAGGCCATATGCTGTAATTCTTCCTATATTTTAATATAAAATTTCTTTCCTTCAAAAAAAAAAGAAAAAAGAAAAAAAAAGCAACCAATCAAATCAGTTCTGATCCTTGCCTCTTCATGTGATTATTGCTTTACATTAATTTGTTAAGTCTTTTTTTCATTTTTATTGCCTCACAGAAATTTTGAATAGAAAAGGCAAGATGAATCCTTTACCGATGTCATTGTAGTTACGTCGGCTTTGGTTTTGGTTTGTCTACAAATGCCATGTATTGCTTCCATCAGGTTTAGAAAAACCAACATGCTGGAGCATAAGTGTTGGCCTATCATCTTAAAAGTGTGGTTAGAAACTGTCTAATGCATGAAACTATTTGAACGGAAACAAGCTCACATACTTCATTTTGTAGATGTCATTTATAGCATACAAAATGGGATATTTGAACGGAAAAGCGGATACTTATTCCACATATCATTTGTGACATCTTGAAATCAAAAGCAGATACTTATTCAAGAAGCATTTGCATATGCAACTTCATTTTTGGAGACTAGATGCATGGATGCTCTGATAGGATCTTATTGTCCAGCAAAAGAGTGGCTGTGTGTTTCTTTGATCATAGTTTCTCAAAGTATGGATTAGCAAAAAGGTTGTAGCCCACAGCTAAATCGATATATGATGAGCTTTTGTCTTATATCCATACATCCATACGAATACGCCTTTGCTCTCTTATAGTTCCTTCTACTATTTCTCAAGTTTGGAATCAATAATTAAATTCTAATTTCTTTTGCTGTTTACTTTTTCTACTATATATTATCTAGAAATACTCAGAATCATCAACTGTTTATTGAAATAAAAATATACAGCCCATACATGAACATAACATATATGCGGCAATGCCAGGCACACGTTTGCTAGCCTACTTAAAATATTTTCAGGGGTGGGTGTCTCCTTTTTCCTAGCTGTCGATAACACCGTTAACATGCTAGACATCACTCATAGAAATTCAAAGGGGCTTGAATGTCGCAAGCCATTCTAGCAATAGGCTGAAGGCTTAGATTCTATCATGTTTTATGCATAAATTTGTAGCGAATTAACTATTAAACTGTTAGATTCTTCATATAACTATTAAAATTAAAGGTTTAGCTTGAAACTCTGTTATGTCATTAAGACATGTGATACGCCCTTGGTGATTTGTGCCATGTGGAGATGCATATTTAGAGTTCCACCATGAACTAAAGCACGCTAATGAAGCAACAAAGTTCTGTGTTTTGTATTTGTATACCTATTTTTTGTTGATGTACTTAATCACTTCTTTACGTTTTGGATCTGTCTTCCCAATTGTTCGTCCTTGGAGGTAAATTAATTGCCCTCCACATTCCTTATAAAGCATTGTTTTCTCGACTAAAATCATGAACACAAACACACGTTTACTAGTTCTTTACCTAGGTAGAGTAAATTATACACACCATAGTAAAAATACCCCCCACAATTTCTGTAGTGCTTTAGTGGTGTCTTAATCTAAGGGCCCAAGATTGGTTTTTGCTCTCTGATCTAAGGGTTCAGAATAAAAGCCCTCTTTGGCGGAAAAAAACGTTTTGAATGCGTCACTCCAGAGGAAGAGAAATCGATTGTCTATCGTCGGCTATTGCACAGTGATATTGTACAAGAAGATTCGACTGTTTATCATCAGAAATTTCTGTGCAGGTGGTAAGCGTATGTAACTCCGGATGCCCTGTTTCAAATTGCCTTTTCAAACAAAAATTAGAAACCTTTTGATCACTTGGCTTCAGAAAGTCATCTAAAAGACATCTGATATATTCTGAACAGATTGCTGAACTTTATGTCCTTGATGCGTAGAGCTTAAGAGGTATGGCATCTTCATTAGATTTGCTCATGACATGATCCAGGAATATAAGGAATCTTTATTTCATTTCAACTTCGGAACATGAATTCCATGTTTGAATATTTAGGAGGATGATTCATATTTACAAAGGGATTGAAGCCCATTTTAATCTCTTCGACAAGAATTAGTTGTGGGAAAGGTCGAGCAAAATGGTCGCTCCTATACTCTGTCAAAATTTTAGGGTCTCTCAAAAACTAAATGGAGAAAACAAGACATTGATGACATTAGGGCTACCATGAATTGGCCTTCGGGGGCGGCCCAAGACAATCAATCTTCAGCCAACAAGTTCAATGAGGACACAATGAACCAACAACAATCAGAGATAGCCATAGATCAAGAAAGGAGCAATGGAGCTCGGCCACAGGGTTCTTCTTCCCATGTGCTTCCCAATATATCAACTCCCATTCAATTCCAATATGACAAGGGAGAAATGGTTGTGGTCAGATGTAACCAACATAAATGGCTCTTAGGGGAAGTAACACGAATCACAAGCAGAGGAGTTAAGGTCTGGGTTGGAGAGGCTGGCATGTCTGTAAATATTCCTAAACAATTATTGGCTAGCCATATCCTAAAAATGTCTGTTGTTGAAGGTCTTCATGCCCTTCCTACTGGTGGTGATTCTATGGTCACCTCTACAACTATAGACCCTAATGATCCAAGTAGATGTATGGTTCAATGTGTAAGGCCAACACATTTGTCACATCGGCAATTGTATGCTAGCACAACTCAAGACGTTTGTGCTATTTGTAAGGAAAAGGTTATCATGGAAGATGATGGAATTGAACCTTGGGATTGTTCTCATCATTGTCACTTTGATTGTGTTCAGCATCAGCCTAGCTTTTTCTCTACTTCTTCTTGTCCCACTTGTAGTGAAGAAGCTGTAGCTATAGCAACGGCTCAGGTTGCTTCCACCACTGTTTTATCTGCAAGTAAGTTGAAAACCATTGATGAAAATGCACCAGATTTATCGACCCCATTTAAAGCGGTTCAGCTGGATCAACAGGAAATTAAGCTCTCAACTGAGAAAAGGGAACAGGATACCCCAGTAGTTTCTACATCTCATGCACCAGCACCATCTCAGAAGACTCAAGATGATACTAAAAGCTCTAATCAAAGAGTGTCATCCTTGGCAGATAGAATGAAAAAGTTGAAGATGGCTAAGGCAACAAATCAACAGGCTACGGAGAAAACGGAACCCCATGCTGCAAAATTACAAATGGAACAGGGCCAATGGGTCACTGTTATTAAAGACAAGCAAGCGAACCAATGATTCAGATAAGATGGCAAAGGAAAAAGAATGATTTAGAGGAGATGGAAAAGGCAAACCAACGACTTGGAAAAGATGGCAAAGGCAAAAGGATAGCATCTTGGCTTCTAATGATGCTAAGGGTGCAACATAAATAATATAAGAAATTTATTGGCGGTGCTAAAGAAGAAACGTTGCATTCCCTACAACCAGCAAAGGATTTGACCCAATTAGAAATTGCAGCTCCAAGCATATTTCCCTCAGAAGCAATCCAGAAATACCTGGGCAGTTGCTACTTTTCAAATCATCTATCTATCCTATTTCCCATTATTGCTGCTTAATTTTCATGCTTTCCATTGTTTTCATAATGTGTTCTGTCAATTTGCTAACTAGCTATGCATTTTACTACGTTATTAAAAAAAAGGTTGCTTCATGGATTACATGATTTCAAATAGAAGACCAACAACTTGTTCAAGTACTAGTTAAGAGTGTATTCCAAAAATTAATTTTTGCCATGTAAAGAAATATAGCAGCTGGTCGAATATTGGAATATAAGTTGCTTTTCGTTTCGTGATTTCTTCCAATGTTATGGCTACAAGTCTTCACGTTATCCAATAAATGTCTCTAAACATTTATGCCACAAAACCCAGAGTGCAGAAAATAAGAATGACCTGACTTGCCATGTTATTTCATAGCTTGACAACTGTTTTTATGTGATTGCATATAAGCAGATTTGGAAATTCATACGTGTTTTTTCTTAATGCCAGCCAAGAAAGGTTCTATCACGCATTAAAAATTTGCAATATTAAGTCTGAAGCCATTTCCCTATTTAAAAGAGATTTTTGCTCTAGTTTTTTGACAGATGCCATATCAGAAATGCTCATAAGTTGATACTCATGTTTGATTCTCAGTGGAGAATCCTACTGCTCTTTTTTCTGGCCAGAGCTCCAGATTGGAAATGCCAGGACCCCAATGCAGATGACAAACCTCAACTTCTTCTAAGTTGAACCTACTCGTCACCACTATACCAAATTCATTTGCAAGAAGTTGATCTCATTGTTTTGCTTAATGCACAAGTCTGCGGTAGTGTTAGAACTCATAGTGGACTTTAAACCTGAACTCAACCGTGGGCAGACAGCCAACAACACCTGTAGAAAGGAAAGTTAGAGGTGCTTCGTATAAAAGGCCAAAAGGGCTCCCAGCATTTCTCCGTGGATCCTGGACCTAAATTTAAAACCACGCAAATAGCACCTAGATCACAAACTTAGAGCAGTCCAGTGTTGGAACGATCAAGCTTCGCAAGAGAAGCAGGTAAAATCCATGCTTTCAATTTCATGCAAACAATTTAATGCAGGCAACAAATCCATGCTTTTAATTTCAAATCTTCATGAATGCCCTGCAACTTTTACAGTTCAAATGAAATTGATTGCGTTTTTGTTAGGTGATATAATCATGTTGAGGGCCTGTTCATAGCACATGTGGCTACAACAGGTCAGCTCTTTGCAACAGGCTTCTCGCCAGGAAGGACATGTCTTGAACTGGCCAATGCAGCGTATCATTCCATTGGGAACTGCTCGAGCATTGGCATTCCTTTATAATCAGTCCACCTCCAATTGTACATGGAGATGTGAAGCCTAAGGATGTAAAGCCTATGTTCTTTTTGATGCACACTGCCAAGGATGAAGATTGCAAAAGAAATAATAAGAAAAAGGCCATTCAAAGTGCGTAGTTTAGCAGGTCCTATAGCAGCTGCTTTACATATCTGAGGGTTGTATTCTGTAGTATAGGTCAAGAAGAGTGATCTTCTCTACATCTTAAATTTTGCTTCCACGATGCTACAGCAATAACTTCTCTTAGAAGGGGATGTTTTCAAATGTTATAGTTCTTGTTAAAGGTCAATGTCATTGTGGAGGTCATGCTACGAAATCCTATAGTGGTTCATCTGGATCTCTCTCACAATAGCATATCTAATGAGGTTGTGACAGAGATTGCAAAGCTGGCTGAAGGATAAAACAGTGTTCTCTTTTCCTTGAACCTGTCGGGCAGAAAATACCTTGCTTAGTTTTTCATTACACATGGTTGCAGAAAAGGAGCAAGATGTCCAGGTTCTACACGTTTATGAGATGAATCGGGGGACAGAAATAGTCTTAATTTTCTGAAGGTTCAGCAAAACAGTGCATCCTGTCATAAAACAACCAATTCAGCTGGGAGTCCTGGTGCTCTTTTCTAACAAGGTAAAAATAGGTGTGTATTCAAGATTCTATACAAACTGCTAACCATTGTTCAAAACTGGTATATGATAGATCCCTACAGCCGAGCTCTTGGGAACTACATTTGGATTGTCATGATACTCAAAAAAATGGGGGCATCATATATGAGGCAACTTTCACTGGGTTATTATGGTCAAATCTCTGTTAAGTTGCTCGAAATAGGCTTTGCTCTAGCAATAATAATAACGCTAATAATTTTGCTTTCTTTCTATTCTTAGGGGCCGTATTTGACTTACGAGGACTCGTTGTTAGTGGTGGGACTAGAATTTTGACGGCGCCTCGGGTGTACTAAAACTTTAAAGTCTTGCAGAATGACTTCAACTATGCTAAGCCTATGCTTAGAATATGGAAGTATTCTAAAAATATGTATCTTGTGCTGTGTGTAAAAGCTTCTGCTCTAGTGGCCATGTATGGCGATTTTGGCCAGCGTCCTGTCTGTATGTTAATTTGTTGAAGCATCCAGCGTCCTGTCTGTATGTTCATTTCTTGAAGCATATGATGCAAAGCATTCGTGTTGTCTTGATAAATGTTCTAATTATTTTGTTTGGTATTTGGGGAGGGTATCTCACCGATGGTTTGTGCCTAGATTTTGGGGGCGTATGTATGCGAAATCGTAGTCAAGAGTATTTTTTGAGTGATTTGAGCTGCTTGTTGGCCAGTCAAAATAGCAATCCGAAATCGGCTCTGGGATGTGAGTATTTTGGTGTTGATCTGCATGGTATGAGGATAGAAGGATAAGAACACATGCTGCTTTCTTTTTTCAGCAGGGATTTTGGCACGGGCAGGGGCAGGGGCAGGGTTTCAGCAGGGGTTTCGTCAGGCAGGCAGGGGTTTCGGCTTCACAGTGCTTGCTTCACGTTCTTGTGATTCACAGCGGTTGCTTCTGAATGATAGTGCTTGCTTGTGAATGATAGGGCATTCCGGCCCAGGATGCCTCGAAGTCCAGTATGATTTCGGTTGGGTTGGTTAGGGCCCTATCAGTTGTGTTCGGTGGGGAAGGTTCCGGCATGCCTTCGGTTTTTCTTCGGTTTCGGCATGCCAGTTTTGCATTTGCTCAGTGTTTGGGTTTTCGTTCTTCTTGAGTTTTGCATGGCTCAGTGTTTGGGTTTTTCTTCTTGAGTCTTGCCGGATTATGTTTCGAGCTTCGAATCTTATGGCCAGATTGGGAGTTTTTCTTCTTTGGGCCTTTTCGAATCAGCCGGATTGGGCCTGGAGCTTCGTCATGGCCTTGGCTCCGGGTTCATGCGCGATGCCTGCAGAGGCACGCCTTCACCTTCTTTTTAAAAAAAAAAAAAAAAAATCTTCTAACTATGTATCTATGTATGGCGTTTGGACTATTGGAATTGGCGGACGAATTATTGGCAAAAAATTCAATGGCCTTTGATTTGGCACAGAACAGAGAATATTCCAAAGATCAATGGTCAAAAATCTAAGATGAGAAAAAACCCGATAAGGAATGAAAAATAATGAAACCCTTCCACACATTGAAGCATTCGTGTTGTCTTGAATGCCATCAGTCTCAATACAATGATCGATATTTGTGCCATGATTGTACCCGGAGAGAAAAACTATCATACATTTCTGAAGTTGATTATAACTCTCTCACATTTCAGGAAATCTACGCACAACAAGCAAGCGCTTTTTCAACGAAGCCAAAAAAGCAATGTGTTTAATCCTTGTTTTTATCATTGGGAGCATTTAATGCATGCCTAGCAAGGAGAGTTGCAGCAGGAGCATTTAATGGTGATGCAGAGGACATTCTCACCTAGCTCTATGGGGCGACGTGGGTCCAGTCCATGCATTTGACACTCTACCGAAATTTAATATGCCAAAATCCCGAAATAAAATAAGACTAACTGAAATCCCGAAGTATAATATGCCAAAATTTATTAAAATATATTGAAATTTAATATGCCAAAATCCCGAAATTTAATATGCCAAAATCCCGAACCTAAATAAGACATGTTTTATTTTCATAATGCACGTGACTTTTCGAAATACGACTACCGTGGAAAAAGGGCCTAACTTTCTATAACCTATTCAAGTCAGTCCATGCATTTGACACTACTGAAACTAATATGCCAAACGAACTTCCTATCCATGCATTTGACATTCTATTGAAACCTAATATGTCAAAATAACTTCCAAGAGTGTGTCTATGATTAAATTTAACACCATGCCTCGTGGCAAACTCATAGCTGGCAATCATGTAACTAGCATAACCTATAATTAAGAATTGATAGCCCTAATTTCGCACAAACTAACATTATAGAGGCTAAATAATACTTATTTAAATGATATATCATAGAAAATCAGATGGAGACATGGCTGCAAACTGAATGTGGCACTTTGTTTCCTGAAGAAAATTGAACATCTTGAGGCAAAAAGGTTAAGCTCCCCTCAGGGCATGCATTTCGTTGAAGCAAGATTCTCGCTCGAGTGTTTGGCGCGTCGTGTGTCCAGTTTAGCACTTTTGGGCACAAAATGTCATGCTGAGGTGGAAGAACATACTAAACAGCTTGGATGATGGCTCTGAGTTTATCTACTAGATTGTTTGGACCTAAAGAAACTCTAGAACCATTAAAATTGGCCAAGACTTTTAATCTATCACTTCAACATACTGGTCAAGACTTCTAATATATCACTTCAACAAACTGCTAAAAAGCTACACCTTATAGTTACAAATTGGCACAATCACAAGCTAAAATTAGCACAATTAGATTTACAATTACAACTACAATACAATAAGGCGTCTGGAGGTAGCGCTTCTTGGCAATAGGGTAATGTACTGCTGCTGGAAATGCCTCACTACTACAGTGCTCGGCAATGCTTAGAATTCTGTCTATGCTTGGCGGCTTCTTTGATATGATTGGCTCTGGGGGCAGTATTTGATATTTTTCTATGTTCTCCTTGACATCTGTTTGAAGTCGAAAGGATTTTTTGTCGCCGGTATATCCCTTGGGTTGCTTGGGCACTATATGGATTTTCGAGTAGAGTGGCTCTCCTCCTCTTCACCTTCATAGTTGTCCTCTTGACAATCTGTTTTTTGTTGTCTTGGCTCCTGAAGGGTGATGCCGGGATTGCTTGACCGATCTACTTGATTCTTAGGCTTAGGCTCTTCATCATTTGTTACCTTATCCTTCCTGTTCACCTTCCTTCTTCGTCTTGCCTTCTTCGACAATTTTTGCTCTATGTCTTCAGCACTTAGGGTACGTTCCCATACTGTCGCCTGACTTCAAATTATTGCCAAAGTTAATGCTAAAGTTGACTTTGAGTTTTCAGAAATAGCGGAGGATTTCTGAAAGCTGCGGTTGATACCTTTGAGTTTCGAAATCTGGTTAGGCTCATTGGAACGTAGTCTTAGCAATATACTCGCTCCATTGCTACCTATACTACTTGTATACTTTCTTCGATGCCATACATGTTGGCGCCGTAGGGCTTTCATCGTTGCCTTACTTGAACTTGTTCTCCTCCCTTGTTGAATAACCTGAATGTCGATGTGGGGCGACTTCTTTGGATTCCTCCGAGCAGTCTACTTAGTTCTCTTGACATTCTAGCCTCTTCAGTGGTGGCCTACTTCAATATCTCTTACCTCTATTGATGAGCAAGTACGTCTATTCAAGATGCACTTGGGTCGATCCTGCAGGCTGCTTGTTTGGTGCATATCACGATAGCTAAGGAATTTTACCTAAAATTTGTTAAAATTTGTTTTATAATAGGGAAGGGGTCAAGGATACAATCTGGGGAATTCTAAGAAATAGAGGGTAATTTTATAGAGTTTCAGCAGCTATATTCCTACATATGGGCATATTAGAGGGTATTGTTTAAGGTATTTTCTCCCTAGGTATACTAACTGTGACGTTCCCTGAACCTATACGATGCTCCCATCGTAGACATATGGAAATCCCCTCTTCCATGGCGACAATACCACCATAGAAAGGCCCTCCGTCTGACTCGGACCACTTGTGGTGACAAGTGTCCGGGTGAAGGAGATGGAGGTGTCATTCGTCCCACGCCTTCGATGGGAATCCTAGATAGCAGAAGCGTACATACAGGGTTAGCACCTGGCAACAATACAAATAAATAATATGCCACCATGAAGGGTGGCCCAGCATCATCAGTCCCTTGACATCCAGAACATCAATCATAATAAAGGAAATGCACCATAAACAAGGGCTCTATCCCCCCATCAGACTCATGGGAATCAACTGACGGCCAAGGCCTCCGGATAACAACAGACAGGATCATAACAATGGCGTTGGCTGGCATAGAACAATGGCTAGGGTAGTCCACTCCATCCGCCCCTCCTCTGCACACTTTGCAGATAGGCTGGAACATGCTATGGCGTGATTGTGGCCTTCCGGAGATGCAATCCCATGGAATCACCCTATGGAACTACTCCGGGTTACATCTCCCTAGTCCGATGAGGCAGGTCAAGAGGCGTCCCCTTCCCGAGCATGACGGATCCCTATATGTGCTAGAGAACGCGTGCCCCCTCAGTGACTCCCGCATTCGTACCCGACTTACTCCCGTAAATCTAAAGGCCAGCTCACCTGCCCGTTCGAGCCCAGGGCGCCCAAGAATATTGGCTCGACACCTGCAGCCCAGGAAGTGTCAGACCCATACCCAGCCCTCTCCATGACCGGTCATACTCGTTATCTGGTGCTGAATCACATCATAGCATCCCCAGCCAGGTGGGGTCTTCTGCACAGGCTGCGTTTACTGGGATTTAAGAGGTTCTAGCTAGGAACACCACTAAATCTAAATAGCTTTTGTTTAGTACTATTATAGGCGAATTCTACCAAATGAATGTAATCTGCCCATTGAGATTGCTTATTCCAGACATAATTCCGCAGCATATCCTCAATAATCCTATTGGTACGTTCTGACTGCCCATCTGTCTGAGGGTGATAGGCGGTACTCATGGCAAGCTTGGTCTGTATAGTGCTGAAAAAGTCCTTCCAGAAAGCACTAACAAATTTTGGATCACGATCGGAGATACTGGTGCTTGGCATCCCATGGAGCCGAAAAATCTCCTTGGAGAATAAAAGTGCCGTATCCAAGGCAGTATCGGTGGTACGACATGGCAAGAAATGTGCCATCTTGGAAAGCTTGTCAACTACCACCATCAAGGCATCAAATCCACGAAGTGTGCGTGGGAGACCCACAATGAAGTCCATGGTAATGACTTTCCATTTCGCATTGGGAATATCCAAAGGCTCCAGTGTACCTGGTGTTCTTAGTTATTCTGCCTTTGTCTGCTGGCAAAGTTGGCACTGTTTAATGTAGCGTGCAATATGCTTCTTCATACCAGGCCAAAAGTAACTGGATCTTATCTTGAAATATATTTTCATGAAGCCGGCGTGACCCGCAATAGGACTGTTATGCATGTCATGGAGAATAAGCCAACTCCTGATGAGTCGGGTACACATAACTTGTCGCAGTAATATAAAAGATTACCGTCCTTCTTATAATGCCTAAATGTGTCCCTCTCCATATCTGTCCTGGCCTCTTTAGAAAGACTGGCCCACACTTCGCTGAACTCAGGATTCGTTGGAAGAGATTGTTCAATAATCTTCCCAAATTCACTTGCAAGAGTGGAAATAGCATTGCAATGGGTACGTGTGGTCAACGGATGCCGAGATAAGGCATTTGCAACGACATTGTGTTTACCAGGTTTATACAGAACCTCAAAGTCATATTCCTCCAAAAATTCTATCCACCTCCGTTGATGAAGATTAAGATTCGCTTGTGTGAAGATATATTGCAGACTTTGATGATCTGTGTCTGCTTGGAATCGCCATCCAAGAAGATAATGTCGCCAGATGCGCAAGGCATGGACGACTCCAAGCAACTCCTGGTCATGAGTGGGATATCTCTGTTCAGCGTCATTCATTTTCTTAGAGTCATAGACTATGACAGGACCCTCTTGCATCAAAACAGCGCATGTGGCTATCTTACTGGCATCGATGGCAACCGCCTTATCCTTGAGAGGATCAGGTAAAGTAAGGATGGGTGCCGACGTTATAAGGATGGGTGCCGACGTTAAGGCATCCTTCAATTGTTGGAACCCTGGTTGAACCTTGCTTTTTCAATGTGCTGCCCAATCCTTGACCCTCTCATCTTGGTTAGGTCAGTAAGGGGTGCTGCAATCTTAGCAAAATCCTTAACGAATTTACGATAGTAGCCTGCCAATCCCAGAAAACTTCTTACTTCGGAGACATTGGTAGGACCGGCCAGTCTTTAACTGCCTCAATTTTCGCTGGATCTGTAGCAATACCCTCTGCAGAAACAATATGTCCCAAATACTCGACCCTAGTGGTCGCAAATTTGCATTTGGAGAACTTAGCAAACAATTGGTGGTGCTGCAACTTCTGGAGTGTCAGTTTAAGACCTTCATGATCCTCCAGGGTCTTACTGTAGATGAGAATGTCATCAAAGAAAATAATGACAAACTCGTCTAAATAGTCTCTGAAGACATCGTTCATGAGAGGCATGAAGGTTGCTAGTGCATTAGTGAGTCCAAAAGGCATAACTGTGAACTCATAATGTCCATAACAGGTATGGAATGCGGATTTATGAATGCCCTCCTCCTTAATTCGTATTTGATGGTAGCCAGAGCGAAGATCTATTTTGGAAAAATACTTAGCTCCTTGTAGCTGATGATCCATAAGGTCATCGGCGCTTGGTAACGCATATCGATTTTTAATAGTATGCTTATTGAGCTTGCGATAATCGATACACATACGCACAGTTCCATCCTTCTTTTTAACAAACAAGATAGGGGCTCCAAAAGGTGACACACTGGGTCGAATGAATCCTAACTTTAAAAGTTCCTGTAACTGCTTCTTAAGCTCTGCAAACTCAGGTCCATGCGATAAGGGGCCGTACTGGTAGACTTGGTACCTGGTTGGAGTGCAATTTTACACTCTACCCCCCTAAAAGGTGGCAACTTGCAAATCTCATCTGGAAAGAGATTCGGGAACTCGTGAATAAGGCTGGCTATAGTCGGAGGCAACCCTGAATGATTTCCTCTTGCCGGGCTTCAAAGGATGCAAGCTTAGCAATACAAGCCCTGTCTACGTCGAATGGCCTTATCCACGGAGATGCACTGTATAATAGGATATGCTGCATTATCTGTGATCGTGATGTGGGCCCCATTCGCTGCGTTGAAGGTGACAGCACGCTTCTCACAATCTATATTTGCTTTTGCTGTTGCGAGAAATTCCATCCCCACAATCAAGTCATATTTCCCAATATTCATGAGCTCAGCTCCCAAAGTGATAGGTGCGCCTGGTAGCGGGATGTTCAAGGTAACACGATGGCCTTGGGTGTGACGAATAGCTCCACTAGCCAACGTGACTGGTCTGGTCTTAGATTTCAAAGGGGTTAATTAACTGCAGAGTTTCGGCCAACCTAGGGGATGCAAAATTATGGGTACTACCCGTGTCCATAAGGATAATGAAGGGCTTGCTATCAATTTGGCCCACTGTAGAGATGACACTAGGTTGAGACTTGGCCTGATCGGTCTCAATAGCAGCAAAAATGTGGGACTCACCTTGTATATAATTGGTTGGCTCCTCGTCCGCCAAAGGTGGGAGATCACAAAAAGGTGTCAGCTCGTCCCAATCAACTTTGACAAGGCATCCAAAATAAAAAAACTACATGGTTTTTCCCATGGTTATGACTAGAAAACCATTCCACAAAACCAATGGGTCTTTGTGGGTTAATTTCATTAAAAACCATATGAGGCTAAAGTACTTGGTTTTCTTGTAAGGTTCACTGGGGTGGTATTATGGCATGGAAATTGCTAACGGCTCCTTCCTAGTGTTTGTCAAAGTGGTATTTTATGTTGGTAAATGGATGTGGTATATTATAATGTTTTAGAGGTAGGGTTTCCCAATGTGGTATAATATGGTGGTTGTGGATGTGGCTTGATGTCGTGGCTCTATTTATATGATTTTATGATGTGGTTAGTTATTGTGGTAAATGCACACCGCTGATGTGTTATATGCAAAGAAATCACCATTATTTAATTAGTTGAAGTGCTTAGGTTATTGTATTAAAACACTACTATGTTTATCAAACTTAGATCTAATTGTTAGTTGTAGCAATGCATGGTTTTGTAGTACACTAGATTCATGGTTATCATTTATAAACAAGTATTACTATATAGTCTAAAGCATTTCAAATTACTAGACTAAACTATTAAGGATTGTGGATGGTTTCTTATGTATTGTAGTACTTATTAAGGTTGGTAATCCACTAATGGCTTTTAGTCTAAAAGCTGCCCAACTATTGCATGGAAAAACATGCCTATCTTTACACTCAAGATGTACTCAGTATAGGCTGATAAACCACTAACGTTTCTATTCTTAAGCTTCTTAAGTTTTTGCATATAAAGACTTGCAATCTTTCCACTAAATATCTAATAGTTTTTTCAATCATACACGCAATGGTGAAGATGACAAATCACTACATTTCTATGATCCGAAGCACTTTTAATTTATGAATGAAAACCATAGCAATCTTATTAATTATCCATGTACATCTTTTGTACAATGACTACATAGTTTCTAACATGTACGTATAGTGTTTATGATTAAATGCATTGCATGCTCAACATATACCCCTAGTGCTTAAGACTACTTAACCATAAATGCTTTTACATCCAAGCAAAGCTTAAGTTTAGACTAAAACAACTACTTAAAGCGTTAGTGGTCTTTTGCATGGTTTCAGAACATTGTAGGGTTCTTAAACCGCTACAAATATTTGTATTTAAATGTTTTTTCCTTTGCGGGTATTTACAAGAACCACTACTACTTTTGTTGAAATGATATTTACATGTTTTTTCCTTTGTGGTTTCACTCATAACACCACCTATAGCTATGGTTTTTTTTGGCCGCTTTTTTTTCAAAAACACCACCTAAAGTCCATGCATAATATTATTCCAAAAATGCTAGAAACAATGGGTAATTTTTAGCTGCGTTTTTCAAAAAAAAAAAAACGCTTTTAGATTACAAAAACGTTAAGTAGATTATAATTTAACGTAATATTAGATCGACATAATTTAGCAAAATAAAAGAAACTTTTTATGTCAACACATACAATAAATTTCAATCACATAGAGTAAATTTTAATGCCTGACTTCGCAACTAGAGGAAGACAAACAGAGGAAAACAAGAAACTAAGATCTCAGAATATCATCTTAAACAAAAGCTAGCCTCAAATCACAGAGAAATGGTTCATTCTGACTTTTGCATGCATGTGAGCCAACCGAGAGTGCCGCCGTTTCTTTAGGTCCTTCAAAATCGTTTCTCGCATGAATCTCCACCTCGGTTCACATATTCTGGGATATTCTCGCTTCCTCATCTTCCGTCCCCTAGGGTTACCCTGGATGCTTACTTCCTTCTCTACCAAAGCATCTCAAAGAAATTGATTAGGTATACTTCACATGTGGGACAAAGCAATAGAATCGTGGATTGTTTCGTATTCTATTCACTTGATCAAAAGACCAAAATCAAGGTGGGTTGAATGCCACAAAGAAAAATGGATTCCAATTGTTGGCCTCTCGCAAGTGCCAAGATCCACTCGGATAGTTTTAACTTGTAATATGCAACAAGAGAATTTATTGAATCGCCCCGATGTCCATCTCGCAATTTCGCTAATGGCCTCGCATAAAATTATAGGGCTGCAATATAAGGCTAGTTAGTTTCGTAAAAGCTTGTTACTAATGAAGCAAATTATTCGACAAGAGCCACCTTTTGTTTCGCATTAAATCACTTAACAATCCCCAACCAAAGTTGTACACCACAACGGTTGCAAAACCAATAATTCGATAATCAAGATGCACAAATAATGCACAAAAGCATGATGTTGCAATAATCCCGCTGCTGAACTTGGATCCCTTTGCCCACCGCACCATATGATTATGGTTACCATGTTGCATCATAAAACCTCCCCAACCTTGCAAAATTACGTTGTTTGTAACGGTATCCGTTAATCAAAACAATCATGGGCACCCAAAGAAAAAGCAAGAGGCTCCCCCGTAAAGATTCAACAAGAAAAAACCCCTAACCAAATTAACAAACTTTTTAATGCCATATGGCAAAGAATGCGAGCACCGCCTAGCATATTCCGTAAACCCCGCTCGAAGCTAACCTAAAGCTTAATTCCATTTCAAAAATCTTTCTCAGATTGCCATGTATATAGTCTTCAAAGACTATACAGATTCCTCGTAAGTTGTGACATGCTTTAGCATTTAAAGCAGAAGTCTATGTTAACGCCAACATGCTCTTTAAACCCAAATTTTTGTGCCAAGAAAAATAGAGATATCCTTCATTACAACCAATATTAAGGCAAACCCCATTTTCAAACCATCAAGCTTTTAAAGTCTGAAGCCGAGGCGTGGAATGGCCAATATCAGAATCGTAATATCGATCCTCGTGTCCCCGCCGCCAGATTTGCACCTTGAGTAGTTAACCCCTTTTGAATGTAAGAAAATATGCTCCAAAGAAAAAGAGATAATTTTTAAATGATTCAGAGAGCCACCAAGTGTAGCCAACCTCCAATCCTATTGAATCCATGCTTTGTTGTGAAATAAGACCTGCCCATATTTTTTGTCGCTACAGACCTAACCGCCTCGCTTTTGTTCGGACGCTTTAAAGTTGCCTATTACCGGAGTTTTACCGTAAGATCAACACAAGAAAAATAAAAGAAGACAGATTCCCATTAGTTACCTACCCATAGCCTTCCCACCTTTTGCCTCACAGATCAAATCCACAAAACGGTTGTTTCATGCTTCCTATCCGCTTCCACCTCCGCTTGAACGATGCCCTGGAAACAAGGCAAGGCAAGTCGACTTTGGAAACAAGGTAAAAGGCAAGTCGAATCAGAAAAAAAGGCATGGCTAAAAGGCAATCCGCAAGTCGAACTTACTAGAACGCAAGGCAAAGCGCCAAGTTTAAGGCGAATTCGAAAACATGGCGGCAAAGGCAAAGTCGGCGGCGGCAATGCAAAACCCACCGATCTGCCGCATATTCAAATTTCAGCCAATAACATGTTAGGACCCTGATCAAGATCTCCACCGCTCATCTCTCGCCCTAAAAATATGCCATATTTTAATTTTCACATGCTACTTAACTTAATATTTTTATCAATTCATTACTCCTAGCATAGTTTGAACTTCATTACTTAATGGGAAGTTTTCATTTTATGTTTAGGGGGTCGTTGATGGGAGGAATATTCCTCCCTTTATGTCAAATCAAGGGCCTTCTTTTTGAGGCAAGGACCCATACAAATGTCAAAGGTGCACGTAAAATAGAACCAACCATTGGCCCGACATGGCCGTAAAATTCAAAATACCAAATACCGCATAACAAGCACTAGCGGCGGCCCAGACTACCCTGGATCCATCGCCCTGAACGGCACCGTAATCCGCATGCCGATCATATGGTTGAAGAAAAGAGGAGCAAAAACACCCATTCAATAAGCTACTCGCCTATCCATCTATCAAGCTATCCATCTCTCATGGGGATTTGAACCCACTACACCAAAACTTCCAAATAGAGAAAACAAAGCAGAGAAGCAAAGAGGGCACAGAAAACTACTTCCCAAGCACCTTCCAGATGACTTTTAGACTACTTCTTTCACATAATATAGAAAGACAGATGAGAAGCAACGACACAGATCATCTAACGAGGCCACCGGACCCGTGACCGCTTCCTCGCATTAACTACCGCCTTTGCTCTTGCTTCTAATGGCCGCCGCAAGATTTATTCTTTGGTCTCTGATGTTGCATTGATTTGATGCTCCCAGGCCCGCTATCTGCTTTGATGCCCTGTAACAAGTAAAACCTGCAAGAAGAAACGGAGGAATCGAACCAGAGCTCTAAGAAAAGAAAGGGGCGTGCAGTCTTATCTATTCCCTAGGAAAACGGTCCCCTACCACTGCAAAAAAAAATACATTCTAAATCTTGTACCACCGAGTATAGATAACGATAGGCTAATTTGAGTGCAATCCACAGTTCCCATGTGCATCATGATCATAAGATATGAAAATCATTCAAAAACATGTGGTTGTTAAAGGGTTGAATCTATGTGAACACAATAGTAGGAATTGACAAAAAATGATATGCCTGCAGATAACATGAATCCCTTAAACGGGACCAATATGTGATTTTTAACTAAGCCGCCAGGAGATCAATGGAGCTAATCCCCGCGAAGCTTGAACTGCCTGGGGTTATAAATACCTAGGGTCAATGCTCAAGCAATATTATGGTCAATGCTTTTAAAACAATGATTTCTACTAGAGTGTTTTGCATGGTTGTAAAGGTTAGAAATTAGATAAGAAAAGTGACATAACAATTTGCATAAAGTCTCTATCAAAATGAACTCAAACTAAAATTTTATTAACTCACAAATTGCCCTCCATCAAATAATAATGTGGAAGCATAATGTGTGTACATCCACAACTACAAACTAAGTTTGTCGTCTTCACATGTAAAGTTCTAAGTCGATCATTTGTCTATCTCCATAATCTCGATATCACAACTATTCTATAGAGATGCAATGATTAAACCTTTTAGAATAAGTTCTATCTTTCGATGTGGATCCTAAAACTTCAATCCACAAGAAATATTCACAAGCTAATGTACTACTCAACATCGCAATCGCAAGCGACTTGTAGGACTCGACATTACAAATCTTGAGATCATTTCCACCCTAGAAATTGGAACTGTAATTAATATCTCAAATTATGTTTGTTAAGTTTAGATAAAACCACTATAAAATACTATCAACTATAAAGAAAAAACCATGAAAGATTTGACTATATAGACTACGTTAGCTTCCATCTTGCTAAGATTGACCAAAGAAAAACCATGTTAAAAACCACAAGTAATTTAAAGTCATAATAACTTAGGAAAGTAGATATAAAACCACACAATGATTTAAATGTTCCATGACAAAACCACTAGCATTCTTTTGTGAATAAGAAATTGCAAAAGTCAATCAACAAACCATATTAAAAACTAGTAACAATTTGACAAGTCATGTTAGCTTAGAAATTACTATGGAAAACCTCACATAAAAAATGCTATGTCTAGAACCATTAAAGTATTTATAGTAAAAAACACTAACATTTTGGCATGTCGTTTTTCTTGCAAAACTAGGATGAAAAACCACAAACAAAAACATGTTATCAAACTATATAAAAAACCTTGAAGTATTACCAGTTAAATCCGCTCTCAAAACCATCTACACATATTAAAAAACTAGTAAACATCCCTTTCTTACTCTAAATGTTGCAAACTGCATGATTAACCACCATGACATGTCAAATCAAGCATCAAAAAGCTTGATAAAAACCTTTATCACTTTGAAATAAATCCATATTACAAGATAAACTAGCATATAAAACCACATTCACATTTTAAAAACCACTTCAATATGTGGATTTTATTGAGAAAAGTATTTTTACCGTAAAACCACTATCATAGTGGTTTTGTAGTGGTTATTTATAATGGTTAAATTTTTGGCTTTGTGTATCGTACGCCCTCGTGTTGCCCTGATTGATATAGGGATATTCGCGGCATGCGATGACTGACGTAAGCAAAATGTAAATAGGCCTTGTCACGCTGGTGCCGCTCCCGAGCATTTTGGCGGCGTAGACCGGAGGAGCCGCCGCGATCATGGGTACCCGGGCACCCAACTTATCGTGAACATTGAAGATGACTTTTTTCTCGATTTTTGATAAGGAGGTTGTTGAGGGGTTCCGCATAGAGAACGGGTTTTATAGGGAATATATGGCTTGCTCGATTGCATTTGAGGTCGCTGGTAAGGTGCTTTTGGTGTGTCTTCCTCTAAACTCGGGGCTTTTTGCTTCAGCCTCCGCTACTGTCTTGGGATCAATGGCGCGGACCATCTTCCTTAATGTGGGTGATAACCCCTCGACGTAACCTTCGACTGCGCGGCGTTCATTGATCCCTAGGACATAAAGTCCGAGGCACATGAATTCATCGGTATAGGCATGTACTGTCATGCTGTGCCGTTCCAAACAATAAAATGTCTGTATCTATTTGCAGCGATGTGCCCGAGGAACATAATGGGACTTGAAGGCCTTGGCAAAGGTTTTGAACTTGCAATGCCCCCTATTAAGCGCATGCGAACGTGCATACCCCTTCCACCAGATTCTTGCGGACTTAGTGAGGTTGGTGGTGGCTCCCTTACCCCAATATCTTTGTCCGTCATACCATAAGATTTACCGAATTCGCGCATCTCATCGAGCCAGGACTCTGCGTCTACACCAAAACGGCTAGTGCTGGAGAACTGAGCAAGTCTGCGGTTTTTCCATGCTAGTAATTGCGGAATCCACTGTCTTCTCAGAACTATTGTCCGAAGAAGAAGAATGGTGGCGATGTTTAGATCGTGTTGGTGTGGGTGGGGCCACCTCGGTGACCGGCACTTCGTGTCCCGCTTCTGCCACGACAGGGCCTATAGGCCTTTGGAGGACGTATTGTTGAAGTTGCGCCATATGGCGCTTAATGATAAGCAGTCCTTGCTCAGGCATAAGGCGGCCTGGTTCCACAGGCATCGCCCACGGAGGGGGACGTGCACCATCTAAAATATTAATAAAAAGAAAATGAGCACAACATACACACATTGCTCGTAATGTAGAAGAAAAAGGTTTATCATTAAAGAGGATGAAAATTTACATTCAAAAGAAGTCCCAAAGGACGAACAGAATTGAAATTATGTCCTATAGAAGATGGTTATACTTGATGATTATACATTGGTTCCCCAAAGGGATATACAGTATATAATCAATAAAGTCCTCCCTAGTCCTCCGCCCTTCCTTTGGGCGCCGCTCGAAGCTTTGCGAAGCCGCTGAGCGCCTCCGGCGCCTTCGTGGTTGTCTAGGCGAGGGATGGATGGCGCCCGAGAGGTGCAAAGTGATGGGTGGCGCCGCCTCGCGGAGAGCGCGCTCGAAAGTGTGTGTGTGTGCCTGAGAGCATGCCTCGATCGGGAGCGCTTTTAGTGAGGAGGCACCTCCATCGGGCTTTCCTGAGGAAGGTTTTTCGGCGCCGCCTTCCCCGCGCTCCCGGCGATTGGACGCTTGGGGGGCCGGGTTTTCAAAGACCTGGCCAGTGAAGAGGTTACGGCCCCGGTATGCTCGTGAAGTCTTGTCTGTTGGAGGTATGCTTATTGCTTTTGCAATAGCATGGATTTTGATGCGTAGTCATCCCGGCAAATGCTTTTTCCTGTGTGGTTTTAATCTGGGCCATGGTGATTATGGTTTGTTCTGGCGGGCTTCGGTCCTTGTTCGTTAGGGGACTTCGTCCCGCTTTTTGTACTTGTGGTCCCATAACCCGATTGGGTTCCGTGGACATTAAAAGTTTCTTCCTTCCTTCCTTCCTTCCTCACCGAAATTTGCTATATTTACGCCCACGCCTCGATGATGATGTCCTCGATTTATAATAAAAGATTAAATAAGTCATTCTTCGCCCAATATGTAGCAAAATAAACAGGGTTCCGTGGGGATTTGATATGGACGTAAAAAATAACAATTCCTGAAGCCATAGACTATATATCCCTAAAACGCTTGAATGTGTTGTTATAAAAAAAAATATAAATTCAAGAAAAAAACAATCACATTAACTCACTGGGTATATTGGTTAAAGTAGTTTTATTAGGACAATGAGTTATTTTGTAGAGGTTCGAGCCCCCGTATTTCATATTCTAAAATCCTAGACAAAGCCGTATAGAGGTTCGATATTCTCTAAAAACCTTAGGGGAAATCGTATTTATATTTCAAAATCATAGGCGCCTCCAATCATAAATGACTAAAAGCGAAACGAGAGGTGCTAACAGGCCCCAACATACAATCTGAGTCGTAGGATCGACGAATCCGACGACTGTGGTAGTCCGGGGTGCACCTCGTTTAGAATATGTAGCATTATAACAAGGGGTTTCTTTTGTATTTTTGTACGTTTTTCCCTAAGGTTTTTATATGATTTCATGAATGTATTTGATGAGGTGTACTAATTAGTATATCTAGAGTGCGCATACGCTTAAACTAATTTTGATGCCTAATTCCAATGGTTTAGACCCATATGTCATATATTGTTTTTTATATTATTGTATTTTCTTGTAGTATTATATTGTGCTCGACATGCAAGCCTCGAGATAACCCATTTTAGGGTTATAGGGTTATGTGTTGGGAACTTATTGGATTCCTTCAAAGATGGGGACACCGGAGGCAAGAGTCGAGCCCTAACTCCGACACTGCATTCGACCGTAATGTAGAGAGTTTCCGCAAGAGGGCAAGCCCTTCTTCAATAGTTTGTTCACGGATCGTGAGGACGTATAGGCTCATTTAAGCAATTTACCAATATCCCCATTTTATTTTATTACGAGGTCGCTTTTCCGGATTCCTTTCTTGATCCTTTGTTAAAGTTGTGCCGCCTCTTTTGTAGTCTTGTTCGGTCCCACTTTCCTTGCCATGGCCTAGCCGATTGGGTCAGCTTTAGCTGCTCAAAAATTTTGGGCTGTTAATTTGAAGCAATTTATGGTGTATAGCGCAGCTTGAAGTCCGATCCCTTTGGCCCGTGTTTGGGGTTGCACATTTTTGGCACATTTCAATCCAATCTTTGTATGGTACTCTAAATTGAGTCATCTATTGAAGGAATATATTCACGCTATTGCTTCGCTTTGAAGAAAGCTACTTATGTCGAGCCCGAAAAAGTTGATTCACGTAAAAATTAGGGATTTGCCATAACATTTTGATATGCGCCATCCACCATACCGACAAGGGCAGCCTTTATAGACGTTAGATTGAAGTGATGGCATCGGATAGTGGTGACTCTCTCGCGGAGTACCGTGGTTCGCTTTTAGTTAGGGCGCTGCGGAAGAGCTTGAACACAAAGCTAAGTGTCCTTCAGTGCCCGCCACTTGCCAAAATGATGGGTGTGCCGGCATGCTCGTGATTTCAAATTTTTGATGTTCATGACCGATCTTGTCATTATAAATTAATGCCCCGCGGAGCGTAATTGCAAAGCCCCTTGTGATGCGAGGGGAAATGGATAGGCATTGTGTGACACCGCCCATGAAGTTAGTTAGTTGTCCCTTTGTACGTACAAAGTCGCATGGCAATGGTGCCCCGTGAGTGCCATAAAACAAAGATTGTGTTGATGCGATGGGGAGGCACCTTTTTCATCGCTACAAATAGTTCGAAGAGATGATGGTTGAAGATCAAGGACAACGCCTTTTCTTCTCGACAAGGTTAGCTTATTTGCTTTGATGCTTTTATTGTAGTAAAATGACAAAGAAGTCATAAGTTATTCTGCGGAGTATGAGAAGGCTCAGAATTTGCAAGAAAATGGTGGCCACATGCTTTCATGGCCAAACCGTATGTTATCCTTCCAACAAGAGACAAGAAGGCATCTCAAATAAAATCGAATCTGCATTGCAATCGAGATGACTTTCATAGGTCCACCATTAGCCCGAAGCCCAAAGCAGCCTTTGAGCTCTTGTCGCAAAACCCCGGTTGTCACCGAAATTGAAATGTTGGTGGCTCATGGGGCCACCCTTGGCCCCTTGGCTAAAGCTAGGTTGGGAACCCACTCTTCATCGGAAGCACCAAAGGAACCCGAAGCTTCATGGAAATGTTGAAAATGATGTAGCTTTATTACTAGTGCGTAATCTTCCTATGCATTTTACGCGCTAGGATATGGAAGTAGTCCAATAGTTAGTGGCAAGAAGGCGGTCTTTGGCTATATATCCACTTTTTGTTCTATACATATTTATCCCGTGATTGTGGCAAAAGAATGCTTTTATTTAGCCAAAGATTGCTACACAAGAATTTTTATAAATCATTCTTTCAAATTCCTACTGAGTTATACAATGATCCAGCTGCCAGAGATTTTATTATCAGAAGATTTTTGCCTGCTGCTAAAGCTTTGGCTGATGAGCCTATGAAATGGTGAAGTCTATGGAATAGTGGGCATCTTATGTTTATGGCACATGGATTTGTTGGCCCAAGAATCAGAATGCAAAAATAGTGCTTTTCTTGAAGGTACATCTTGTTTTTGTTTTCTTGTTTTGCTTCACTTGTGCAAAGGTTTAATTATTTTCCACAACATAAGTTGCGAGATGGCTATTAGGATAATATGGGTTCAAATCCTATAAGATCTGCTATTGATAGCTCAATCTTAAATTGTACATCGATATTTTCTTATACACATTGCATATTCTCTTGACAACTAAATCACATGCAATGATGTACTTATCAATATTGGGCATGGTGCTTTGTCTCTTCCTAGTATAATTTCTCTCATTGTTCCTAACATATGAAAGACCTTCTAGGGCGATGTGTAATCTTCGTGTTTTTTTGTTAGGGCCCGAAGGGCCCAAAATTTTTTTTAATATAACAATCACAAACCATTGCATTTAACAAACCATTTAAATTAAAATCCCCTTAAACCCCTTTGGTTTGGGTGCATATTCACACGGGTTACGTAGGGCAAATGAGAGCTCCAAAATATATTTACAATACATGTACAAAATTAACACCATTAAGTACATTCTCTCAAACCTTATAGTATTTTACAAACTTTGTTATACAAGATACAAAAATTGTACATGCATACCCCACAAACGAGGATCGCTACGTACGGTCCAGATCTTGGAATAAAGGGCAAATATGCCCATCCGACAGCTCGTTGCTCCTGAGTAACCCCCGCGGTGAATATGCACCCAAACCAAAGGGGGTTTAAGGGGATTTTAATTTAAATGTGTTAAATGCAATGGTTTGTATTAATAATGTTAATGGTGTTAAAAGTGGATTTGATATGGACGAAAAAAATAACAATTCTGAAACCATAGACCATATATCCCTAAAACAATTGAATGTGTTGTTATAAAAACATAAATTCAAGAAAAAACAATCACATTAACTCACTTCATATTGGTCAATAGTACAATGAGTTATTTTGGTAGAGGTTCGAGCCCCCGTGATTTCATATTCTCTAAAATCCTAGACAAAGCCATATAGAGGTTCGATATTCCCTTAGGCTAAATCGTATTTCATATTTCAAAATCATAGGCCTCCCAATCATAAATGACTATAAGCTAAACGAGAGGCTAACATGCCCCCAACATACACCGAGTCGAGGGATCGACTTTAACCGAATGCAATCGTGATAGTCCGGTGCATCTCGCTTAGAATATGTAGCAAAATAACATGATCGCCAATATTGTGGAAGGCATCCACATTGGTGGTCTCCCAATAGTCCCAATCCCTCCTCGGCTTCTTGCATTGTAAATTAAGTGCGAGGGCCTTGTCCCCAAGGAGCATGACAATTTTCCACCCAAGTATGAGGTCAGGGCAAGGCTATCCCTCAGAATAAAAGTGTGTAGATTGATAATTCAAGGCTACATATAAAATGATTAGCAAGGAAAAGGACAATCATTACAAGAAAACTATAGTTTTTTTTTTATTAATTAATCGCACAAAAATTGCATATATGAGAAATACATACAAGGATGGCCAAAGGCCAAACAATAAGACCCAAAAAATGATGCTCAGAATTAGTCCCGTGATCCCGTCCATATCTCAGGGAGGTTTCGTGGTTGTCGCTAGCGGAGCAAAGCGACACCGGGGTTGATCGTGAGGGCAGCTGCTGAGGCAACGGCGGGAGGGAAGCAATAGCCAATGGTGCGGCTACCACCATCTTCATGCTCATCCAGGCGGCGATGTCCTGGCTAAAGCAGCAAGTGCTAAGTCGCGATTTATAAGCACTATAGCATGAAGATTTGAAGGGAGCTTTCTATTTCCGACCATAGCGGACAAGACCCTTAGTGCCCAGAAAGATGCCTCGGCCTCTGGAGCGAGTGCTCTAACAAAGAATAGCACCTGACCTTGGCGGAAAGCTGAGAGGAAGAACCTTGTGAGATGGTTCGTCAAGGCCGCTATCTCTGAATCCGTGGAGGTCGCCACTTCTGCATCAAGGTTCACGGTAATCTGCTCCTCTTAGGCTTCTTCCTTCTCCTCTTTGAGATGCTCCTTGTTATCGTAGAGGTCTTCCCCCTCTTCGTCCTCTTCCATCGGTATTGCCACATCATTAATGTTAGGGACGTGTGGCTCCATGGTGGCGAAAGCGTCTTCAGGTGGAGGAGAAGGAGGATCCTGAAGCATGAGATGCCTCAACTGCAGCAGAATTTCAACAGGTTCTAGATCCTCGGGGTGGAACCTAAGCAACTGTTGTATCTGTGGAGGGTATTCAAGAGGTGAAAAATCAATGAAATCATCCTGACAATATGCTGCAAGCTCATATAAGACAAGGTCTTTGTGCATAGCCCGGGAGTCGGCTATTACATGGTACGCCCACAAAATATCATCAAGCAGTAGGTACTCTTGATTATCGTGAAGGATTGTAGGAAGTCCATCTAATCCGGCGAGTTTGCGGCCCTGAGTTCGGGACAGGGGCTGGTTGGTGGCGAGGACGAAGTCGGTATGACTTATGCGCTCATCTTCTTCGGGATCGTCAGGAATAGGTACCTTCCCCTTTTCCAATGGAGTGGAGTCCGCCTCCACATATTGGTCCATAAGAATGGCCAAAGAAAAGCGGATCTCAAAATAGGTCTGTTGGCGGCCAAGGAGCAAAAGTATGTTGGTGGGTATCAAAAGCATGCATCCGGACGTATGCTTATAACAGGGTTTTAGCCCGCTTAAAGCACCCCTGCTTTTGCTTAATTTGGGTGCTGGTGGGTGTAACTGCCCGTCATTTTTTCCACGCCCTTCATGTACTCAAACGTCCACCTCAGCAACGAACCGTTAGGAAATGATTGTGGGATTTTGGCTGGATTTTCGTGCGAGTGGTTGTACGTTGCAAATTCGAGTCCAGAACTACTTCGATCTCATGGCCCGCGCAAATTCTCCCTCTAATTCACTTATTCTCCCTCTATCAAGAAATTCATGGCGCTCCCTGATACCGGCCTGTAGGCAATCACACATTTAGCATTAGATTTTCGGCCTGATGAATTCCAATACACTGTTCCAGATTTATTGGATCTCACTAAAACATAGGAAATATCGCGTGAAGATCCAGTTTCCTCTGCAATTTATGGATGCATAGAGAAAGAGAGATTACAGATTACGGAATAAGATGAGAAAAACAACGGTTAAATGGGAAGATCTGAGCATGAGACGCAGGCAAGAAATAGCCAAGTTTATAGTTGATTACTTCAACAAGCTTACCAAAAAGTATTCACCCGAACTCAAGGCCGATGTGATGAAGAGGGTGGTTCATCACCACGAAATGGAAATTTAACCTGAATTTTGCCAAATCCAAAGGAGTGCAAGGTAAGGGGTGCTGCTCAACAACTTGAAATGTATAATGGTAGCCATAAAGAGGCAAAGGAACCATGATATTTGGAGAGCCAGAACCTCGACACTGGTGATGGCTTTTCCACAAAATCGAGATGCAATTCCACTATGGCAGGGCTGTTAGGTACATCTAATTCTTGATTTCATGCCTGTGCTTCTTTATGCTTTGAAGTGCTTGTATCTGCTGAGTGCACGAAATCAAGTCTGTGCTTCTTTATGCTTTTAAGTGCTTATATCCTGACGAAAGTGTCAGGCTGGCCGAGAGGTCTATTGAATAATGTGCAATATTTCTTATGATAGGTTCCAAAAGGGCAACAATTGCAACTGCTGCATTAAGAAAATCGGAAGCCGTCCTTGGATATGGTCCATGGTCTTACTTCCAAAGGAGGTTGAGGTGCGATTCTCTCACCCCCATTACGTAATTCGGAAACAAAATAGCGTAGTCTCCTTGCAAGAAGGATGTTGTGAACACCGTTGGAGACTCAAAGCTTCCAAATATCTTATCCCTTGCACCTTATGGAGGTCACACAGTATAAGTTTCCATATAAAAGCTCCTTGCAATTCTTGCATAAATATTTCTAACCAAAGGCCACCATTCAGCTGCAGCTTTTTCAACAATACAAAAAGGCACATCCTGAACACCCTGTTTGCTTAAAGACTTTTGAGAAGTTGAAGCCTATTTATGTAAAGAAAGTATCAGAAAGGGAAACCTGTTGTTGCATATACCATATGAAGTTGGAGTATGCCAGAGTAGGCCTCAATGCTTTAAGGTCGTATAAAACCGGATTTCATGGTGAAGAGTGCAAGTGCTGTTGAGGTTTGTGGACCTGGTGAGAGAAGTGTGTCCGCCAGCCAATATATAATGCATGACTCAAGCAAAGGAGCTCCGAGGGTCTGTGGGTTTGCAACAAGAGCGAGGGTGAAGAATGGTATAAACATGACCGCTGATGCGTAAATGTCGAGGTGTGGCATAAAAAGTCTTCCTATATGTCCAAGAGAAAGAGAGGATCATGAGTTCTTGCTTGAATAGAAAACGTTTTAAAAGGTAATACTCTCTTTATTGCATGCTGCAACATGCCGAGATGTGCTATCATCCGCTGAATCCTCGCCGCTTTCAACTTGCACTAATTTTTTGTTTTATGCTACAGCATCTTGCTGCATTCCAAAGTGGAGATAGAAGAAGCCGGGTGGAGTTGCGTGATCGTGGTTACCAAGGAAGTACCGTGGGAAGCAAAAAGAAAAGATCCAATGCAACCAAGAAGAGAAACAAAAGTAAGAAATCCAAGGTAGCTAGTGGAACACATTCTGAAACCGCAAAGATAAGACGAGACCTCAACTGGCAAGGGGAAAAATAAAAGAGCCAAAGCCACTTCTTAGATTGTCTTACAAGAGAATGGCAAAGGAAGGATTTCATTTCCTATCCGTTTCCACATTGAAGATATTTGTGCCACATAATTACAGGATTAGATGGCGTGCCCCGCAATTCGTGAGTTGCCTTGACAATATCCAAGATGGCACCGTTGTTTCAGAATTGATTTTGCAGAGAATTACAAAGATAAAAATACAAAGGGGAGGTTCAAAGCCAAAGATCGCACAATGACCGTGATAACAATTCTCGGCCCACATCATATATATGATAGACAAAAAGCTCGAATCGATCAGAAAACTATTGAAGGAAACCCATTTTTACTTAAGTGATGACAAGGTTCATGACACTCTTTTATGCAAAGACTGCCTTAGAAAGCACAACTCATGGCTTGTATCAAATGGTGTAGAATTCTCCGTGCATATAGTTTGGTCGATGGTTGTTCTAGCCAATTCAAATCGCTCTACCATTCTATTTCCTACCAAGATATCATCATGAGCTAGGAAGGAAATAATGTGGAATTTCTTTGGGACAACCTATGGTAAGGAGAGCATGATGGACAAGGGGAAGTCCTTAAAGGGGCATTCACTAGAGAGCAAATTTCAAGTATGATGGAGTGAGATTTAGGATGTCACGATGCCCGTGAATTTGCAACTCGTTGGAATGAAGGTACCAACAATGGGGACATCAAAAAAAGGTATTATGCTTTCTCGAGTAATGATGTTTGTGAACGAGTAATGATGTCAGAACTGCCGTAATGTGTCGAGTAGTGATGTATTGAACCGAGTAGTGATGAGTAGTGCTGTAATATGTTGCCTATGAGCCGCAATACTTGTTGATGTCTCTTCGCGTACTTTCGTTAATTGAAAGGATGATGTTGATAAGACGTAATCGCTGGATCGCGGCCGGGTGGAAGGGACCAAGGAAATACACAACATCCGGACATACATGTCCAAATCGACCACAAAGGTGGCTCATAGAGGTTTAAGTTGTTTCTATGGTAACTGTTTGAAGGAAAACTGGTCATGTTGTGTGAATAGGCACATGTTGAAGAATTGGAAGTATGTGACACTAAAGCCTATGAAGTCTCCACACCTGATGACGATAAAATTGACGCAGGCATTTTTGAAGGTGATGGGAATGGCTTAGTGGAAACATAGGGAAGGTGACAACTTTGAAGGCCAGTGGTGAGGAGGGAAATCAAGAGAATGCAGACTTCTGTGGTGAAGTGTGTTAAGCCGAGGCATATTCTTGACAAGATTGTACATGACAGTTGGGGTCAAACTTTTAATGTCAATAAACATGTGTTGGCTGGTGTATACTATGCTATCCAACCCGATGGTAGTTGGGAGCTACTTCAAAACAAAGGTCTTACTTATCAATACAGTCATCATGTCACAGCAATCAAGTTTGAGATAAATCAAATTCCTGACACCAACAGGTTTTCCCTTGAGGGGGCTACCCATCAGATAATCCTTGATAGCCTACCATATGAAGGTTGAAAATGGTTTGACCTAATTGTTTCATCATTTCAGCATTTATCTTAAATTTTGAAGACCTTTGACTTAAATTTTGAAGACCTTTATCTTAAATTTTTATGTTGTATTAGAGACATTACTTAGAATCAATACTCAAGATTATATAAAATAAGTGATGTACAATGGTATTTTCAGAAGTCATTGGAGTTTTCAGAGTGGTTAAAGTCTTCAGGAATGGTGCCCAGCAACTGCCTTTGTACCTCTTCTGGAGCATTGAGGATATAATAGGCCGAGATAAGATAGTTGTTGAGACAGTAATCTAGCACATCAACTATCTCCTTCTGCAACCATGCATCAGTGATGTCCAGCTGTGAGATTGTTTCTTCAACTGTATGGGAAGACAAGTAATCCAATGTTTGACACACAAACTTCTGCAAAAAGTTGTCCGTTTCCTCCCCCTTGAAAGGCATAACAGAACTGTTGTGTGTGGTGGTTTAGAAACCCTTTGTGTAGGTCGCCATCTACCAAGAAAATCATACCATGATATTCGTGAAAATCCTCAAGTACAACCTTCAACCCTTTGAAAAAAGTTGCTTTGTCAGTGTTGGTTGATGCTCGCATGCATAGCAATCGCTTTGACTATATACCTTTAAGAATTTGGTCCGCAAATCTGGGAACAACCATCCATATCCCTTTGTATTCCAAAGTAGAGAAGCACCCCAAATCACAATATCAAACCTCTACAGCGCCCACTCCACAAACTCATGATACCCCCTCGGGTTCGCAAATGAGGTACTTACTTGCGCTTTTACAACATGGTTCGTTTGAGGTAGAGGCAAGATTTTGGCCCATTCTCCTTTGTTGGTTCCTCGTACAAGACACCATTTATGTCAAGCACCATCAACTTCCGGCCTCGGTTCCCATCCTCAACGCTTGCACCCACCATCGAGGTGTGCTGTGATTATGCCGGACCGCGGTTGTGAGCCGTGGCCGGATCAGGCCGCCATGCCGTAAGGCGGGACTGCGGCCGATTGCACCGCCGATGTGCCGGACTTTGCCGCGACTTGCATCTCTCGCTTTTAGCTTTGCTACCCGATGATGGAGAGTGCCGATAGGCAGTCGATACATCTGTATTAGTATCTCCCCTGCCTCCAATGTATTGGTGTTTCCTCGCTATCAAGAATCCTTTGCAAGTGGCCTTCCGCGGCCATCCTCCATTTCATCATTCACAACCCGCTTTTGTTCTCCCCGCATGCAAGGATGTGCCCAATTACCAACTGAAATTTGCAGAGAATATACAAGGTGAAATATAAATCAGATAACATGCACCTTTTGTATGTTAGAGGTTGTGCCGGCACTCCTTTAGTGGCATTGTCCTCTTCATCGATCTACTAAGTATAACCATTGGTCGCTTTTTGCTCAGAACAAGTTTTTACTCAAGCCTGTTGAATGAATTATCCAAAAAAATTTGTACATTCATGTGGAAGAAAAATGTGGATCAAATATATTAATTGTTTGAACAAAACCTTTTGGTCGATGGTTTAGGGTTGTCTTGAGCAATCAAGGTTTGCTCGCTCAAATACATATGGCAAAAAATTATATTAGCCTTTTTTTTTTCTTCCAAATGCTACTATAGGATGTCTTCATCAAGATCAACTTCCCGACTCACCCTCACTCTTCTTCCCACAACCTTCCCGGGTCCTTGACCGCGTCAAACTCGCTGACTTTGGAAACGATCGCCCGAACCTCGCTTGTCGATATCTTCGCCATCGCTTTCCTTCCCCGCAAAGAACCGTGTTAGAGGAGGCCTTTATAGAGGCAGTTGCAGAATTTTGAACTACAACATAATTGACAGCATCATCAGTACTACTTGAATCTCCCTTATTGCATGGGTTGGTGTCTTCAAAGATCGGTCATCGTGTGCGCACATGTGTCGCAGACCGGAGATAGCTTGATGTCCAATGTCTACAGCATCTTCTAATGTTGTCAATTCAAATTGAGACTCTGAAAATAGGCATGTACCTTTTTTTCCATGTCTTGGCTACGGAGTTTGAACCTTTGTAGACTTGTGCTTTGCTGATGTTGGGGTCCTTTTACTTCTTGGTGTATTAACTTGTTTCCTTTTCCTATTGCTATCAGGAGTTGTGGCTACATGCTCATCAACATCAATTATCTCATTCTCGGTTTTGTGAGATGCTCCAGCATATATTCCTGCTTTACTGTTCTTTGCTTCCCCAATTCCTGCACTAACCCTGTAGGAATAGTCTCTGAGCACTCGAGGCAGCATGTTTTGTCCATGAGCAAACTAAGGCAGCTCACATGATAATGATGTCCACATTTCATCCGCAGGCTGAGGGTGTAATCATCCTGGAATGCAAGACCACAGGTGGAGCATCTCTTCTCATCTTTAATTGGCAATCGGAATGGTATTAGAGTGATGTTGACAAGCTGATCATTTCTCTTGGTCATCTCCCTCAGCCTGGTGACATTCTATAAGTGTTGCTGGGCTTTTGCAAGGAGGGACTCGTTATTGGCAATCTCAGCAGTTAGTGCAGCCACCTTTTGTACCATGGTTTCATCTATTGGCCCATCCCCCATTTCAAGGAGGGACTTCAGCATCTTTCTCCCTCTCCAAAGAATGAATCTCAACAGAGTACACCGTGATTAGGGATCCGACAGGCTTGAAGACGCAATATTGTCCTTATAGTTCTGCAACTTATGCTCAACAGAAGGCTAAGAAGGTGCCCTTTGCCCGATTGTGCAACTAGTTTTTCTTGACACTAGATCAATTTTGTAGCATTTTAAGGCATCCTACAGACCTTTGATCATGCTTTCAAATTCACAAATGTTGCTTCCGAATGATAGTGCTTTTGCTTGTGAATGATAGGGCATTCCTACTCTGTGATGCCTCAAGTCCAAAGATGATTTCGTTGGGTTGGTTAGGCCCCATCGGGCTGTGTTCTGCGGGGAAGGTTGTTCCTGCGATGTGCTCTTTTCTTCTGTTTCTAAGATGCCGCTTTGCATTTGCTCGTTGTTTAGTTTCGCTTCTTCTTGAGTTTTGCATGGCTCGTTGTTTGGTTTTTCTTCTTGAGTCTTCACGGATATGTTTCGAAGCTTCAATCTTATGGCCGATTGGGAGTTTTTCTTCTTGGGCCTTTTCGAATCAGCCGGATTGGGCCTCGAGTCACATGGCCTTGGCTCCGTTCATGCGCTATGCCCCGCAGAGGCATCACTTTCACCCTTTTTAAAAAAAAAAAAAAAAAATCTTCTAACTATGTAGGCCCATGCATGCTTGACTATTGAAATTGGCTGGGACTTAATTCATTTGGCAAAAAATTCAATGGCCTTTGATTTGTACGTAAGGAGAGAATATTCCTAAAGATCAAATGTCAAAATCTAAGATGAGAAAAAAAAACCCGATAAGGAATGAAAAATAATGAAACCCTTCCACACATTGAAGCATTCGTGTTGTCTTGAATGCCATCACTCAATACAATGATCGATATTTGTGCCATGATTGTACCCGGAGAGAAAAACTATCATACATTTCTGAAGTTGATTATAACTCTCTACATTGGAAATTCTACGCACAACAAACAAGCTTTTTTCAACGAAGCCAAAAAAGCAATGTGTTTAATCCTTGTTTTTATCATTGGGAGCATTTAATGCATGCCTAGCAAGGAGAGTTGCAGCAGGAGCATTTAATGGTGATGCAGGACATTCTCACCTAGCTCTATGGGGCGACGTAGGTCCAAATCCATGCATTTGACACACTCTACCAAATTTAATATGCCAAAAAACAAAAAATAAGACTAACCTAAAACCCAAGTATAATATGCCAAAATTTATTAAAATATATTGAAATTTAATATGCCAAAAATCCCGAAATTTAATATGCGAAAATCCCTAACCTAAATAAGACATGTTTTATTTTCATAATGCACGCGGACTTTTGAAATACGAATTACCGTGGAAAAATTTCTTTCTATAACCTATTCAAGTTGATTCATGCATTTGACACTCATTGAAACTAATATGCTAAACGAACTTCCTATCCATGCATTTGACATTACTATTGAAACCCTAATATGTCAAAATAATCTCCAAGAGTGTGTCTATGATTAAATTTAACACCCATGCCTCGTGGGTAAACTCAAGGAATGCAATCATGTAACTAGCATAACCTATAATTAAGAACATAGCCCCATTTGCATTAAACTAACATTATAGAGGCTAAATAATACTTATTTAAAATGATATATCATAGTGAAAATCGGATGGGAGACATGGTCGCGAAACCTAATGTGGCACTTGTTTCACACGAAGAAAATTGAACATCTTGAGGCAAAAAGGTTAAGCTCCCCTGGGCATGCATTTTACGTTGAAGCAAAGATTCTCCAATTTCGAAGTGTTTTGCGCTAGCCGTGTGTCCAGGGTTAGCACTTTTGGGCACAAAATGTCATCCGGGAGGTGGAAGAACATACTAAATGGGCCTGGATGATGGCTCAGAGTTTATCTACTAGATTGTTTGGACCCTAAAGAAACTCTAGAACCATTAAAATTGGCCAAGACTTTTTAATCTATCACTTCAACATACTTGTCAAGACTTCTAATATATCACTTCAACAAACCGCTAAAAAGCTACACCTATAGTTACAAATTGGCACAATCACAAGCTAAAATTAGCACAATTAGGATTTCATACAACTGCAATACAATAAAAGGCCCGAGGTAAGCGCTTCTTGGCAATAGGGTAATGTATCTGCTTTGGAAATGCCTCACTACTACGATTGCTTTCTAATGCTTAGAATTACATACTATGCTTGGCGGCTTCTTTTGATATGATTGGCCTGGGGGCGTGATTTGATATTTTTTCTATGTTCTCCTTGGCATCTGTTTGAAGTCGAAGGATTTTTTGTCAGCCCGATATCCCTTGGGTTGTTTGGGCACTATATGGATTTTCTATAGAGTGGCTCTCCTCCTCTTCACCTTCATAGTTGTCCTCTTGACAATCTGTTTTTGTTGTCTTGGCTCTGAAGGGGTGATGCCGATTGCTTGACCGATCTACTTGATTCTTAGGCTTAGGCTCTTCATCATTTTGTTACCTTATCCTTCTGTTCTGGCAGCTTCTTCGCCTTGCCTTCTTCGACAATTTTGCTCCTGTTCTTGACGCACGCTTCCCATACACCGTCGCCGACTTCAAATTATTGCCAAAGTTAATGCTAAAGTTGACTTTGAGTTTTTGAGAATAGCTTAGGATTTCAAAGTCAGCGGACAATACCTTTGAGTTTCAAATCTGGTTAGGCTCATTGAACGAGCCTTAGCAATATACTTCCCGCCATTGCTACCTATACTACTTGTATACTTTCTTCGATGCCATACATGTTGTTGGTAGTAGGGCTTTCATCGTTGCCTTACTTGAACTTGTTCTCCTCCTTGTTGAATAACCCCGGAATGTCGATGTGTGGGGCTTACTTCTTTGGATTCCTCCCAGCTCACTCTAGTAGTTCTCTTGACATTCTAGCCTCTTTCGGTGGCCTACTTCAATATCTCTACCTCTATTGATGAGCAAGTACCGCCTATTCAAGATGCACTTGGGTAACATCCTGCTTAGTCGCTTGTTTGGTGCATATCACTTATAGCTAAGGAATTTTACCTAAAATTTGTTAAAATTTGTTTTATAATAGGGAGGGGTCAAGGATACAATCACTGGGAATTTCTAAGAAATAGAGGGTAATTTTATAGAGTTTCATTTGCCTATATTCCTACATATGGGCATATTAGAGGGTATTGTTTAAGGTATTTTCTCCCCTGGGTATACTAACTGTGGACGCTCCTAATCCATAATGATGCTCCCCATCAGACATATGGAAATCCCCCTCTTCCATGGCGGCCAATACCACCATAGAAAGGCCTCACTGACCGGACCACTTTGGTGACAAGTGTCCGTGAAGGAGATGGAGGTGTCATGGCCCCACGCCCAGCCGATGGGAATCCTAGATAGCTTGGCGTGCACATACGGTTAGCACCCCAACAATACAAATAAATAATATGCCACCATGAAGGGTGGCCCCATCATCACCAGCCCCATGACATCCGAATATCAATCATAATAAAGGAAATGCACCATAAACAAGGGCTCTATCCCCCATCGACTCATGGAATCAACTGGACGCCAAGGCCTCCTGATAACAAATGCATGATCATAACAATGGCGCTTTAGGGCATAGAACAATGGCTAGGGTAGTCCACTCCATCCGCCCCTCCCAGGCACTTTGCGCATAGGCCGAAACATGCTATGGCGTGATTGTGGCCTTCCGGAGACGCAATCCCATGGAATCACCCTATGGAACTACCCCTAAGTTACATCTCCTAGTCCGGGTGAGGTGTCAAGAGGCCCCCTTCCCGAGCATGACGGATCCCTATATGTGCTAGAGAACGCATTGCCCCTCGACTCCGCCTTCGTATCTCGAATCTTACTCCCCGTAGAAATCTAAAGGCCACCCTCACCCGCTCGAGCCTGTGGCCAAGAATATTGGCTCGACACCGCAGCCTCAGAAGTGTCGTAACCCATACCCAGCCCTCTCCATGACCGGGTCATACTCACTATTCTGGTCTTGAATCATTATCATAGCATCCCCCCCGTGGGGTCTTCGACAGCGTCACAAGCATTACCGATTTAAGAGGTTCTAGCTTAGGAACACCACTAAATCTAAATAGCTTTGTTTAGTACTATTATAGGCGAATTCTACCAAATGAATGTAATCCGCCTATTGAGATTGCTTATTCCGCATATAATTCCGCAGTGATATCCTCAATAATCCTATTGGTACGCTTCCACCGCCCCATCCGTCCGAGGGTGATAGGGCGGTACTCATGGCAAGCTTGGTCTCGTATAGTGCTGAAAAAGTCCTTCCGTAGCACTAACAAATTTTTGGATCACGACGAGATATCGGGGTTTTGCATCCCATGGAGTAGAAAAATCTCCTTTGAGAATAAAAGTGCCGATCCAAGGCAAAGATCGGTGGTAATGACATGGCAAGAAATGTGCCATCTTGGAAAGCTTGTCAACTACCACCATCAAGGCATCAAATCCATCGGCGTGCGTGGAGACCCACAATGAAGTCCATGGTAATGACTTTCCATTTCGCATTGGGAATATCCAAAGGCTCCAAAGTACACGGTGTTCTTAGAATTTCCTCGCCTTTGTCAAGCCGTAAAGTTGGCCTTCGCTTAATGTAGCGCGCAATATGCTTCTTCATACCAGGCCAAAAGTAACTGGATCTTATCTTGAAATATATTTTCATGAAGCCGGCGTGACCCTCAATAGGACTGTTATGCATGTCATGGAGAATAAGCCAACTCCTGATGAGTCGGGTACACATAACTTGTCGCAATAATATAAAAGATTACCGTCCTTCTTATAATGCCTAAATGTGTCCCTCTCCATATCCGGGTCCTCCGGCCTCTTTAGAAAGATCGCCCACACTTGAAACTCGTGGGATCCGTTGGAAGAGATTGTTCAATAATCTTCCCAAATTCACTTGCAAGAGTGGGAAATAGCATTGCAATGGGGTACGCGGTGGTCAATCTGATGTCGAGATAAGGCATTTGGTAAATCCATATCGGTTTACCGTGTTTATACGTAACCTCAAAGTCATATTCCTCCAAAAATTCTATCCACCTCCGTTGATGAAGATTAAGATTCGCTTGTGTGAAGATATATTGCAGACTTTGATGATCTGTGTCTGCTTGGAATCGCCATCCAAGAAGATAATGTCGCCAGATGCGCAAGGCATGGACGACTCCAAGCAACTCCTGGTCATGAGTGGGATATCTCTGTTCAGCGTCATTCATTTTCTTAGAGTCATAGACTATGACAGAACCCTCTTGCATCAAAACAGCGCATGTGGCTATCTTACTGGCATCGATGGCAACCGCCTTATCCTTGAGAGGATCAGGTAAAGTAAGGATGGGTGCCGACGTTATAAGGATGGGTGCCGACGTTAAGGCATCCTTCAATTGTTGGAACCCTGGTTGAACCTTGCTTTTTCAATGTGCTGCCCAATCCTTGACCCTCTCATCTTGGTTAGGTCAAGAAGGGTGCTTAATCTTAGCAAAATCCTTAACTTTACGATAGTAGCCCTCACAATCCCGTAAAACTTTTACTGAGACATTGGTAGGACCGCCGCCTTTTAATCTGCCTCAATTTTATTTGGTAAAGCAATACCCTCTCAAGTAAAAACAATATGTCCCAAATACTCTAATCCCTAGTGGTCTAAATTTGCATTTGGAGAACTTAGCAAACAATTGGTGGTGCCGCACTTCGGAGTGTGATTTTAAGACCTTCATGATCCTCCGTAGGGTCTTCATGTAGATGAGAATGTCATCAAAGAAAATAATGACAAACTCGCCTAAATAGTCTCAAGACATCGCTCATGAGAGGCATGAAGGTTGCTAGTGCATTAGTGAGTCCAAAAGGCATAACTGTGGAACTCATAATGTCCATACTTGTATGGAATGCGGTTTATGAATGCCCTCCTCCTTAATTGTATTTGATGGTAGCCGGGAGCTTAAGATCTATTTTGAAAAATACTTAGCTCCTTGTAGTCGATGATCCATAAGGTCATCTACGCTTGTAACGATAATTTATTTTAATAGTATGCTTTATTGAGCTTTGGCGATAATCGATACACACATACGCCATTTTTCCATCCTTCTTTAACAAACAAGATAGGGCTCCAAAAGGTGACACACCGGCCTAATGAATCCCTAACTTTTAAAAGTTCCCTCAGAATCGCTTCTTAAGCTCCTCGCGAACCTCGTGTCCATGCGATAAGGGGCCGTGACCGGGTAGACTTGGTACCGTTGAGAGTAATTTTTACACTCTACCCCTGTGCTGTGGTAACTTGCAAATCCTATCCGGAAAGAGATTCTTGAACTCGTGGAATAAGGTCGGCTATAGCTCGGAGGCAACCCCCAATGATTTCTCTGCCGGGCTTCAAAAAGGATGCAAGCTTAGTAATACAAGCCCCGCGCTTCACGCCGAATGGCCTTATCCACTCGAGATGCAATCGATAATAGGATATGTCGCATTTATCTCCCGCGGATCGGATGTGGGCCCCATTCATTGGAAGGTGACAAAGACGCTCTCACAATCTATATTTGCTTTTGTCAATTTAGAAATTCCATCCCCACAATCAAGTCATATTTCCTAATATTCATGAGCTCAGCTCCCAAAGTGATAGGTACCGTAGGCTGGATGTTTCAAGGTAACACGATGGCCTTGGGTGTGACGAATAGCTCCACTAGCCAACGGACCGGTCCGGGTCTTAGATTTCAAAGGGGTTAATTAACCCGCAGAGTTTCGCCAACCTAGGGATGCAAAATTATGGGTACTACCCGTGTCCATAAGGATAATGAAGGGCTTGCTATCAATTTGGCCCCATCGTAGAGATGACACTAGGTTGAGACTTGGCCCGACGGTCTCCAATAGCAAAGCAAAATGTGGGACTCCTACCTTTGTATATAATTGGTTGGCTCCTCGTCCGCCAAAGGTGGAGATCACAAAAAAGGTGTCACCGTCCCAATCAACTTTGACAAGGCATCCAAAATAAAAACTACATGGTTTTTCCCATGGTTATGACTAGAAAACCATTCCACAAAACCAATGGGTCTTTGTGGGTTAATTTCATTAAAACCATATGAGGCCTAAAGTACTTGGTTTTCTTGTGGAAGGTTCATCGGGTGGTATTATGGCATGGAAATTGCTAACGCTCCTTCCTAGTGTTTGTCAAAGTATTTTCATGTTGGTAAATGGATGTGGTATATTATAATGTTTTAGAGGTAGGGTTTCCCAATGTGGTATAATATGGTGGTTGTGGATGTGGCTTGATGTCGTGGCTCTATTTATATGATTTTATGATGTGGTTAGTTATTGTGGTAAATGCACACTCGCCATGTGTTATATGAAAATCACCATTATTTAATTAGTTGAAGTGCTTAGGTTATTGTATTAAAACACTACTATGTTTATCAAACTTAGATCTAATTGTTAGTTGTAGCAATGCATGGTTTTGTAGTACACTAGATTCATGGTTATCATTTATAAACAAGTATTACTATATAGTCTCAAAAGCATTTCAAATTACTAGACTAAACTATTAAGGATTGTGGATGGTTTCTTATGTATTGTAGTACTTATTAAGGTTGGTAATCCACTAATGGCTTTTAGTCTAAAAGCTGCTTAACTATTGCATGGAAAAACATGCCTATCTTTACACCAAGATGTACTTCTCGTTAAGGCTGATAAAACCACTAACGCTTTCTATTCTTAAGCTTCTTAAGTTTTTGCATATAAAGACTTGCAATCTTTCCACTAAATATCTAATAGTTTTTTCAATCATACACGCAATGGTGAAGATGACAAATCACTACATTTCTATGATCCCGGCACTTTTAATTTATGAATGAAAACCATAGCAATCTTATTAATTATCCATGTACATCTTTGTACAAATGACTACATAGTTTAACATGTACGTATAGTGTTTATGATTAAATGCATTGCATGCTCAACATATACCCCCTAGTGCTTAAGACTACTTAACCATAAATGCTTTTACATCCAAGGGGCAGCTTAAGTTTAGACTAAAACAACTACTTAAAAGCGTAGTGGTCTTTGCATGGTTTCAGAACATTGTAGGGTTCTTAAACCTACAAATATTTTTGGATTTAAATGTTTTCCCTATGTGGTATTTACAAGAACCACTACTACTTTTGTTGAAATGATATTTACATGTTTTTTCCTTGTGGTTTCACTATAACACCACCTATAGCGTAGTTTTTTGCCGTTTTTTTTTTCAAAAAAACACCACCTAAAGTCCATGCATAATATTATTCCAAAAATGCTAGAAACAATGGGTAATTTTTTAGCGTGGTTTTTCAAAAAAAAAAAAAAAACGCTTTTAGATTACACAAAACGTTAAGTAGATTATAATTTAACAGAATATTAGATCGATTACAATTTAGCAAAATAAAAAGAAACTTTTTTTATGCTGAACACATACAATAAATTTCAATCACATAGAGTAAATTTTAATGCCTGACTTCCGAACTAGAGGAAGACAAACAGAGGAAAACAAGAAACTAAGATCCAGAACATCATCTTAAAACAAAAGCTAGCCCCAAATCAAACGAGGAGAAATGGTTCATTCCGACTTTTGCATGCATGTGAGCCAACCGAGAGTCGGGCCGGTTTCCTTAGGTCCTTTCAAAATCCCGGGTTCTCGCATGAATCTCCACCTCTAAGCCACATATTCTTGGGATATTCTGCCTCATCTTCCGTTCCTAGGGTTACCTCGGATGCTTACTTCCTCTCTACCAAAGCATCTCAAAGAAATTGATTAGGCATACTTCACATGTGGACAAAGCAATAGAATCGGGGATTGTTTCGTATTCATTCAATTTGATCAAAAGACCAAAAATCAAGCAGGGTTGAATGCCACAAAGAAAATGGATTCCAATTGTTGGCGCCTCGCAGTGCCGTGATCCACCGATAGTTTTAACTTGTAATATGCAACAAATTTATTGAATCGTCCGATGTCCATCCGCAATTCTCGTCTAATGGCCCATGAAAAATTATAGGTAGCAATATAAGGCTAGTTAGTTTCAGAAAAGCTTGTTACTAATGAAGCAAATTATTCGACAAGAGCCACCTTTTGTTTCCCGACTAAATCACTTTCATCGATCCCCAAACCAGTTGTACACCACAACGGTTGCAAAACCAATAATTCGATAATCAAGATGCACAAATAATGCACAAAAGCATGATGTTGCAATAATCCCCGCTGCTGAACTTGATCCCTTTGCCCGCACCATATGATTATAGGTTACCATGTTGCATCATAAAACCTCCCTCAACCTTGCAAAATTACGCTTTTGTTTGTAATCTGTGATACGTTAATCAAAACAATCATGGGCACCCCAGAAAAGCAAAGGCTCCCCCCCTGTGAAAGATTCAACAAAGTAAAACCCCTAACCAGTCCACAAACTTTTAATGCCATATGGCGAATGCGAGCAATCGGCTTAGCATATTCCAAACCCCGTTTCGAAGCTAACCTAAAGCTTAATTCCATTTTAAAAATCTTTTCCGATTGCCATGTATATAGTCTTCTCAAAGACTATACAGATTCCTCTCGAAGTTGTGACATGCTTTAGCATTTAAAGCAGAGTCTATGTTAACGCCCAACATGCTCTTAAACCCAAATTTTTGTTAAGAAAAAATAGAGATATCCTTCATTACAACCAATATTAAGGCAAACCCCATTTTCAAACCATCAAGTTTTAAAAGTCAAGCCGAAAGGTGGAATGGCCAATACTGTAATCAAATATCGATCCTCGTGTCCCCGCCAGATTTGCACCTTGAGTAGTTAACCCCTTTGAAACGAAGAAAATATGCTCCAGCAAAAAAGAGATAATTTTTAAATGATTCGTGAGAGCCGCCAAGTGTAGCCACCCTCAATCCTATTGAATCCATGCTTTGTTGTGAAATAAGACCCGCCATATTTTTTCCGCTTACTCTGAGACCTAACCGGCCTCTCGCTTTTTGCTCGACGTTTTAAAGTTGCCTATTAATGAGTTTTACCGTAAGATCAACACAAGAAAAATAAAAGAAGACAGACCGCCATTAGTTACCCACCGCCATAGCCTTCCCACCTTCTCGCAATCAAATCCACAAAAACGGTTGTTTCATGCTTCCTATCCGCTTCCACCTCCGCTTGAACGATGCCCGGAAACAAGGCAAGGCAAGTCGACTTTGGAAACAAGGTAAAAGGCAAGTTGACAGAGAAAAAGGCATGGCGGCAAAAACCAAGTAAGTCTAACTTACTAGAACGCAAGGGCAAAGCGCCGCTTAAGGCGACTTTGAAACATGGCGGCAAAGGCAAAGTCGAAGGCGGCAATGCAAAACCCAGCCTGACCGCCGTGACATTTCAAATTTCAGCCAATAACATGTTAGGACCCGATCAAGATCTCCACCGCTCATCTCTGGCCTTTAAAAATATGCCATATTTTAATTTTCACATGCTACTAACTTAATATTTTTTTTATCAATTCATTACTCCTAGCATAGTTTGAACTTCATTACTTAATGGGAAGTTTTCATTTTATGTTTGGGGCCGTTGATGGGAGGAATATTCCTCCCTTTATGTCAAATCAAGGGCCTTCTCTTTTTTGGAGGCAAGGACCCATACAAATGTCAAAGGTGCACAGAAAATAGAACCAACCATTGGCCTGACATGGCCGTAAAAATTCAAAATACCAAATCGCACACCAACAAGCACTAGCGGCGGCCTCGCTACACCGGATCCATCGCCTGCTAACGGTGTAATCAGAATCCGCATGCCGATCATATGGTTGAAGAAAAGAGGAGCAAAAACACCCATTCAATAAGCTACTCGCTTATCCATCTATCGCTATCCATCTCTCATGTGGATTTGAACCCACGGCACCAAAACTTCCAAATAGAGAAAACAAAAATGAGAAGCAAAGAGGGCACAAAAACTACTTCACAAGCACCTTCCGTATGACTTTTAGACTACTTTCACACATAATATAGAAAGAGACAGATGAGAAGCAACGACACAAATCATTTAACGAGGCCACCGACCCCTCGCGACCGCCTCAAGACATCCGGCCGCCTTTGCTCGCTTCTAATGGCGCCGCAAGATTTATTCTTTGGTCTCCGATGTTGCATTGATTTGATGCTCCTGTGCCCGCTTATCCGCTTTGATGCCCCGTGAACAAGTAAAACCTTAAGAAGAAACGGAGGAATCGAACCGTGAGCTCTAAGAAAAGAAAAAAGGGCAGCCTTATCTATTCCCTAGGAAAACGGTCCCCTACCACTGCAAAAAAAAATACATTCTAAATCTTGTACCACCGAGTATAGATAACGATAGGCTAATTTGAGTGCAATCCACAGTTCCCATGTGCATCATGATCATAAGATATGAAAAATCATTCAAAACATGTGGTTGTTAAAGGGTTGAATCTATGTGAACACAATAGTAGGAATTGACAAAAAATGATATGCCTGCAGATAACATGAATCCCTTAAACGGGACCAATATGTGATTTTTAACTAAGCGTTGTGGAGATCAATGGAGCTAATCCTGCAGAAGCTTGAACTGTCGGGGTTATAAATACCTAGGGTCAATGCTCAAGCAATATTATGGTCAATGCTTTTAAAACAATGATTTCTACTAGAGTGTTTTGCATGGTTGTAAAGGTTAGAAATTAGATAAGAAAAGTGACATAACAATTTGCATAAAGTCTCTATCAAAATGAACTCAAACTAAAATTTTATTAACTCACAAATTGCCCTCCATCAAATAATAATGTGGAAGCATAATGTGTGTACATCCACAACTACAAACTAAGTTTGTCGCCTTCACATGTAAAGTTCTTAAGTCGATCATTTGTCTATCTCCATAATCTCGATATCACAACTATTCTATAGAGATGCACGATTAAACCTTTAGAATAAGTTCTATCTTCATGTCGGATCCCAAAACTTCGAATCCACAAGAAATATTCACAAGCTAATGTACTTACTCAACATCGCAATCGTATGCGACTTGTAGGACCCTCGACATTACAAATCTTGAGATCATTTCCACCCTAGAAATTGAACTGTAATTAATATCTCAAATTATGTTTGTTAAGTTTAGATAAAACCACTATAAAATACTATCAACTATAAAGAAAAACCATGAAAGATTTGACTATATAGACTACGTTAGCTTCCATCTTGCTTAAGATTGACCAAAGAAACCATGTTAAAAAACCACAAGTAATTTAAAGTCATAATAACTTAGGAAAGTAGATATAAAACCACACAATGATTTAAATGTTCCATGACAAAAACCACTAGCATTCTTTTGTGAATAAGAAATTGCAAAAGTCAATCAACAAACCATATTAAAAAACTAGTAACAATTTGACAAGTCATGTTAGCTTAGAAATTACTATGGAAAACCTCACATAAAAAATGCTATGTCTAGAACCATTAAAGTATTTATAGTAAAAAAACACTAACATTTTGGCATGTCGTGTTTTCTTGCAAAACTAGGATGAAAAACCACAAACAAAAACATGTTATCAAACTATATAAAAAACCTTGAAGTATTACCAGTTAAATCCGCTCTCAAAACCATCTACACATATTAAAAAACTAGTAAACATCCCTTTCTTACTCTAAATGTTGCAAACTGCATGATTAACCACCATGACATGTCAAATCAGTACCAAAAAGCTTGATAAAAACCTTTATCACTTTGAAATAACCATATTACAGTATAAACTAGCATATAAAACCACATTCACATTTTAAAAACCACTTCAATATGTGGATTTTATTGAGAAAAAGTATTTTTGCTCAGAAAACCACTATCATAGTGGTTTTGTAGTGGTTATTTATAATGGTTAAATTTTTGGGCGCCTTGTGTATCAGGGCTGCCTGTGTTGCCTGATTGATATAGGGATATTCGTGCATGCGATGACCTGGACAGAAGCAACAGAAATAGGCCTTGTCACGTTGGTGCTGTTCCCGAGCATTTTATGGCAGAGACTGGAGGAGCTGCTGCACTGCGGTACCCGGGGCACCCAACTTATCAGGAACATTGAAGATGACTTTCTTTTCTGATTTTTGATAAGGAGGTTGTTGAGGGGTTCCAGACTAGGAGAACGGGTTTTATAGGGAATATATGGCTTGCTCTGGATTGCATTTGGAGGTCGTTGGTAAGGTGCTTTTGGTGTGTCTTCCTCTAAACTCAGGGCTTTTGCTTCAGCCTCCGCTACTGTCTTGGGATCAATGGCGCGGACCATCTTCCTTAATGTGGGTGATAACCCCTCGACGTAACCTTCGACTGCGCGGCGTTCATTGATCCCTAGGACATAAAGTCCGAGGCACATGAATTACTCCAGATAGGTATGTACCATCATGTCTTGCCGCTCCAAACAATAAAATGTCCTTCATCTATTTGCGCCATGCCCGAGGAACATAATGGGACTTGAAGGCCTTGGCAAAGGTTTTGAACTTGCAATGCCCCCTATTGCTTTAGATGATAACGCATACCCCTTCCACCGCATTCTTAAGGACTTAGTGAGGTTGGTGGTGGCTCCCCTTTACCCCAATATTCTTGTACCATAAGATTTACCGACTACAAAGATCTCATCGAGCTGTGACTCTGCCTACACCAAAACGCTTAGTGCCGAGAACCGAAAGCAAGTCCATGGTTTTTCCATGCTAGTAATCATGAATCCATCGCCTTCTCTTTAACTATTGTCCAAGAAGAAGAATGGTGGCTGGCGTTTAGATCGTTGGTGTGGGTGGGGCCACCCTCAGACCGCACTTCGTCCCGCCTTCGCCACGACAGTGGCCTATAGGCCTTTTGAGGACGATAGTTGAAGTTGCTTCATATGGCGCTTTTAATGATAAGCAACCCTTGTCAGCATAAGGCGCCTCGGTTCCATGCATCGCCCACCTGAGGGGACGCAAGCACCATCTAAAATATTAATAAAAAAGAAAAATGAGCACAACATACACACATTGCTCGTGAATGTAGAAGAAAAGGTTTATCATTAAAGAGGATGAAAATTTACATTCAAAAGAAGTCCCAAAGGACCTAAATCGTAATTGAAATTATGTCCTATAGAAGATGGTTATACTTGATGATTATACATTGGTTCCCAAAGGGATATACAGATATAATCAATAAAGTCCTCCCTAGTCCTCCCTTTCCTTTAGGCGAAGGCCGCCGGCCGCCGCTTGAGCGCCGGGCTTCGTGGTTGTTTAGGCGTAGTGATGGATGGCGGCGCGGGAGGTGCAAAGGATGGGTGGCGCCGCCGCGAGAGCGTTCGAAAGGTGTGTGTGCTGAGAGCATGCCTCGATCTGGAGCCGCTTTAGTGAGGAGGCACTTCCACCGGGCGATTTCCCTCGAAAGAGCTCGAAGCGCCCCACCCTCGCCCTCTGCGATTGGCGCTAGGGGCGCTTGGTTTCCAAGACCCGGGCCAGAAGAGGTTACGGTTCCGGCGTTCGGGTGAAGTCTTGTCTCTGTTGGAGGTATGCTTATTGCTTTTTTGCAATAGCATGGATTTTTGATGCGTAGTCATCCCGCAACAGCTTTTTTCCCCGTGTGGTTTTAATCCGGCCATGGTGATTATGGTTTGTTCCGCGGGCTTCGGGTCCTTGTTCGTTAGGACTTCGTCCCGCTTTTGTACTTGTGGTCCCATAACCCGATTGGGTTCCGTGGACATTAAAAGTTTCTTCCTTCCTTCCTTCCTTCCTCACTGAGCGTACTAAGTTATATTTACGCCACGCTTCGATGATGATGTCCTGATTTATAATAAAAAGATTAAATAAGTCATTCTTCGCTCCAATATGTAGCAAAATAACAGGGGGTTCCAGGGGGATTTGATATGGACGTAAAAAATAACAATTCCTGAAACCATAGACTATATATCCCTAAAACGCTTGAATGTGTTGTTATAAAAAAAAATATAAATTCAAGAAAAAAACAATCACATTAACTCACTGGGTATATTGGTTAAAGTAGTTTTATTAGGACAATGAGTTATTTTGTAGAGGTTCGAGCCCCCGTATTTCATATTCTAAAATCCTAGACAAAGCCGTATAGAGGTTCGATATTCTCTAAAAACCTTAGGGGAAATCGTATTTATATTTCAAAATCATAGGCGCCCAATCATAAATGACTAAAAAAGCGAAAACGAAACGAGGGTGCTAACAGCCCCAACATAAAACTGAAATGTAGGATCGACTTAATCCGACGATCGTGGTAGTCCGGGGTGCACCTCGTTTAGAATATGTAGCATTATAACAAGGGGTTTCTTTTGTATTTTTGTACGTTTTTCCCTAAGGTTTTTATATGATTTCATGAATGTATTTGATGAGGTGTACTAATTAGTATATCTAGAGTGCGCATACGCTTAAACTAATTTTGATGCCTAATTCCAATGGTTTAGACCCATATGTCATATATTGTTTTTTATATTATTGTATTTTCTTGTAGTATTATATTGTGCTCGACATGCAAGCCTCGAGATAACCCATTTTAGGGTTATAGGGTTATGTGTTGGGAACTTATTGGATTCCTTCAGCATGGGGGACACCGGAGGCAGAGTCGAGCCCTAACTCCGACGCAGAATTCGTGACCGGTAATGTAGAGAGTTTCCGCAAGAGGGCAAGCCCTTCTTCAATAGTTTGTTCACGGATCGTGAGGACGTAAGGCTCATTTAAGCAATTTACCAATATCCCCCATTTTATTTTATTACGAGGTCGCTTTTCCGGATTCCTTTCTTGATCCTTTGTTAAAGTTGCAAAGCCGCCTCTTTTGTAGTCTTGTTCGTCCCACTTTCCTTGCCATGGCCTAGCCGATTGGGTCAGCTTTAGCTGTTCAAAAAAATTTTGGGCTGTTAATTTGAAGCAATTTATGGTGTATAGCGCAGTTGAAGTCTCGATCCCTTTGGCCTGTGTTTGGGGTTGCACATTTCTTGGCACATTTCAATCCAATCTTTGTATGGTACCTAAATTGGAGTCATCTATTGAAGGAATATATTTGTCGCTATTGCTTCGCTTGAAGAAAGCTACTTATGTCGAGCCCGAAAAGTTGATTCACGTAAAATTAGGGATTTGCCATAACATTTTGACATGCGCCTATCCGCCTATACCGGACAAGGGCGTTTTTATAGACCGTTAGATTGAAGTGATGGCATCGGATAGTGGTGACTCTCCCGAGTACCGTGGTTCTCGCTTTTAGTTAGGGCTGGAAGAGCTTGTGGAACACAAAGCTAAGTGTCCCTTCAGCCCGGGCTACTTGCCAAATGATGGGTGTAGTCAGGCATGCTCCTCGATTTCAGCTTTGATGTTCATGACCGATCTTGTCATTATAAATTAATGCCCCTGCGGAGCAGAATTGCAAAGCCCTTGTGATGCGAGGGAAATGGATAGGCATTGTGTGACACCGCCCATGAAGTTAGTTAGTTGTCCCTTTGTACAGACAGTCGCATGGCAATGGTGCCCCGTGAGTGCCATAAAACAAAGATTGTGTTGATGCGATGGGGAGGCACCTTTTCTACCGCTACAAATAGTTCGTATAAGAGATGATGGTTGAAGATCAAGGACAACGCCTTTCTTCTCGACAAGGTTAGCTTATTTGCTTTGACAGCTTTATTGTAGTAAAATGACAAGTCATAAGTTATTCCGTGAGTATGAGAAGGCTCGACTTTTGTAAGAAAATGGTGGCCACATGCTTTCATGGCCAAACCAGTATGTTATCCTTCCAACAAGAGACAAGAAGGCACTCAAATAAAATCGAACTGCATTGCAATCGAGATGACTTTCATAGGGTCCAAAATTTAGCCCGAAGCCCAAAGAGCTTTGAGCTCTTGCCGCAAAAACCCCGGGTTGTCACCCCGGAAATTGAAATGTCAGGCTCATGGGGCCACCCTTGGCCCCCTCTTGGCTAAAGCTAGGTTGGGAACCCACTCTTCATCTAAGCACCAAAGGAACCCGAGAAGCTTCATGGAAATGTTGAAAATGATGTAGCTTTATTACTAGTGCGTAATCTTCCTATGCATTTTACGTATAGGATATGGAAGTAGTCCAATAGTTAGTGGCAAGAAGGCGTGTCTTTGGCTATATATCCACTTTTTGTTCTATACATATTTATCCCGTGATTGTGGCAAAAGAATGCTTTATTTAGCCAAAGATTGCTACACAAGAATTTTTATAAATCATTCTTTCAAATTCCTACCGAAGTTATACAAATGATCCAAATGCCGAGATTTTATTATCGTAAGATTTTTGCCCTCGGCCGCTAAAGCTTTGGTGATGAGCCTATGAAATGGTGAAGTCTATGGAATAGTGGGCATCTTATGTTTATGGCACATGGATTTGTTGGCCTCCGCAACCGAGAATGCAAAAATAGTGCTTTTCTTGAAGGTACATCTTGTTTTTGTTTTCTTGTTTTGCTTCACTTGTGCAAAGGTTTAATTATTTTCCACAACATAAGTTGCGAGATGGCTATTAGGATAATATGGGTTCAAATCCTATAAGATCTGCTATTGATAGCTCAATCTTAAATTGTACATCGATATTTTCTTATACACATTGCATATTCTCTTGACAACTAAATCACATGCAATGATGTACTTATCAATATTGGGCATGGTGCTTTGTCTCTTCCTAGTATAATTTCTCTCATTGTTCCTAACATATGAAAGACCTTCTAGGGCGATGTGTAATCTTCGTGTTTTTTTGTTAGGGCCCGAAGGGCCCAAAATTTTTTTTAATATAACAATCACAAACCATTGCATTTAACACATTTAAATTAAAATCCCCCTTAAACCCCCTTTGGTTTGGGTGCATATTCACACGGGGGGTTACGTAGGGCAGCGAGAGCTCCAAAAATATATTTACAATACATGTACAAAATTAACACCATTAAGTACATTCTCTCAAACCTTATAGTATTTTACAAACTTTGTTATACAGTATACAAAAACTTGTACATGCATACCCCACAAACGAGGATCGCTACGTACGGTCCAGATCTTGGAATAAAGGGCAAATATGCCCATCCGACAGCTCTCGTTGCCCGGAGTAACCCCCCGTGTGAATATGCACCCAAACCAAAGGGGGTTTAAGGGGGATTTTAATTTAAATGTGTTAAATGCAATGGTTTGTATTAATAATGTTAATGGTGTTGTGTGTGCGGATTTGATATGGACGTAAAAAATAACAATTCTTGAAACCATAGACCATATATCCCTAAAACAATTGAATGTGTTGTTATAAAAAAAACATAAATTCAAGAAAAAAAACAATCACATTAACTCACGGGGTATATTGGTCAATAGTACAATGAGTTATTTTGGTAGAGGTTCGAGCCCCCGTATTTCATATTCTAAAATCCTAGACAAAGCCATATAGAGGTTCGATATTCCCTTAGGCGAAATCGTATTTCATATTTCAAAATCATAGGCGCCTCCAATCATAAATGACTATAAGCGAAACGAGAGGTGCTAACATGCCCCCAACATACAATCTGAGTCGTAGGATCGACGAATCCGACGACTGTGATAGTCCGGGGTGCATCTCGTTTAGAATATGTAGCAAAATAACAGATGATCGTCAATATTGTGGAAGGCATCCACATTGGTGGTCTCCCAATAGTCCCAATCCCTCTGCTTCTTGCATTGTAAATTGCGGAGGGCCTTGTCCTGAAGGAGCATGACAATTTTCCACCCGTTGGCGGAGTGCTGTGGCAAGGCTATCCCTGTAACAGGCGGTGTAGATTGATAATTCAAGGCGCTACATATAAATGATTAGCAAGGGAAAAGGACAATCATTACAAGAAAACTATAGTTTTTTTTTTTATTAATTAATCGGCACAAAATTGCATATATGAGAAATACATACAAGGATGGCCAAAGGCCAAACAATAAGACCCAAAAAAATGATGCTCAGGAATTAGGTCCTGCATCCTGGTCCATATCTGTAGGAGGTTCTGGTGGTTGTCGCTAGCGGAGCAAAGCGACACCGGGGTTGATCGTGAGGGCAGCTGCTGAGGCAACGGCGGGAGGGAAGCAATAGCCAATGGTGCGGCTACCACCATCTTCATGCTCATCCAGGCGGCGATGTCCTGGCTAAAGCAGCAAGTGCTAAGTCGCGATTTATAAGCACTATAGCATGAAGATTTGAAGGGAGCTTTCTATTTCCGACCATAGCGGACAAGACCCTTAGTGCCCAGAAAGATGCCTCGGCCTCTGGAGCGAGTGCTCTAACAAAGAATAGCACCTGACCTTGGCGGAAAGCTGAGAGGAAGAACCTTGTGAGATGGTTCGTCAAGGCCGCTATCTCTGAATCCGTGGAGGTCGCCACTTCTGCATCAAGGTTCACTTGTAACCGCCTCCTCTTAGGGCTTCTTCCTTCTCCTTTGAGATGCTCCTTGTTATCGAGAGGTCTTCCCTCTTCGCCCTTCTTCCATCTCCAGTATTGCCACATCATTAATGTTAGGGACGGTGGCTCCATGGTGGCGAAAGCTGCCTTCGTGGGAGGAGAAGGAGGATCCCAAGCATGAGATGCCTCAATCGCAAGCAGAATTTCAAATTGTGTTCTAGATCCCTGGGAACCTAACCTAAACAACCATATCTCGGAGGGTATTCAAGAGGTGAAAAATCAATGAAATCATCCTGACAATATGCTGCAAGCTCATATAAGACAAGGTCTTTGTGCATAGCCCGGGAGTCGGCTATTACATGGTACGCCCACAAAATATCATCAAGCAGTAGGTACTCTTGATTATCGTGAAGGATTGTAGGAAGTCCATCTAATCCCATGAAGTTTGCGGCCCCGAGTTCGACATGGGGCTGGTTGGTGGCGAGGACGGCCTGTATGACTTATGCGCCATCTTCTTCTTCGGATCGCCAGAATAGGTACCTTCCCCTTTCCAATGGAGTGGAGTCCGCCTACATATTGGTCCATAAGAATGGCCAAAGAAAAGCGGATCTCAAAATAGGTCTGTTGGCGGCCAAGGAGCAAAAGTATGTTGGTGGGTATCAAAAGCATGCATCCGGACGTATGCTTATAACAGGGTTTTAGCCCGCTTAAAGCACCCCTGCTTTTGCTTAATTTGGGTGCTGGTGGGTGTAACTGCCCGTCATTTTTTCCACGCCCTTCATGTACTCAAACGTCCACCTCAGCAACGAACCGTTAGGAAATGATTGTGGATTTTAATGGATTTTCGTGGGCGAAAGGGTTGTACGCTGCAAATTCGAGTCCAGAACTACTTCGATCTCATGGCCCGCGCAAATTCTCCCTCTAATTCACTTATTCTCCCTCTATCAAGAAATTCATGGCGCTCCCTGATACCGGCCTGTAGGCAATCACACATTTAGCATTAGATTTTCGGCCTGATGAATTCCAATACACTGTTCCAGATTTATTGGATCTCACTAAAACATAGGAAATATCGCGTGAAGATCCAGTTTCCTCTGCAATTTATGGATGCATAGAGAAAGAGAGATTACAGATTACGGAATAAGATGAGAAAAACAACGGTTAAATGGGAAGATCTGAGCATGAGACGCAGGCAAGAAATAGCCAAGTTTATAGTTGATTACTTCAACAAGCTTACCAAAAAGTATTCACCCGAACTCAAGGCCGATGTGATGAAGAGGGTGGTTCATCACCACTTAAATGGAAATCTCGTAACCCTGAATTTTGCCAAATCCAAAGGAGTGCAAGGCAAGTGGGGTGCCGCTTTCAACAACTTGAAAAAGCATAATGGTAGCCACAAAGAGGCAAAGGAACCATGATATTTGGAGAGCCGTAACTCCCATTAATCGGTGATGGCTTTTCCACAAAATCGCAGATGCAATTCCACTATGGCGTGGCTGTTAGGTACATCTAATTTTGATTTCATGCCCGTTTCTTTTTATGCTTTGAAGTGCTTGTATCTCACTGAGTGCACGAAATCAAGTCCAGGCTTTTTATGCTTTTGGTGCTTATATCTCCGAGAAAATGGCCGAGAGGTTCATTGAATAATGTGCAATATTTCTTATGATAGGTTCCAAAAGGGCAACAATTGCAACTGCTGCATTAAGAAAATCGGAAGCCGTCCTTGGATATGGTCCATGGTCTTACTTCCAAAGGAGGTTGAGGTGCGATTCTCTCACCCCTGCTTGCAAGGAAAGCATAAATAGCAGAGTCTCTCCTTGCAAGAAGGATGTTGTGAACACTGTTGGAGACTCAGGCTTCCAAATTTCTTATCCCTTGCACCTTATGGAGGTCACACAGGTATAAGTTTCCATACAAAAGCTCCTTGCAATTCTTGCATAAATATTTCTAACCAAAGGCCACCATTCAGCTGCAGCTTTTTCAACAATACAAAAAGGCACATCCTGAACACCCTGTTTGCTTAAAGACTTTTGAGAAGTTGAAGCCTATTTATGTAAAGAAAGTATCAGAAAGGGAAACCTGTTGTTGCATATACCATATGAAGTTGGAGTATGCCAGAGTAGGCCTGAATGCTTTAAGGTCAGCGAAAACTGGATTTCATGGTGAAGAGTGCAAGTGCTGTTGTGAGGTCTGTGGACCTGGTGAGAAGTGTCTGGCCAGCCAATATACGTATGACTCAAGCAGTGAGCTCTGGAGGGCTGTGGTTTGCAACAAGAGCGAGGGTGAAGAATGGTATAAACATGACTGCTTGATGCAGAAATGTCAGAGGTGTGGCATAAAAAGTCTTCCTATATGTCCAAGAGAAAGAGAGGATCATGAGTTCTTGCTTGAATAGAAAACGTTTTAAAAGGTAATACTCTCTTTATTGCATGCTGCAACATGCTGAGATGTGCTGTCATCCGCTGAATCCTGCTTTTCTGCTTTCAACTTGCACTAATCTTTTGTTTTATGCTACAGACCTTGCTACAGATTCCAGTGGAGACAGAAGAAGCTGGTGGAGTTGCAGACTGTGTTACCAAGGAAGTACCAGGTGGTAGCAGAAAGAAAAGATCCAATGCGACCAAGAAGAGAAACAAAAGTAAGAAATCCAAGGTAGCTAGTGGGACACATTCTGAAACTGCAGCACAAGACGAGACCTCAACTGGCAAGGGGAAAAAAAAGAAAGAACCAAAGCTGTCTTACAAGAGAACGACAGTGAAGGATTTCATTTCCTATCTGTGTTCCACATTGAAGATATTTGTGCCATATAATTACAGGGCTAGATGGCAGGCCCTGCAATTCAGGAGTTGCCTGGACAATATCCAAGATGGCACCGTTGTTTCTGTAATTGATTTTGCAGAGAATTACAGCATAAAAATACAAAGGGAGGTTCAGAGCCAGCACTGGCACAATGAGCAGATAACAATTCTCGTCCACATCACGTATATGATAGACAAAAGCTCTGGAATCAGAAAGCTATTGAAGGAAACCCATTTTTACTTAAGTGATGACAAGGTTCATGACACTCTTTTTATGCAGCACTGTCTTAGAAAGCACAATTCATGGCTTGTATCAAATGGTGTAGAATTCTCCAGGCATATAGTTTGGTCAGATGGTTGTTCTAGCCAATTCAAATCTGCCCGGCCGTTCTATTTCCTACCAAGATATTACAATGAGCTAGGGAAGGAAATAGTGTGGAATTTCTTTGGGACAACCCATGGTAAGGGAGAGCATGATGGACAAGGGCCAGTCCTTAAGAGGGCATTCACTAGAGAGCAGCTCAAGTATGATGGAGTGAGATTTAGGAGTGCTGCTGATGCCTGTGAATTTGCAACTCGTTGGAATGAAGGTACCAATAATGGGGACATCAAAAGGTATTATGCTTTCATCTGCTGTATTCTGCTGAGTAATGCTGTCTGTGAACTGCTGTAATGTGCTGAGTAGTGTTGTATTGTGTTGAGTAGTGCTGTATTATGCTGAGAATACTGTCTGTGAGCTGCAATACTTGTTGCTGTCTCTTCGCAGGTACTTCTGGTTAATTGGAAAGGATGATGTTGATAAGACAGACTGGCTGGACTGTGCGAGGGTGGAAGGGACCAAGGAAATACACAACATCCGGATATACATGTCCAAATCGATCACAAGGGTGGCTCATAGAGGTTTAAGTTGTTTCTGTGGTAAGTGTTTGAAGGGAAACTGGTCATGTTGTGTGAATAGGCACAGGTTGAAGAATTGGAAGTATGTGATACTAAAGCCTATGAAGTCTACTGCCTTGATGACGAAATTGACGAGGCATTTTTTGAAGGCGATGGTCAAGAGAATGCAGACTTCTATGTGGTCAAGTGTGTTAAGCCGAGGCATATTCTTGACAAAATTGTACATGACAATTGGGGTCAGACTTTTAATGTTGATGAACATGTGTTGGCGGGTGTATACTATGCTATCCAACCTGATGGTAGTTGGGAGCTACTTCAAAACAAAGGTCTTACTTATCAATACAGTCATCATGTCACTGCAATCAAGTTTGAGATGAATCAAATTCCCGACACCAACAGGTTTTCCCTTGAGGGGGCTACCCATCAGATGATCCTTGACAGCCTACCATATAAAGGTTGAAAATAGTTTGACCTAGTTGTTTCATCATTTCGCATTTATCTTAAATTTTGAAGACCTTTATCTTAAATTTTTATGTTGTATTAGAGACATTACTTGGAATCAATACTCAAGATTACATAAAGTAAGTCATATATATTACAAAAAGCTAGTGTACAATGGTATTTTCAGGAGTCATTGGAGTTTTCAGAGTGGTTAGAGTCTTCAGGAATGGTGCCCAGCAACTGCCGTTGTACCTCTTCTGGAGCATTGAGGATATAATAGGCCGAGACAAGATAGTTGTTGAGACAGTAATCCAGCACATCAACTGTCTCCTTCTGCAACCATGCATCAGTGATGTCTAGCTGTGAGATTGTTTCTTCAACTGTATGGGAAGACAAGTAATCCAATGCTGGACACACAAACTTCTGTAAAAAGTTGTCCTCTTCCTGCCCCTTGAAAGGCATAACAGGAACGGTTGTGTGTGCAGGGTTTAGAAACCCTTTGTGTAGGCTGTCATCTACCAAGAAAATCATACCATGATATTCAGGAAAATCCTCAAATACAACCTTCAACTCCTTGAAAAAAAGTTGCGTTGCTGTGTTGGTTGGATGCTCGCATGCATAGCACTGCTCTTGACCATATACCTTTAAGAATCTGGTTCGCAAATCTGGGAACAAGGCATCCACCATATCCCTTATATTCCGAAGTAGAGAAGCACTCCAGATCACAATATCAAACCTCTACAGTGCCCACTCCACAAACTCATGATACCCTGGTCTGCAAATGAGGTACTTATTTGCAGTTTCTTTTACAACATAGTTTGTTTGAGGCGGAGGCAAGATTTTTTTGGCCCATTCTCCTCTGTTGTGTCTGTGCCAGTACCCCATTTATGTCAAGCACCATCAACTTCCGTCTGGATTTCCATCCCTCAACGTTTGCACCCACTGTCGAGGTGTGCTGCATTGTGCTGAACTGTGCTGCGAGTTGTGCTGGACTGTGCTGCCATGCTGTGCTGGACTGTGCTGGACAGTGCTGCCGAGATGTGCTGGACTTTGCTGCGATCTGCTGGACTCTGCTTTAGCTTTGCTACCCGATGATGGAGAGTGCTGATAGCCATAGTCAGATACATTTGTATTAGTATCTGTATGCCTCCAATGTATTGGTGTTTCCTGACTATCAGTAATCCTTGCAGTGGCCTTCCGTGCTTCATCCTCCGTTTCATCATTCACAACCTGCCTTGTTCTCCTGCATGCAAGGATGTGCTCCAATTACCAACTGAAATTTGTAGAGAATATACAAGGTGAAATATAACAGGATAACAGGCACCTTTTGTATGTTAGAGGTTGTGCTGGCACTCCTTTAGTGGCATTGTCCTCTTCATCAGATTCACTAAGTATAACCATTGGCTGCCTTCTTTTTCTGTAAACAAGTTTTTACTCAAGCCTAAGTTGAATGAATTATCCAAACAAAATTTGTACATTCATGGTGGAAGAAAACAGGGATCAAATATATTAATTGTTTAAACAAAAACCTTTTGGCTGATGGTTTAGGGTTGTCTTGAGCAATCAAGGTTTGCCTGTCTGAAATACATATGGCAAAATTACATTAGCCTTATTTTTTTTCTAAATGCTACTTCTATATGTCTTCATCAAGATCAACTTCTGACTCACCCTCACTCTCTTCTTCCACAACCTTCCTGGTCCTTGACCGTGTCAACCTGTTGACCTTGGAAACGACTGCTTGAACCTGCTTGTCGACATCTTCGCCATCATTTTCCTTCCCGGCAGCAACCGTGTTAGAGGAGGCCTTTATAGAGGCAGCTGCAGAATTTGGAACTACAACATAATTGGCAGCATCATCAGTACTATTTGAATCTCCCTTAGATTCTGCATGGGTTGTGTCTTCAGCACTGTGCTATCAGGTGCTGCAATGTGCTGCAGACTGCTGATAGCTTGTTGTCCAATGTCTACAGCATCTTCTACTGTTGCCAATTCAAATTGAGACCCCGAAAATAGGCATGTACCTTTTTTCCATGTCTTGGCTGTGGAGTTTGAACCCTTGTAGACTTGCTTTGCTGATCCTGGGGTCCTTTTACTTCTTGGTGTATTAACTTGTTTCCTTTTTCTGTTGCTATCAGGAGTTGTGGCTACATGCTCATCAACATCAATTATCTCGTTCTCGGTTTTGTGAGATGCTCCAGCATATAACACTTCCTGCTTTACTGTTCCTTGCTTCCCCAATTCCTGGATTTAGGAATAATCTCTGAGCACTCGAGATAACATGTTTTTTCCATGAGCAAACTGAGGCAGCTCACATGATAATGATGTCCACATTTCATCCGCAGGCTGAGGGTGTAATCATCCTAGAATGCAAGACCACAGGTGGAGCATCTCTCCTCATCTTCAATTGGCAATTGAAATGGTATTGGAGTGATGCTGACCAGCTGATCATTTCTCTTGGTCATTTCCCTCAGCCTAGTGACATTCTGTAAGTGCTGCTGGGAGGAGGGACTCGTTATTGGCAATCTCAGCAGTTAGTGCAGCCACCTGTTGTACCATGGTTTCATCTATTGGCCCACCCCCGATTTCAAGGAGGGACTTCAGCATATACTCTACCATATCTTTCTCCCTCTCCAAAGAATGAATCTCAGCAGAGGCACCTGCATTAGGATCGGACAGGGCTTGAAGACTGTCCTTTATGGTCTGCAACTTCTACTCTGCAGCCGAGAAGAAGGTGCCCTTTGCCTGAGATTGTGCAACTAGTTTTTTCTTGGACACTAGATCACTTTGTAGCATTTTTAAGGCATCCTGCGCACCTTGGATCATGCTTTCCAGGCGGGCAATGTTTTCCCCATAAGCTGAGAATGCTGCTGGGCGAATGACAACTTCCCTTCTAATTTTACACCAGTGCCTGTTGAGGCTGGCCTTTCTGCTATGCTTTCAGGTGATGTTGTCTGCTGTGATTTGTTGGGCTCTTCTATGCTCACAGGGCCGCTGGTGCTGGTTTCACTCTTAACCTTGCTTGAATAGGCCCTACTTTTTGCTGCCACTGGTGCCCAATTAACCTTAAAATTTTCTGGATCGTGCTTGGCCCTCTGGCAGTTGTTGAATGCAAATAGATAGGAAACCATTTTCCTTACTTCTTTATTCTTCAACCCTTCTGGATATATCTTGCTCAGCAGTTCAATTAAAGCCTCTTCATGCTCTGGCCTTACCTTGTCAATTGATGTTTTGTTGGGAATGACACCATTGGTATCCCAAACCTCATTATACTCTGCAGCAGAAATGACATCCGTTCGAAATTGAGAGGGATGTACACCATCGTTTGGTAGACCCGCATAAGCATGAAAGTCCGCCTCTGTTCGGCAATCAGCCAGGTCTAATCTCAGGGGCACGTTCCTTCTGGGCTGGAAGAAAGCAAGAAAAACAAATTAACAGAGCACCCTAAGCCCATATCAAAATTGGCAGTGCATTTTGCTTACCCTGCGCATGGCATCCGTTGGAATTACTGGCTGAGCCGGCGGATTAATAACCTTCTTCACCATAGCACATTTGAGTTTTGGAATACTAGAGTGAATGTGGAAATTCTCGAGCTTTTTCTCCGCGGGCTTTTCGGCCGGAGTAGCAAAAGTTGGGGAACAGACAGACGGTTGCATTTACAAATTCAAAATTCGCTTCCCTTCGGGTCACATTCATTACTTACGGTGGGCGATAAGCAGGTTATGACTAGAACGGATACGGTCTGTATGAAGTGATGGGCATCAAATAGGTTAGACTATAATTGGTGAAGGGTGGAAAAAAAAAGTGTGAAGGGTGCTGGTGTTGGGTGCTGAACAGCATTTATTTGATACCCACCAGCATACTTTTGCCCCAAGTCGAAGAATGGGGGCATGCTTGGCACGACGCTAGATACCTCGAAGAGTATCTTCAGCATGGCGATCATCCCCAAGCATCTGCATGAGTATGTCCATGTGAAGATAGAGCTGTGGGGGATTGCCATAAGGTCGGCATTGGGGCACCATTTCTTGGGTATAGAACTCCAAGAAATCGGCGTAATCCGTATGAGCCTCCATATTTGCTATGATGTCCACCTACTATACCAGATAAGGGTGGAGAAGTTCAAATGGGACGTCGGAATCCCAATGTTCCCCATCCTGATACCACTGCTGGCAGCTTGGTGGAGGGAGAAGGAGCAAAAATAGAGGATACTAAACAACAATGAAACCCTAAAAAGTAGGGGCACGTTTTTAAAAAAATGGGGCTTTTATTAGGGAATATTCCATAAGGTCTGTTACTTTATCATTAATATTATATTATTATTATTATTATTATTTTTTTTGAACCCGAGCTCTGTGTGTGTTGTTCGCATGAAGGATAGTACACATAGCCAACAGTAAGTTACAGTCATATTACAAAAATGGAGGATCTAGTGTCGATCCCTACGGATCCTACAAGCTAAAGCCAAATCCTTTGGCATAATAGTCACGCGCTTAGCGTGTATTGCATAAAGGTTGGCGTCGCCAAAGAGGGCGACGAGGTAGTCCTTAGCAGCTTCCTACAAGGCAAGGATAGCATGGGTCTGGAACCTGAGGTCTGTCTTAAATTCCTGTGCAATTTCTCAGACGAGTCGCTGGAAGGGTAACTTCCGCAAGAGGAGCTCCGTCGTCTTCTGGTACTTGCAGATTTTCCGCAAGGCCACTGTCCCTGTTTTAAGCTGGTGGGGCTTCCTCTGATGAGGTGGGGGAACAAGGGGAAGAGTTTTGCCCCCTGTGGCTGGATGCCGGGCCCGCTCGACCAAGGTCTCCCGTCGAGTCACCGATCGCTTGGAGCCGAGTCTTATATTGGGGCCCCAAGCTTGTCGGATTAGTGGTCTTCCGCTTCCGTTGTATGGTACGGTTAGCGGGCTACTCGACACGGGTGGCAGGCTCCTCAACACGGTTAGCGACTTCCTCTCAGACGTCTGGCGATCCTGGCCTCGCTCCTCGCCTAGCCGAAGCTGCTTTGTTGTTTGGCATGTCGCCCCCGTGAGTAAAGGCGCATCGCCAGTTCCTTGGATCTGGCAATATACTTGTCAGGTCGGGTTGCCATATCAAGATCGACAGCCTGCAGATCCTCCTGTAGAAAAGATGGCGAGATATCTTCCCATATGAAGATCTGGGTGTCCTCATCATAGTAGTACGGGAGTATCATAAAATTGTTTTCCGGACTTATGGCTTTTCCTCTTCCCAGATACACATATTCCTGTCCTCTGATAGCCGGATCTCCACTTGCGCGCTTGCATCCATCCTCCTCCCTCGTGCCATCGACAAAATCCTCTCGCTTCCCCGACGAAGCATCGATCGTACAGTCTTGGGCCATCTTGAGGGTAATACCGAACCAGTGGTCGAACGGTCTTCCCGCCCACGGCGGTGTAGGTCTCCCCTTCGGCATTTAATTTCAGCAAGAATCTCTCTGTCAGGTGAAAAATGGGGTACAGTATCCGGTCGCCCTCGATAAATCTGTGCACTAGCTGTTTGAGGAGAAGCTCGACCCTCCTAGGGCCGTCAGTTGTGTCACCGACGTTGCACCCAAGCTCGGCGAAGAGTTGGAAGATACTAAGCTGGAATAACTCTTCGTTCCCGTAGTGCGGGCCATCTCGGATCAAGATGGAGTGCTCACAAGCAGGCAGAGTCCGTCAGGCTAGTAGGCAGGGCTAGGTATGGCAGAACTGATTACTCCAGTGGCTATGGCGGGTGGAGGTCGCGGTGGCGTGGCTAACACGAAAGAACAATAAAAAAACCCTAACTTAAAACGTCCGTGCGTTCGCTTAATACCCTAAAATGTTTTTTTTTTCTAAAGTCAAACTTTGGTCAAAAGCGGCGGGCTCTGCATTTTAAGCGCTTAGAATTCAAAAACAAAATCCTTTTTTGCAGAGTGCACCGGTTTAGGGTTTTCTCGCTTGTGTTGATCTTTTTGAGTCGATTGAAAGGTGCTCTAAGCTATTTGGGGGTCCCCGATGCGATGGAACAAGAATTTTTCGAATCCGAGCTTCCTAGAGAAAGTTATAGCCTCTGGAAAAGAGGGACCATGTCCTGCCAAAACTCCACACGGTTTTTATCTTTATACCACCAAATTTTCCCACAACCACACTACTAGCACAAATTTGGGCCTCAATCAGACTAACTACAAGGTTCTAAGGAATTCTCTCTATGTTAGAGTCCCCAACTACTTAACATTCTATCGAGTTAGAACATGGCCAGTGCAACGATCTGGTCCACCAAAATCATGCTCTGATACCATTGTGATGCTCCCCGAACCTATACGATGCTCCCATCGTATACATACGAGAAATCCCCTCTTTCATGGCAACAATACCACCATAGAAAGGCCCTCCGTCTGACTCGGACCACTTGTGGGTACAAGTGTCCGGGTGAAGGACACTGAGGTGTCATTTGTCCCACGCCTTCGATGGGAATCCTAGATAGCGAAAGCGTACATACAGGGTTAGCACCTGGCAAAAATACAAATAAATAATATGCCACCACGAAGGGTGGCCCATCATCATCAGTCCCATGACATCCAGAACATCAATCATAATATAGGAGGAAATGCACCATAAACAAGGGCTCTACCCCGGTTCAGACTCATGGGAATCAACTGATGGCCAAGGCCTCCGGATAACAACAGACAGAATCATAACAATGGCGTTGGCTGGCATAGAACAATGGCTAGGGTAGTCCACTCCATCCGCCCCTCATGTGCACACTTTGCAGATAGGCTGGAACATGCTATGGCGTGATTGTAGCCTTTCGGAGATGCAATCCCATGGAATCACCCTATGGAACTACTCCGGGTTACATCTCCCCAGTCCGATGAGGCAGATCGGAGAGGCGTCCCCTCCCCGAGCATGACGGATCCCTGGGTGTGCTAGAGAACGCGTGCCCCCTCAGTGACCCCCCTACGCTCGCATCTCTTACTTACCCCCTAAATCTAAAGGCACGACTCACCGCCGTTCGAGCCTGTGGCCCAAGAATATTGGCTCGACATCTCAAGCACCCGTGAAGTGTCAGACCCATACCAAGCCCTCTCCGTGACCGGCTATAAGCCTAGCACATTGTAGGAGTCCTGTACCTGCGCTAGGCAAGACCCCACTCCCGATTCACTATCATACTCATTATCTGGTGCTGAATCACATCATAGCATCCCCAGCCAGGTGGGCTCTTGTGCACAGGCCGCATTTACTGGGATTTAAGAGGTTCTAGCTAGGAACATCACTAAATCTAAATAGCTTTCAGGTCTCTAACCCCCTTAAATCCATACATCACAGGAGGAACAGAAAGAGAACAGAATCATATACAACGTCCATAATCATCATAAATAGATCATAATATAGAATCTAACCATCCATCTACCTCAAAAAAGGGTTAGAATAGCATACAACTACCTAAAGACTGACCTGTGTCCTGGCTGGACCCATTGTCTCGAAGAACATCCATAGAACTAGTCAGGTGTTAGGTTGAAACAACTCCCTCCTTCCTCTGTTGTTCCCAAACTCGAATTTGGGCAGAACTAGGATGGGAAGCTCAATTTGCCACCCAAAGATGGCAACCTGCCCTTGGCCAATCGAGTGAGGCCAAGTGGCACATTCTAGCTAGCCTACTTGGCTAACTAATACCATTAGTTAGCGTACTTAGTTTAGTTTAATGCCAATAATCCCTCTTAAGTTAATCCCCAATGTTTTCAATACCTTGGTGACATGTCAGGTTTGGTATACGTATATCGTATACTTACATAGAACGTCACACTAACTACCTTTTGGAATTTCCTATTTTCTAGTCAATCGTTGGTCATTTTGTGGCATTTTCTTTTCAAGCTTCATATTGAACGGTTTCTTCTTGTTTGGTTTAATGACTAGTCCATTGGGCTAGCAATTAAGAGATCTTGTGTTCAAGTCTCTGGGGTCCGTCATATATCCTCATAGATGCTGCCAATGTGGCATGACGTAAAAATACTATCTATCTATCTATCTATCTATCCTTCAATTCTCACTTATAAAATGGGGTTCATGAATAATTTGCACTTAAAATTAGTTTTTTTTTTTTTTTTTTAACTCTATCTTCATAATTAGCTTACCTTAACAACTAAATCTAACTTGCCAACTACCTCCTACTGATGGGAAAGAAATTTCTCATTTTTTGAGGTCCAGAATTTGAGATTTTATCCCCAATTTTTCTGCTAGGCCAATTAGCTACTTAGGATAATGGCCAGCGCTTGATCGCGGTCAACTGATATCATTCCTCTGATACTATTATGGCGCTCCACTATCATATACAGAAGCCCACCGTACACGTCGTAGAACCTTCCTTATTTAATGGGCTCTCTGTCGTTTGGGCACTCTGTCTAACTCGTGCCTGGGATGGCCAAGTAGTTGAGTAGAGGAGACGGAGGTCTTACTCCAACGCTTCCTCTATGGGCTCCTAGATCAGCGGTAGCAAACATACCAAGACAAGCACTAACATAATATAAAATAACAACACTACCTCAAAGGGTAGCAATGGTCCATCCAATATATCATCGACGATACATTATATAACATATACAATCTACCATACCAATGCTCCTATCTTGCTCATACTCAAGTGGAAGTTGACTGATGGCTAGGGTCTCCAGATAGCTTAAGACAGAGTTACGGCACTAGGTTGGGCTGGCAATAGACAATGGCTAAGGTTGACCACTCCATCTGCCCCTCCTCTATGTGCATACTATGCGGATAGGCTGAAACAGGCTATGCCATGATTGTAGCCTTCTATGAGACTACTCTGAGTTCCATCTCCCAGGTCTGATGAGGTAGGAGGGGGACAAGGCCCTTCTTGAGGCACAATATTTCCGTGGGCGGCTAAAGAATTGTGGTAGCATACGTCCACATCCGACTTGAATTCCCTCATATATGAACTAGGACGACACCCACAACCCTGTGAGTCAGGGCGTCACCTTCAACCCAGGGAGGGTAGGACCCATACTCGGCCGCACGAAGTGACCGACTATAGGCCTAGTTTGCTATACGACCAAAGTAGCCACACTCAGCAGGGTCCCACTCAAACATCTTCTCAGTCCCCGTTGTCTGGTGCGCAATCACCAAATAGCTTTCCCAACTTGATGGGTTCTATGCTCATACCAAAATTATAATTCGGAATTATTGCATCTAACTAGAAGCATCATTTAATAGAGGTCTCTACCCCTCTTTTCTCATCCATAATAGGTGCATCCAATGCCCCACTCGGGCTAGGCATCACAAGCCTAGCCCCTATCATCATCGACGGAGAGGAGTATCTACTCCTCAGCGACATCCAGAACCTTCCCGAATGCAGGGAGAGGGAGCTCAGGTTGGACGAACTGCTCCACCAGCTGCGGCAGACCGACATGGACGACTTCATCATCCGGGAGCCTCGCACTTCCCGCTTCAAGTGAGGGAGTCCCACACCTACACACAGGGAGACGACCTGATATCCAGCCTACAAAGAAAGATCGCAATTGATGGACGAAGCGGAGTCGCCAACAGAGGAGGAGTTCCTCGCCTCCAAGAACGATGGGGATCCGTGGAAGACCACGAGCATCCCAATGCCGGGTCCTTCGATATCACCCCCGCCAAAAGGAGAAGGAATCGACCCCGTGAGGCTCGACCGCACAATTGAAGACTGGCAGGAGCTCAATCGGGTTGAGGTCGACGAAGCACGCCGCAACAGAGCCGGAGGCCAAACAAGCGGAGAAGCTTCGGCGACACACAACGACAAAGGTCGCCAGTACTACTTGTCACCGCCGATGGATGGGAGAATAGCGGTAATTCACCGCAAGTTCACCCCGTGAGGGCTTAAGAAGGAGTGTTCATGCCGATTGCACTCTCGTGCTTCGCAGCATGCTCGAATAGCAACAAATGTCGACTATGCTGTCTTAGTCAAGAGGGCCATGGCACTCGACCTCTTCGACTTCGCCATCCCCCACCGACGTCAGGCGAGATTAGCAGTGACTGCGGCCCTTACATCCGACCGCAGGGTAGAAGACCTGGTGAGAGCCATCCAGGGAGGCTCGTCAGCAAGCATCATCAGGAACTTGGGTCACTCGGTAGGGACGGCCCAAGTTAAGAAGTTTCTTGAAGACAACCCGTCTTACCGGCGATTTCAAGACTAGTTAGACTCTTGATCCCGGAGACTTTTTGTATCTAAAATATTATATGATATATAAATACAATTCTGCTGCACTTTAAATGTTTTGTTGATGTATTTTGCCCCACAATTATACCAACAAACATAAACAATGCAAGAGAACAAATGAAACTGATCATATAGCCATGAATTGCTTGTGTATGCAGCCAGAGGCCTAAACGCAGGGGAACGACAACTGCGAGACCTTATAGAAGAGCAAACCCCGCCCAGACCACCCCCGGCAAGGAACCTATTTGAAGATAGGGAACCCATGACCCCAGAGGAGGAGATAGCCCAGATGAGGACCCGGACCTGAGCAGATAAAGGCATTACCGTCCACAAGCAAGCGTGAGTGGGTTCGGTGGGCAATGCTCGGGCTGCCGCAAGCATCAGCTCTGAGGGAAGGAAGGGACAAGAAGAGGAGCAAGAGAAGGAGATCCCCAACCGAATCTTCCCGACTCAAGTTCGCACTCGACCCGACTCGAGGAAGAGGAAGAACAGCCTCAGAACTAACGATGGAAGGCGAGGAACACCCCGTGAGGGACGACAAAGAGATACCGTGGCCTCTCGACTACCGTAAGAAGGTAGATTCCGCGACCGGGCAACGATGGAAGGCCCGGAATCGAACGCTCTCGGGGAGAACAGGTCGATTGGAAGCAGAGGCATGGCTGGATGAAATGAGCGAGTACGGAAATGCTTATGGCATGAAGGATAAGGACAAAGGCGTGAGTTGCAAAATGCCCAACTTGAAAGGAGCCGCCGATTTGGTGGAAGGGTTATGCAAAGGCACACGGCTTGCCAGGATGCTTGTAAGTTCGTGAAGTTTGCTAAAGCCTTCGTTTCATTACGCCCCGAGGGAACATAAGTCCAAAGATGATGCAAAAGCAGCTTTTACAAAAGTTGCGCGAAGGGCAACAAATCAGTTCAGAAATATACGAGGAATTCATGAGGCTAAGGTCAGATAAGCCGGTTGGGAGAAGCATGCAAGAGAAAGCTATATTGAGGGGGGCTCAATGAGGAGATCCGCGAAGCTTGTGAGGGCAATAAACCCTAGGACAAGATCGGAAGTTTTAATCCAAGGCTATAAGCTTGCAGGGTCGACCTCGTAATAGCGGCACAAAGCAAAGCAGCATTTCCGTGAGAAAGGCAAGGCGACAGAAGCTATAGCCCCGTGGCAGCCAGCCCCAGTCCAAATAGAGCCCCATATGGTGGGGAACCGGGGAAGCAAAGCAGGAGAAGAAGCAGTGTCCTTTAAGGACAAGCGTGAGAGGTCAAACTACTCCAAAGCAAAGGTAATCCTTTTGCAAGCGATGCCCAAGGAAAAGAGGCAGAGAGTGCATAGAAAAAGCAAACCGCGGTTCGTGTGCTTCCAGCCAAAGCCATAGGACGCCAAACCCCTCTACGCCATGAGTGCAGCTCTAGCAGAAGTTGAGATTGGGACGCCCGACGACGACGGCAAGAGGCCCGCGACTACATCCGGTGGTGAGGTCACATCTTTGCCGCAATAGATACAGAGCAAGCAGAGAGCCAAGATAAGGTAATTTCCACAAGAGGGAAGGCTAAAGCTAAGTCCTTCATAGTCTTGATAGACTCAGAAGTAGCCATAACTTTGCATCCCCCTAATGGTTCGGGATGTTGAAGTTGAAGCCGCTAAAGTCAAAGCCAAGACCCGCTTGTTTTAGCAAGTGGTGCAAGAAGGCGCACGGGCGGCAAGAGAATTAACTTCACATCGACTTGCCAGAATTAATATCCGTGATGGGGAGCAGAAGTAATGGGCATTGGAAAGTATGACTTGATCATAGGAATGGAGTACCTTGGGCCAGGGGGCCATTATCGACCGTGGAAAAGCTAAGGTGACCTTCCCAACGCCCGACGGCAAGATCATTGAGATAACAGGTAAGGAAGTTGTTCCCATCATGCGCTGTGTGTCGTCCTCTAAACGGCCGCTCAAGAGCATCAAGAGTGAGCAAGTGGCATACATCTTCAAGCTTGAGATTAGTGAGCCGGAAGCGGAAGGAAGCAAAGAAGACAAGGTGTTCAAAGAAGTTGTCGGGCAAGTAGCTAGCTGATCACGGAGTTCCATGATCTCTTTCCGTGATGAGATCAAGCAGCCCTCCTTATAGGGGAGTCGAAAAGCAGATAGCACTCGAACCAGAACAAAGCCAACAAGCAAGGCTCCATATAGAATGACAACGCAGAGTTGTCGAGTGAAGAAGCGCTGTGTGAGCCGCCGACCTAGGTTTCATTAGACCTAGTGTCTCGCCGCTTGGAGCCCATTCTTTTGTCAAGAAGAAGGATGGATCTTTGAGGATGTGCATAGACTATAGACAGCTTGAATAAGCACACCATCAAGAACAAGTATGCGCCCAAGATCGACGACTTGATGGATCAGCTCCAAGGTGCAAAGATCTTCTCCAAAATCGATTTAAGGTCGCTATCATCAGATCAGGATAAAGGAAGAAGATATCCATAAGACCGCCTTCAGAACGCTGTATGGGCATTATGAGTTCACTGGTGAATGCCTTTCGGCTTATCAAATGCCCCCGAACGCTCATGAGGCTCATGAACGATATCTTCGTGGAGTTCCCGACACCTTTGTGATTGTTTTCTTTGATGACATTTTGGTGTATAGCGATCCTTTGAAGAGCACGCACAACACTTGAGAAGAGTGCCGGAGAAGTTGAAGAGGCACCGCCAAATGCCAAGTTGTCGGGCGCCACTTCGCAACGTAGAAAGTGGAGTATCTAGGTCATGTGATCTCGCCAGAAGGCATCTCGACGGATCCTCGCAAAGATTGAAGCCGCCATTCGGCTGGGCTACAAGAACGCATGAAGTCGGGTTTCCTCGGCCAGTGGTACTACAGAAGTTCGTGGAAGAACTTTGCTAAGATAGCAGCCCCGCTAATGCACCGACGAGGGCGTAGAAGGTGAAAGATTGGGTAGAGCATTGGCACAAGAAAGCCCAAAAGGGGTTTGAATTGTTGAAGGAAGCTTTAACAACAGCCCCAGCCTTTAACCCCGCCGGACCGAGAAAAATAAGCTTGTAGCAACAGATGCGATGGTAAGATAGCTACAAAAGGCTTATGCAAGAAGAGCGCGGTGGTAGCGATGATTCCGTGAAGATGAACGACGCCGAGATGCGCTACCCAACGCACGCATCGAGTTGCTTGGCGTTGTCGGGCATTAAGAATATGGAGGCATTATCTCTTGGGAAGGAAGTTCCAATTGATACCCACCATCGAGCCTCCAATATGTATTCACCCAACCACACCTTAATCCGAGGCAAATGAGATGGATGGAGTTCCTCAAGAATATGACTTTGATATAGTCTACAAGCCGGGAAGCTCAATGTGGTAGCAGATGCTTTCAAGGCATCCCCGACAACTAGAGTGCATTGCAATGCAATTTCGACGCCTTTCAAATGACTTTGGTAAGAGGATTGAAGAGTCCTTGCCAACGGATGTGGATTTCAGTGGAAGTATGGGCAAGCCTTTCTAAGGAGGCTAGAACAGATAAAGAGCGGGAGGCCTTCAAGCATTATAAGAAGGAAGGCAACCTGTTATACCATAAGAACAAGTTGTGCTGCATCTCAATCATCGGTATAAGGAGGTTGATCCTCCATGACACGCAATGTTTCAATAGCTGGCCATGCGGGATTCATGAAAACATATTTCAAAAAGCGCAGCAGCTATTATTGGCCAGAATGAAGAAGCAAATAGCTCGCTACATCAAGGAATGTCAGCCTATGCCAGCCAGACGGGCGGAGCGCTTCTTCAATTCCAGTGGGCATTAGAGCCATTAGCGTGCCAAACGCCAAGTGGGAGGTAATCAGATGGATTTTATCACGTAACTCCCAAGAACAAATGAGAGGCAAGGATGCCTTGATGGTAGTGGTCGACAAGTTGTCGAAGATGGCACATTTTGTGCCTTGCGTAACCACGTATACAAATTTATGGATACTGAAAAGCTCTTCACCAAAGAGATCTTCGTGCTTCATGGCATGCCAAGGGAGATCATCTCCCATTGTGATCCGGTTCATGAGCCTTTTGGCAAGACCTCTTTGGCGACGCATCCGCATCGGCTATCCATGAGCACGACATACCATCCTCGACGGATGGCCGATCGGAGCGGACCAACGTAATTTTAGAGGACATGCTACCAAACTATGTCCGAATAAGCAAAGTATGTGGGAAGAATTTATTCACTTGGTGGAGTTTGCATACAATAGCACCAAGGCAGAATCATCCCAAATGTCGCCGCTTATGATCAATTACGCTATCGCTTTTAACTCCGCACACTTTGGCACAACCCCGCGGTCAAAAGTGGAAGTTTCAGCCAGATGTTGACGGATATGCAGCGTACTTTGTGGAAGAGATTCGAGGGTATCCGCTAGCAAAAAGAAGTCGTCGAAGAGCATCGCCGACAAGCATCGAACGCTAAGAGAGTTCAAAGTTGGAGATGATATTTGGCTCAAGATTAAGGTGAAGCAGCGCTCGGATCGGAATTGCAAGAAGCTTGCTCCAAGGTGGGCCGGACCTTTAAATAGTCGAGAAAGTAGGTAATCAAGCCTACAAGCTAGACTTGCCAAAGACACCTAAAGATTCATAAGGTCTTCCACGTGAGTTTGTCGAAGAAGATACCCCAAATCCGCATCTAAGTCTTGATTCGCCAACGCTGTTGGAAATGATCGGAGGAACAAATTGGAAATAGTTCCGCACTGATTCTTGATAAAGCTTTCAAGAAAACGAGGAGATCGTAATTCCTCCAAAGATTTGGTCAAGTGGAAACACTTACCGCTGGAAGACGCGACGGGGTACTTAAGAAAGATTTAGTAAAGCAAAGATCCACGCTTTATGGAGCAATGGGACGGCAAGGTCATCTCCGGAAGAAATCGCCTGCATGTCGATTTGTGTAGGTTAATTCTTGTGTAGTTAAGATTAATCTCCACGATGCAACCTACGCTAGTATGGGTCGCATGCTGTTATCGATGATGGGACCACTACGGGTGATCTCTAGGGCGTGGTGTAATGTCAATGTAGGCATGACCGCTGCTTCCGCTTTGGCGAAAGTGGAAGGTAGATTAGAAAGTCTACTGTCCCACTTAAGTAGACGACCTTCGAGAAAAGGAGGTCATGAAGGAATGCATTGATAGGGAAAGCACCTTTAGCCCCATATATGCTTTGATAGGAGGAATCTATCCTTCAAGCCCCCACGCGAGAAGGATATCCTCCACCGGGCAACTAGAGGTGTAGGCATGAGCGGCATATAGGCATATAGGCGCCTCCTCCGCCATAATGGAAGATTCACCCTCTTCCTACGCCGGGAGATTAGCCATGCATTCATGTAGATAGGTGGGGTGGTCACCATATAACCAAAAATTTTAATTAATAATTAAATGGTACTAACGTAGTGTCGACCCAAGCAGTCAAGAGAGCCCCGAGGGCAAGGAGGTCGGTTATTTAAGACTTGCAACACAAATTTTGTTGGAATGTGTTGCAAGGAATGAAGAGTACCCCTGACGTTAATTTTAAATTTTGATAAACTTAATTGTAATGTTAAGTGAATTTTGGAGTAACTGCTAGTAATGTTGCGAATTGATAAGTTATTTTATAATATAATAATGTGATAATGTCATAAAAATATTACCTTAAGGTAATTTTAATAAATGTGTAGGAATTAGAGTAGTAATCGTATGTATCAAGTTGTTGCAGGTTAGGTTGATCCCAAGGTGGGGAGACCCACGATGCCTGGACGATCATTTCAAGGTGGGGAGAATGTGACGTTCCAGCACGGTATACTACCTCCCGTAACGCATACCGCATCGCCACGCCGCCGCACACGCCACTCCAAATACCGACGGTAACGCTTAGCGGTAGCCAGGTGAGTAGCCCTAGGGGGCAACTTGCCAGAAATATGTGCAACTATTAATGTGCACATTTTCCAATGAACACATTAATGGAGCACACATTTCCAAGTGGACACTTCAAATTCAAGTGGGCCACACCCATATAGTGCAATTAATGTGCACATTTCCCAATGTACACATTAATGTAAGCACACATTTCCATGTGTGCACATTTGGCCACCTAGCCCTTAAAGGCAGGGCCCATTTCCAATTATCCCACATGCCAAAAGGAGATAATCGGAAACCCTAGCCCACCCCTTGTCTATATAGGGTAGGAAACCCTAACCAGCCCAATTTTCGATTTTAGGGCTTCAGAACTCTGTTTTGGCTGCCTCAACAGCCAAAACCGCATCCCAGACTCCGACTGGGAGAATTGCATCCTTAGTTTCTCTAGATTCGAGCGCTTCAGCAGGATGGTCGAGCTCAGGTCAGGAGGAGCCCCTCAAGGATCAGGTATTTGGCCAATTAGATAGTCTAAACCCTATTTTAGTCATTGAATCAGTAGGTTTAGCCTATTAGATTGGCCATAGCAGCCCTCTAGATCCCTAGATAGCATCCTCCAACCAAAGAATCTAACTCTATGTTGTAGATTAGATCTTGTTCTTTAGTTCTTCTTTGCGGATGTATATGGATGATGTATCTCTATGAACTCCTTTGTATTGGGAAGGGGGTAGAGACCTAAAAGCTTTGTAGTCGATGCCCTAGAGTAGCCTCTAGCACAATCGAAGTTGCGCCCCGCGCACAAGAGCCACACCCGTTGTTGGGGTGAAGGGGCGACCGGGCTTATAAGGAGGTTCGTTTCGGACTTTGAACGATCCCTATGGTGTGTTAGTGCTACCGGGGATTATTGTGACTAGGTTCATGGCTTGCCACCCGCGGTGGGCAAGGTATGGGCTCGACACCGTGAGGTGGTGAATATGACCTTCCATTGAGTTCAAGTCTAATACGGGCAAAGGGTTCTAGTCACCTTTGAGTCAAAGATGTAGATCTCTCGAGGGAGTGATCCCTACCGCCCCATCGAACCGGGAGATGCAACCCGTGATATAGCCCCCTTGGCTATGCATCCGCGGGCTGGCCAGTCCCAACACTTTTCAGCCTACTCGCAAAGTGTGCAATGGAGGGGCGGATGGAGTGGACAACCCTAAGCCATGTTCATATGCCAGCCAAATCCATTGCCATGAATTCGCACCCGCAATGAACTCCGGAGACCCGTCAAGCCGCCGCCATCCCCTTGAGTCTGAGCCTTGGGTAGGATTCCCCTATGTGATGTGGTCGATCTTTGTCTATGCAGAGGTATGGAGGACCATCCTTCGTGATGGTCATATGATGTTGATGTATGTGCTACCGACATGTATGTTTACGCCTCAGCCTAGGTAGGCCCCAGGGGAGACGGGGTGCAATGACCCTTCCACTCTTCCCACCGGAACCCGGCCACGGTTGCGTGTCATGGGAGGGCCCCGGATTAGCATGGAGCCGGGTATGGGGGATGAACTCCTCGCTTGTGTACCTATGAGGGCAATCAGATCACAGTAGGGGACGCCACAAAAGCATCTGGGCTCACCTTCTCTACCGCATCATCAAGCGGCTAATATATGCTAATGATGTGGACCTCCTAGCTTACACACACAGCCAGACATGCAACGACATCTCGATGCCCTGGACACATTTTGTCAAGTTTAATCGATATGCGCCAACTTGGCCAAGACTAAGGTGGTTTTCATATCATCTTCACGACAAACGGTAGGATCCCCCCTTCCGCTATCGTAGGGCGTAATGTGGAAGTAGCATCCACATACAAATATTTGGGAGTGGAGTTTCCGCCTACTATGCAATCGGGACACATCCATACTGACTCTGAAGTTACGGGTTGGAAAGCACTATATGCAATGCAAAACAATAGTCATAGAGCGGAGTTGTATGATTGGACCCATCACCACACCTGCTTCAAAGTCTTAGTGGAGCTGCCCTTTTTATCACGGGTTGAAGTATGGGGCCCGTGAGTATCCCTCGCTACTTGGAATGACTTGGGCAAAAGCAAAAGCCTTCTTGGTACGAAAGCACTAGGGGTGAAGTCCACATCCCATATCAAATTCCCATCAAGAGGAAAAGGATTCTTGCCTCTTCGTGAGGGCTGCCCTTGATCGCCACATTGTCTATTTTCAGAAGGTGGTCAACATGGACCCATGCTCGCCTCCCAAAACTAGCTTATATCATGGCAATGGGGCCACAACGCCAAGGCCCGGGCCGGAGGGAAAAGAGAGCTCAATGGATGGCTAGATGGAATGTGCAGAGCACAAAAAGCATACATGTGCAAACAGAGGCAGACGCCATAGCTTGAGGCAATATCTTGACGCTTGCTTCATCAGCAAGCTTTGGGATGCCGCCCTTGAACAGGTCAAGACAAAGACACTACCGGGCCACATAAATCCCACATTGAACGAGGCCCACAATGCTACCCCGCGCACCCACTTGCCCATGAAAAAGACGCACTATTGCCTCCATTCGCGCATGGGGGCACATCATCTTCGAATTGAGACAGCAGATGGATTGGTGAGCCACGCCGAGACGTGGCTCGGCAATGCTACCAAATGGGGAGTCATTGAGGATGAATCTCATACCCTTCAAAGTTGCCCAAAGATATGATCAAATCCGACGCCGCTTATGCCGAAGTTGGTCGCCTGGCCACCGCTACATGTGACATTGAGCACGGCATCCGTATTTGATGCTAGGATCATACCTTCGAGGAGGTCATGGACATGCGAGATCAGCTATGTCCTCGGCACGACTTGACATGTACATACACATTTATTTCATGATGATGTATACTTGTACGGTTTGACAAAGATTCTTATTATCGCCCACGGTTTTTCCCTCGAAAACCCTTCGGGCGGGGTTTTTAACCCCGGGCCGGTAATAAGTTTGTTGCGCGCTCCCTTCACGGGTCCCATAGGCCGTGATTGGTCTCAATTGGACCCTATAAAAACTATTCTATTCTATTCTATTCTCATGCAAGGCAAGCTTTTGTGCTACCGTTTGCGATAAAGCATTCTATTGAGTAGTCGGCCTGTGTAGAAGTCCTGGGTTAAATTTTTTTTTTCACAAGTTCTCGATTCACAAAAATTGTGTAGGAAGGCATGTTAGACAGGTCCCAAATGCTGCATTTCACATTGGTTCACAAATACCATCTATTTCCACTATTAAAGAAGCCGTATGAAGCAAGCCATACATTTTGTTAATTAGCCTTGATTGGTGCAGCAATGATAAGGTGAGTGTGCGCAATGTGATCCCGCACATTGTCCTTACTTTTTGTTTTATAATTCAGTGATAAGCAAACCATAGCTTATCATAAAATTTTGAACCATTCAAAGAGCAATATATAGATGCTAGAGGTGGCCTCAAGAGACTACAATGGCTACCGAAAGGCCAACCAGTTATAGCATGCAGGTATTCGTACTTGAAAACTAATTTTACTTTGGACTGTAACATGCTACTATTTCTCGAATTATGTAGACGATGTTGTAGCAACACTGGTTGATGCACTGATTGATGCACACATTTTGAGAGGAGTATCTCAACCTCACATTATCTTTGAAAATGGTCGAGCACTGGCTTCTCATCATTCAATGTTTATATTTGATGTACTTAATACTAGCGGGCATTCTTAGGAGACTACAGCAATGAGCTTGAAATTGCTATATAGAAGTAAATTAACTGGAATTCCTGCTGACAATATTGAAGCTGCTGAGCCTTCTAGGGAGGAGGTTCTATTAGAACATGATCGAGAAGACTATCTGATCTCAACCTCTATCAAGCATACAGATCTTTGGATTAGTTAAAAGTTTCAAGAAGCCTACGATGATACCAAACAATTCAAAATGGAAGCTTTAAGCCTTCTTAAGCTTGGGTGTCTGAGTGTTGAGCAAATAGCAAAGGCTGGGGTGTCTGAGTGTTGAGCAAATAGCAAAGGTTGAGGCTTTATATGAGGTTGTTTGTCATCATGTAATTGCATTTTCCAAGGGCCATGAATTGCCTGATGAGCTTCAGAAGTTGGACTTTTCATTGGCCACCGTTTATCACATCAATCTCTGCGTATTCTGTTCAGCTCCTTATTGTTGGATTATAGGCCAGGTCGTCCCCATTATGCCTTTGCCGCGTCTGAATGAAAGGTCTACTATTCAAAAAATGTTGGCTGACTTAACCTGTATGGGAAATTACATAGGTTCATTGGATATGGGGAGACTGCAAGCTCACTGCCAGTACATAAGATTATAAAAGAAGAAACCTATCTTAATGGCCTATTTTTTACTAGAATCTACCAGGTATAAATTACTTAATTATGCAGAAATTGACATATATGACATGTGCCAAATGATAAATTCTTGGTGTTGGCTGCAGGAAGTTATGGGCAGCGGCAATAATCTCTTTGGTGGAATTAACGTGGTTCATGTGATTTGCAAAGATGTTGATACTGATGTACAAATGCGGTTCTGACTGCACATTGTAATGCTACATAGCAAGGGATAAAGGCTCCATTTTTTTCTAATCTAGCTTGATCCCTGGCTATCCAGAGGTACTATATTTCTTTTTATTTTTTCCAGATCTTGCAATGGTACTGCTTCCAATTTTGCAAAATATTGAATGGATGAGGCTAACAAAATACTAGAAAGCATTCAAATCATGTTCTTGATTACTGTAGGCAGTATTCCCTCTATTTTATTATTGCAAATCAACCACGAAATGTAACTATTTGCTGTATTTCTTTTGCAGATCCAACTTTTAAAAGCTATTGAATGTTTTCCAGCAAATCTATATATGGTATGTCGTTAATCTGTTTGATATCAATGCATGACTGGGAATGTGATTTGTGATGGGATCAATTATACCAGCATTATAAATTGGCCCATTGCAGAGAATGTGTTGTTATTTTGCCATCATTTTCTTTCCCTAAATCTCCTTTGTGGTTTTCAGGGTGATGACAGCACAACAATGTCCAAGTCGTAATTTGGCTTTAGCTATGTGCTAGCAAGTATATAATATGGCCCCATTTCTTCTATGCAAACATTATTTTTTCTTCTTAGACATCTACATTCAATCAATTATACATCAATAGAATTTTCATGCGAGTATCACGGACATATTTTGGCAGGGTCTATTTTCCTTTTGTTAGCTTCTCTGTCATGAAGGATTAAGGTTCTGTTGTAGCAAGAGGATTAAGGTTCTGTTGTAGCAGGATAAATGGCATGGTGGTAGAGGGCCCTTTCACTTACGTAATAGAGCATGTAGATACAGGTAAATCTATGCAAAGCATATCTCTCCAATGAATATGATATATTTGTTCTATAGGAATAACAAATTGGTGTTCGAATTGAATTGGATTTGATCAAATCGATCAAATGTAACACATAATAAATGGAGATTCTGTTAGAAGTTTCATCAATTACCTTTTAGGCCATTCCTGATACAAGGAATAGAATATACCAGATCATTTCGAGTTGCAGCATTGTTTCTAACAATTGTATGTCATGTATCTACCATGGTTAGATTTGACAATGTGTTTATTAATTATTGAGGATGATTATAAAAAAATGTGGTATTTTTGTTTCGCAATTGGTTGTTACGACTACATTCTATTCCTACTTGGGATGGAAAATATTTTAGCAAAGATAGATAAACCCTCCACACGGAAAATATTTTAGCAAAGATAGATAAACCCTCAAAGGTCCGATTCCATTTGAATCCATTCCTTTATAGATCTAACGGAAGAATTAACCATCCAAGTCAGATGCACGAAAGAAATATATTCCATTACACAATAGGCGTCCCAACCTATCCCATCACATCATATTCCACTCTATAGTCCATTGTGTCCACCCATTCGACACATCCATGACTAATGCCCGGCATCGCCGGGCACACATTTCTAGTTTACACCTATTTTTGCAGTAGTTTGTATTCAAAAACAAGTGACTGCAGGCTGGAAGGATTTATATGCCAATGCAAAACAATTTTCGTAAAGCAAAGCTTTATGGCTGGTCCCATCAGGCACACTTCTTCCAAGTCTTAGTGAGCCGTTTTTTCTATATAGGGTGGAAGTATGGGATCCAGACATATCACTTACCACTTATGAGGACTTGTAACACGTCCAGAAAGCCTTTATAGCTTGGGGTCTGGAGTCAAATCCATGGTCCCCTATCCAATTCTTCTACAAGAGACGGGATCCTTTCCTCTTCAATGTGCTAGAACGACACATACTCTATTGTCAGAAGGTGGCTAATATGGAGATATTCGACTTCCAAACCTTACCTACACAATGGCCATGGGTCCACAATGTCTCAAAGCCTATTGGAAGGAGAAACACACATGTTGGTTCTCCAAATGGAAGGCAGAGTAATGAAGATCACAATTGGTTGAAGCAATATCTCAATGTATGCTTCCTTGGTAAGCGTTGGGATGCCAGTGCCTTGAAGATGGTCAAGACATCACATTATAAAAAGCCTTGACTTGATCCCACACTTGTCCATAACCCATAGCAATACATGTTAGCACATTTGTCTGTGAAGAGTCATAAGACAATTGTGCTGATTCACACTAGTTGATGACCATCTTTGAATTGAAACATGAGAATGGAAGCATAAAAATAAGATATATCAATGTTGCCAGATAGTGTTCGCGACTATTCGAGCACGATTTGTTTATTTGATTATACCTAATCATCCACTATACATGATTTTGCAGGCATTTGTAGTGACGACACTAGGGACACTAGCATCCTATATTCTTGAGGTTCTTGACTAGTGAGCCCAATTATATATGTTTTCCACGCACTAATATAACATATGTACACTTCATGATGGTGATCCCTAGGAAGAGAACGCAGTTGGGCGCCATGTGAGGCGCCGTTTGCCGTTTTTGTGTGTATCTCTCTCCTCGGGTGTCGGATTTGGACGATTTTTGGCGCTTGCGTTGAGCTTTCTGACTGTAAGCTTTCCCTCGTTATATGGCATCAAAGCAGCCCATCATCGGAATCAGTGCCGGATTTAGGGTTTCCCATTTCGGCCTCTATGGTTAACCCCCGTATGTCTTCCTCGGTTGTTATTTCTTCCACAATTCTGCTTCCATGGCTTTCTCTTACTTCCTGCCTCCCCCATGCAATCTAGTGTACATAATTCCCCTTCCTTTGTTGCTAACTCCGTCTCAATCCTCTTGCTTTTTTACCGTCCTTACGCTAGTGCATCCACTACTTTGCAACAATTTCCGCCTCTCACTTTGCTTCCTCATCTCACGCAATTCTGGTCCTAATTCTCATGTACATCCTAGTCCTCGTGCTTCCCATTCTCCATCTGCCTCTGTTGGATTTTTTGCTTCTACTCCTTCCTCTTCTGCCCGGGTCTTACGCTTTCTCTCACGCCTCTCCTCTGCTCCTTGGACCTCTAGTGATACAATTGCTCGTGTGTCACGTGCACGCTTTAGTGATTGGATAAAGCGTGATATGACATCCGTATACGCCTGCTTTCGTATTTACGGTTCTTTGAATATTATGATGGAGAATAATAAGAAGGAAGTGTCTGCATACTTGAAGGAGTTACAGGTTGCGGAAGTTAAGATGGACATTCAACTCCCTTCAGAGAGTGTCTTTTATGAGACTAATGAGTGCACCAATGCTTTCACACAGGCGGGGCTTCCTGTTGTTGAGATTGATCACGGGGTACATTTACAGTGTATTCAGAATCTTGTCTCTCATGTTGTTGTGTGTCACTTTACTGGTCAGTTTGTCGATCTTAGAAGGATGGGCTTTTGGTTAAAGCAGCATCTACAGAGATTGGGTCTACCCCAACATGAGTCTTTGAAGGCCCTTGATACGGAAAACAATTATTTCCTAATCATGTTTGGGTTTCCCATAGCGGTTGATAAGCTGGTGAAGCGGGGAGTAGATCCTTTATGGGGGCACTATCTTTTGTATCAGGTATACACTCCTGGCTTTTTGCCTAGCAGGACTAGTGCACTTCGGATGCCATGCTGGTTTGCCTTGGAAGATTTTCCTATTGAGTTGCAAGTTCCAGAGTTCATGATGGCTATTGCTAGTGGCTTGGGTCTCCATCTTGCTCACTCTATTGTGAATGGTCCTCGTATTTGTGTCTCTCTTCCAGCTGATGCATCTCTTCCAAAATCTGTTGTGGTCAAAAGTGGTCCAACTGTTCTTCAAATATGGTTTGTCACTACTTAATGGTCCCGAGCTTGCGGACATGTTTCCCCGATTACGAGGCATTCTCTAGTTTTCGCATTAGAAGAACACCTTCCTTTGTTCCTCTGCAACATCTGGTGACCCATGGCCAAAGTGTCTCCATCTTCCTTTGATCCCTCTCCGCCTTGGCGGCCTTCGGTCCTAGCCACTGCCTCTCGCCTCTCTCAATGTCTATTCCTCGCCCCTTTTTCTCCCTCTCCTCCCTCCTCCCCTCTGCGTCCCAAAATTTTGCTCTTCCCGATGAACAACGTGAGAGGCTTGCGATCATTGCTAAGTAAAACAGGGAACAACCGGAAGCATCTCAGGTGAGTGGTCCATCCCTCATATGAAGAGAGTTGCGTCGGAGAAACACTATTGCATCACAATCTCTTCTGTTGAGGTGTGCTACTCCGCCTGACCAATAGTGGCTACCATTGTTACAACCCTTCCCGCATCCTCCTGACTGACACTGGCTGATCGGTGGAAGTATCCTATATTATAATGTTTTAAGGTGTGTCCGTTTGTGCACGGCCTTCCCTAAAGCGGACGGCCCAGATTTTACCTTCGAAAGTGAGGCTGGGTCCAGATTCTACGCTTGATGTTGCTTCCTCCCCGAAGTTCATTCCAATCCGCCAACACCCTTTGAGAGCCTAGCATGCACGGGCCGCCGAGATGAATTTTGCTCTTTGATGCGCTCCAAGATTAGTAAAGCTTGCTGATAATGCATTTCCAGAAACCCTTGCTAAATATTTTTTTATTTTCATTACTTCTGATGGAGCTTGGAGCTTGAAGCTCTATTGCCTGCGATTTTAAAAATGGACCCAGCTACAGATTAGGAGGTCGCAATCAGCTCATAGGATCTGTTCAATGTAAGCAAAGTCTGCAAACGTTGTTTTTTCAAGTATCCCTACTGAATCATTTTGCTAACCAATTTGAAGCTTTGAGCTTGAAGCTTTGGAAATAACCGATTTATCTCAAATGAAGGGGAGCCACAGCTAAGGCGTTGCTGCTTCTGTAAGTTCCTTCTCCTGTTAATTATTTCTGGATTTTTGGGCTTCCAAAATGCGATGTGTAGACATCTCCAGAGCTAATGAGGCAAATAATTGTGTTCATGTTCTTGATTGCAGAGTCTTTGCATGCTTACATAATCTAGCATGCTTTTTGATTTCACAGCTCTATCTGGTGGCAAATCTGCCTCTGGATTGTATGTCGTACAGGACAATCGGATTGTAAGGGCAAGGGCAACATTATTTGCAGGACCATGAAATCCATTTTGCAAGCTATGGCGAACCAGGTACATCGTCTTTTTTTCTCATGAATTTGGAGGCAACTTCCTACGCCTAAGCATTTGCTGGTGGAAAACACTGAACTCTTATCATCTTTGCTTTTTAAATGTTGTAAGATAAATTTATTTCCAAATTCCAAGCCCTGAATCGTGTTCAAACAGATGGGTAGTATGATTTTGGTATCATGTATTAGGTTTATGCTTATGTGATCACTCCATGGTGCTCAGGTGACCTGATTGCAGAGGCCTGGCTTACAACTTTATGTTTCGACAAAGCAAAGACAGTTGTTCAGCGTGGCTAATCGAGAGACCTGATTGGCATGCACAGCTCTCTTTGGACATGACCAAGCTTTACATCAGATAAGCTTTGATGTTATTATGTGAAATTATCTAATTACCCACCAATTAATCAAAGCTAAGTGGTTCTGTCATATAACAATTCAGATATCTAGGATAAAGCTTTGCATGCCTCAACGTGATACATGATATGCACTTGATTTAGTGAAGCTCCTCTTCAACTTAAAATGTTATTGCACAAATAGTAGTACTCATTTGGAGATGGACATTGAAGGGAAATTGAGCTATGCATTATATGGCAAAGATCTTGAAATTGCCATTCTTGGTGGCCTTTAAAAAGCGCAGCCAACAAAACATTCCATTATTCCAAGGAAATTGTGTAGCATTGTGAGACATGTTGAGGTAGATATGGAAGGCATTTTGAGACATATATTTCAGAATATCTGATAAAGTCAAAGTGATGTAGAGGGCCCCAGTGAAAGGATGACAAGCATGAGACATATATATAGCGATGGGATGGGCACAAAATTAAGATAGGAAGGTTTATTCCAAGTTTCAAGTAGCACCTTGCAAGATTTGTAAGAATAGTTCCAGTTAGAGAATTGAATTCAGATCTGCCATTTAACCATACCTATTTTAACCATTTCTTTTTACCTTCAGTAAGTGGATTCAAGGCCAATTCTGTCTCAATGTAAGTAGCATAGAGTTCTTGAGATTGGAGCAAGCAAGAAGTTCAAAACAAGGTAAATTTGGAGCTATATATGGTATTATCCTATTTCCTGGACTGAGGAGATGGGGCCAGAGGTAATAATATGTCATCCTTTTAAACAAATACCCTTAAAGCTGCTAGGGAATTGATGCTTTTAGAAGATGCATAAGTTGATGTTGCAAAATTATGAAGAACTAGCTTCGCTCCCTCTCTTAAATTAATCAGCAGTACTTTGCAGGATTTGTAAGAAAGAGCAGAAAGATGAAAGTCAAGAATAAGTTCCACCTAGAGGAATAGGTTTAGGTCTACCATTTAAGTAGATGTGTACATGAAGAGATGGTGCCAGAGCAATTAAATGTTATTTTTTTTCCATCTATTTTCTGTGTATAGTCTACTTCATTAATGCAAGTTGCTTTCCTATTCGGGTCAGTTGTTTTTTTTTTTCAACGCTTACCTCCCATGCAACCTGTTCTTGAAGTGCACAAAGGAATGTAATATTGGACATGGTCCATGGATTGCAATTCTACATGGAAGGCAAAGAAGAAATTAGAGCTTAAATTATAGAAAGCAAGGAATCATGGTATAAAATTACAAACGTAGAGCTTAAATTATAGAAAGCAAGGAATCATGGTATAAATGTAGTACGAAATTGCAATAAGGAGCAAAAGCAAATAGAAAAAGAGCATCATAGACCACGTAATTGTTCAGAAGCAAAGCAACAAGTGGACAACAAAAACCCTTTATTTATGGTGGGCAATTGAATTGAATTGAATGCCAAACTTGGCTTTCAATCCCATCTCATTCCATCCAATGATTAGGATCTATAGTGTGACATCCGCAATAACATGGTGAAAACAAAAAGAGGATCATATGCCACTCAATTAATTGTACACAACACGAAGACACATTCACTCGCTTATAACTAAATAAAATTCTAAGACATTCCTATTGAAGACATTTTATATAGATAGCATCACAAATGAACAAATTCTAAGACAAGATGCCCCTTCTCCGAATATTATAAATTGGAATGCCCACCGATATTTATAGACCCCCAACATTTATAGGTCGTCACACGATACCCACAAGCATTTACACTTACCACCCACCAGCATTCACATTTATCGATTCCCAAACATTTACAAGTCCTCACATGATGCCCAGCAATGCTGGGCAACATAACTAGTCATCTGCTAATAGTGACTCCATGGATTTGGAACATCGTCCACCAGACCCCCCTGCATTATGAAGCTGGTTTCTTGGAATGTTCGGGGTGTTGCTTCCTCCCCAACTAAAAGGAGCAGACTTTCCATGGCTCTTGCTAGAATGAATTCAGATTTCTATTGTCTACAAGAGCACAAGTGCAAAAAAGAGGATGTGCAAAAGGTAGCTTCAGGATCGATAGGAAATATAACGCCTTGGTGGTCAGCAGCAGAACTTAAAAAAGCTGGGTTCTTACAAAGATGGAGACGGATATAGCCACATTCAAATCTGCCGACAGATTTAGTCGCCGGATCATTATCAAGTGGTTTGATAAGGGTCAAGAGTGGGGACTAGTGAATGTGTATGCACACAATAGACCTCGCCGAGAGGTGCACTCGGGCTGCTTTGAGATCCAAACTAGTTCGACCGGGGCTCATGTTGCATGGTTGCCGGTGGGTGACTTCAATATGGTGGAGTTGGAAGTTGATCTAAGCTGGCAGGGATCGTAAGTCATTCAAGGCTTTGAACGTGAACAATGGCAAAACTTTGATGCATGATTGTGGCTTGGTAGAGGTGGATGGCAATGGAACCTTCACTTGGTGCAATGGTCGGCTTGGGTAGAGCATATGCACGCCATGACAGGGGCTATTATAATGCATTGGCAGCTACATATTTGCATAATTTCTCTCGCCAAAACATGCTTGACAAATTTATTTCGGATCACAATCCGCAATATTTCTCTTGTTCTCGGGATGGGGCATATAGCAGACCAAGACTTATTTCAAGTTAAACACTTTATACTTGAAGGATGAGGAGTTTAAAGATGGATGCAAGCAAGCCTAGTCCTCTGCATTTATGAGAAGGGAAAGGAATGGCCGGGATTGTTGATGCTCTAGGCTTTGGAAGTCCTTTGCTAAGAATTGGGGTCGCCGTCCGAAGTTCTCGCTAATCGAGGGATTTTGATTGCTCTGTACCAACAATTAGTGGCTTGCGTGTCCTTTGTACCATCGGATGCCCAAAGGGGAGAAGCGATTTTGGCCAAGATTAGATAGATGGAAGCCGAAAGAGTTCATCACGCTCGAGTTAAAGCGCCGCAATGGTTCAAAGAGGGGATCGCTGCACGTGCTTCTTTTTAGAGCAAAAAATTCGGAGACAAGCTTCGCGATGGTGTCTCTCCAAGTTCAAGATGGGCCTCTCATCTCGATCCTCGGCAACTTAAGTTCTTTCTCGCATGGTCACTTTTTCTTCCTTTTTCTTTCGTCGTCTTCCCTTCCAATCAGATTTCCAGGAGGCATTACTGGCAAAGATACATCCTATTATATCTGAGGAACAAAGAGCTACTCTAGAAGCAGAAATTACGGTGAATGATTTAGCAGATGCTACCTTCCTTTTGAAGAAAGGAAAGTGTCTTGGAATTGATGGTATTCCTGTGGAGTTCTTTCAGGAGTTATGGGATTGTGTTGGCGATGATGTGTACGACGCCATGCGTTTTGAGATTTCAAGAGGCAAAGGCATCTAGACAAAATTCTCAACTCGGGCTGCATTTCTCTTATTCCTAAGTGTAAGGAACCTTCAACAATTTTGGATTGGCGCCCTATCACCTTACTATCTTCTGTGTACAAGATTTTTGCCAAAGCTTATGCACAAAAGCTTCTCGGTATTCTTGTCGATTCTATATCCTCTACACAAAGGATTTCTGCCACGACGATGCATATTAAACAATGTAGTCACTTTGCCTATGAAGGTATTTATTGGGCTCGACTTGAGGCCATGAAATTGTATATTTGAAGTCGGACTTTGCAAAAGCATATGACGTTGTTGACTGGCCTTCCTAGAGAAATGTCTCATACGCTTTGGTTTTGGTGCACAATTCACAAATTGATGTCATGAGGCTTCATTATTCCGCTTCGCTCTTCTATTCTCTTCCAAGGGGAACCCTCAAAGATTCTTTTCGGGTGGGTCGTGGCATCCGTCCGGGCTGCCCTTTAGCTCCATTGTTATTTACGCTTGTGGCTGAGGTTCTTGCAGTGTCTCTCTTGCCGCACGGAGGGAATCTTGCATGGACTTCCTATGAACAATGGGTCGCGGGAGATCCGTAATCAATATCGCGGATGACACTTTCCTTTTTTTCGAGGGCGGATGAGCAAAATTTGCGCAATGCCATTTCCTTGTTGGATTCCTTTTTTCCTAGCATCCGTATTTTTGTGGGTTGGCGTAAGGTACAAAGATTATGGGCTTTGGACTCTCCGGTTCCACCATGTGTAGCTACCTTTCCATGGAAGATCCTTCCCCATGGTAAAGCAACCAAACTTCTGGTATCCCTCAGGTGTTCATATCTCATCGAGATGCATGGGAGGCGTTGATTAAGGGCTTGGAAAAAGCACCCTTTTTTGGTCCACAAATAAGCTTTCCATGGCGTGATTAAATTGTTGTGGCTAAGTCGGGTTTTAAAAGCAAAGACTCATGTGTATATGGCTTCGCTCATGTTGGCTCCACAACCAAAGATACAACTTCTCGCCGTGGTTGTCGAACTTCATCCGGGGGAACAGAGGAGGGTGTCACAAAGTCGGGCTTGGGAAAAGTGCATGTTGCCAAAGCATTTTGGTGGCCTTGGAATGATTAATTTTCTTTTGCAGATGTTAGGGGTTTTCCACCCTTTGAATGCATTGGCACTATGGCTATTAAATTTGAAGACACTATCATTATTGGCATGGGTCCACATCATCAAATGTTATTCATATTCCTATTGGTCCATGTCAGTGATCCTCCCACATCATTGCCATGTCATCGATCCATGGGAAAAGGCACAAAGAAGAAAACACAAAAACTACCCTTGGTCCATGTCATGTGCCACATCACTGCCATGTCATTACCACCTAGGCCATTCTTGTTTATAAATAGGCATTTTACATGAAAAAAAGGGAGATCATGTATGGAGTGAGAGAGAGATCATTAGTGAAGAGCATGATCATGTGGGTGTTCTTGTTGTATCTTGTCAATTTCAATAAAGAAGTGCAGTTTGAGTATATTTTGTGATGTTCTTGTAATGTAAGTGTGGATGTAAGTGTGCTTTTGATTATCTTAATTCTGGGTGAGAGGCAGAGTTAAGTGTCTTAGTTTGTGTGCTGATGAAGGCCTTCGGGCCAAGTCCAAGGTCTTGAATTCTGTCTCTAAAGGGAGATTTTCCCTTAACATTTTGGTCCCGTTGCGAGATTTAAACCTGCAGTGCAGATTGCACTTTTATTTTCTTGAATGTTGCACTTTATTTTCTTGAATGTTGTTAGATAGATTGCACTTCTATTGTTATTGATATATAGAACATGGAGATTCTAATTCGTTTGAAACTTTGTTGAAACATGTGGCCCATTGAGAAATTCTGAAAATAAGTTTGAAGCACATTCCCGGAACGTAGGCACACTTTTGTGTGCAGATAAGGAAGCAATACTGCAAAAAGATAAACATCATTAAATGTGCAATTGCGAAGTTTAAAGTGCTCCAGTAAAGTGTGTTTCTGCACACAGATTGCAGAATTATATCTATCCAAATCTATGAAATGCCGGTTCCATGAAATGTTGTTTCCATTTATCCTTTGCCTAAATTCGTCTGATGATATATATAGACTAGCCTAGACTAATTCTTGTAACTAGAAAAGACATCCAAATAGTCCCAGACTATTGGACTTATCTGACCCCCGAAGGGGAGGCTTTAGAGACAGATAGGAACAAAATTCTACTAGAAAATTTACCATAATTAAATTAAGAAACAACATCCCTATTTTTCTAAAAAATAATCAAAGACATTAAGAAACAATATTTAAAAGCAAGAGGAATCATATTAACAAGTTTCTTTTTCATTCTAAATAGACAAATAAAATATTAGCAATGTTAACGCTAAGACCTAACCAGGTATACAAAGGAACCCATGAAGGTTTTTAGAAGAAGATATGAAAACAATAATAACTCTAAATGTGCTTAAGATAAACCATGTTGAATGAGTAAATCTTGCATAGAATCTTTTAACAGTTATAGATGTATAATCAGAACTATTGTGAAACAAAAGGGTACCTCACAAAAACTATGTCACCGTAATTTAATGAGATGCTTCCATTAACAAGTTATAATAGAAAGTAACAAAGATGTGAGAGTCATATACCTGCTGCAACTTATAAATTGTACCAGAATTAAAAAACAATGAATATGGTTTCACAAATAGAAATTAAATCCTTCAATACTTCACGCAAGCAATCATCCACATCCGAATGCACAGAGATGGGAGAAGAGTGTTTGGTTACCTGCAGTAGAACCAGAGCAAGTTAGCCTTGAAACAGGGTAAAATGCTAAGCTACTAGCAGGTAAGCAGTAAACACTCTTGGCATTTTCAGCCCTTTACCCATAGGTAATGTCTAAGTAAATAAGATAATCCAATTAAACTGGTTAGAATGAATAAACTAAGAAATTGAAATATCAAGCAAAGATATATCACCATAAATAATCTACATCGAAATTAAAGATAATTTGATAACCAACATATAAGATCCGGTGTGCTTAATCTAATTATCGGCATTATCAAGAACAAGCTTAGGTGATGTTTGTCAATTTGAGAATTTCGCCCATCATCTCAAGTAGATCAGGCCATTCAATTAATGTGCCCCCAAACCTCCTTAGTCAAGTAAACCCGCGGACCTGTAGATAGGGAATTACGGTACCCCACTAGTTTATGGTAACTCATCTTTACTGATTGGTTCAGAATAATACTACCTTGTTAGATCATCTTATTTCATGTATTTAATCTAGGTTAATCTTTTCAAAAACATAGCTAGATCAATAATTCAGATTGAGCACATTGTAAGACTACTATTATAACTTGGTTCCATTAATCATGTTTTTAAACCTGGGCTCCACACAATCTGGATCTGGCCATCACTACGCCTGAGCTGCAAAGTCCTATAGTAATCTATTTTCTTAAATTGGAACATACTTCAGAGTCACAGCAGAAAACTTAAGAAGAGTAAAGTAAAGTAAAGTAATGGAGCGGAATCAGGCAGATAAACTTAAAAGAAAAACCTTCTTCTAGTAGTTTCGAATCTAGTTAGTTATGCAATGCATAAATGTAAATAAATCTAAACCTGATTAAGTTGAGGTTCATCATCAGAGATGTCCTCCTCCTCTTCATTAATAGAATCAGCTACAATCTCGATGCTCTTATCTTCAGAAAATTCTTTGTTCTTGCCTGGAGCTCCTTTTGCCTTAGAGGCATTAGCACAATTCTGAAGGGCTGGTATGAACTTTGTGATGCCAACAGTAGAGCTATCCCTATTGGGATCAATGTTATGCATTCTGCATAATTCTAGAAGCTGTGCCTTAGTGGGTTGAGCACTAGGATGCTCTATCCCGGCCCTTCTGAGGGCTTCAATAAGCTTTCCCCTTGTATGACTTTTGTTCTGGGATCCTTCTGGCCGCCCAGCCATTCTACTGCTACCATAGTTTCTTAATAAAGCAAGTCCGAAATATATAGGGGAGACAATAATCTGTTTAAATCTATAAGCATACTTCGTAAACTCAATATCCCGCTTAAACTGATACTTAAAAGAACTCTAAATCATCATCTATGCCTTACAATTATACCTGAATCGATCAATGGCTAAGCAGGCCATGCATGTAACAGAACATCTGCCGAACTTCCAGCTAATTATCAAAGTCGAAATGCATTTTCCAGGTAGGATAGGTCTTATGTGGATTCTTCAACGAATTCCTCGCAAGATTTTAGGGTTTGCCGCAGCTGCAAAAAGCCCTCGAACTTTTAGGGTAACAAATTAGGGATCTTAGAATTAATTCCAATATCTTCGATTAACTAAGCAAATAAATCTCTCAAGGTATGTATTTTATAAATTGCTTAACAAACATGGACTTGTGGTTAAATCCACTCCCTTGTTCCTAGTCCTGTTATATTTCTCAAATGTTCGTTTACTCTTGGTGTTTCCTATGGAAATTTTGCCAATAATCACTTAAAGTTCAGCATAAGCTATAAGCTCATAAAAATATTTGTACTCGAGATTATCAAAAAATCTCCAGATGTCAATATTTGTACTGGAAATTAACCAATTTTTAGATGTTAACTATCCTTACCATGAAGTTTAGTTAAACCATTTAACCTTTGTAAATAACAAAGGGGGAAGTAATTATGAATATATTCTTACCACCATGATGCAAAATAACCCCATGATTTAAAGCAATAGCAGAGTGCTAAATAAAGGAGCAGAATTCTGAACATACTGTTTCAAGAGGGAAAAGGTCTATCCATAGGTGGTATTAACCATAATACAGGGCAACTATAATATTTATTTCAACAAGAAACAGATTATTTGACCCCCAGTCATAGTAAGAACATATTGCATAGGATTTACCTATTTTTTTAGATTCAACTGTAGTAAGTGTGTAAACACGTCTAGGAATTTTATGCTTAAAGTGATTATACGTCTCAATGGGTAAGTTTAAAGTCAAATCTAAATGTATGGTAAGATATTAGATGTAATCCAAATGTAAAGTAATCAATGTGTTGAGGCCCAATCTTTAGTCTCCAGAAAATATTGAAAATTTAACGATAAGTGTAGGGCAATTGGCACCAACCTTTTGGAAACATGTGGAACATATTATCAAAGGATGCTGACTAAGTCCTGCACTAGTAAGCATAAGTTATGGTAAAGGCTGGGAAAATTCGAATTACGAGCACTAAAATGTTTCTGTATTTCTTCACAAGTTTAGGTTATACTATTGTCTTAACAAATGTCACAGATATTGGTGCTAAAGGTGACCTGAAAGATGTAATCAGATCCAGATGAATCTATACTTTAGAGAAACATATTTGTAAGAAAACTATCATACTTAGAAGTGAGAAGAGAGGAGATAACACGTGGTATATATATATATATATATATATATATATATATATATATATATATATATATATATATATATATATATATATATATATATATATATATATATATATATATATATATATATATATATATATATATATATATATATATATATATATATATATATATATATATATATATTCCTCCCTCCTTCCGGAAGGCAGGAGGGTCCCTATGATAGTACAAAGAGGGCTGGAGGGTCCCCTTTGTACAAAGGGACCCCCCGCCAACTACATTATGCAGCAACTTATGATGTCCAAATCAAATATAAATGCTCCTATGGTGCTAAAAACCAAGGGACTAAGTTAAGTACCTGTATTTATTTAGTTCGAAGACCAACGTATGGATATCAAATTTTAGTCCAGGAAATGTAACTTCACGCAGAGTCTTGAGTACCTTATGCCAAACATCCTCTTTTCTAAACCCATTATTGATGAATGTATAGATGAGGTCTTTCAGGTCCATAGCCGCACAAATAGGACTTGAATGTACATATAAGTATGGCTGAACTTGGGATACAATAACATTGCATGCCATTAGATATGGACGACAGCTACTAGCATGTATGAACCTAGATGTCAAAAATGGGAGCTTGCTCCTCTTATCATATCTGTAAGTAGTGAAAAGTCCAAAGTGTGGCGCAGTGACTTCTATGCATAAATTCAGAAAATTCACCTTAATTCCAGCTTCCATTTCATTGTAAACGGTTTCATCCTTTATGCCAAGTTGTTGCAGATTGTAAAGCTGTGGGCAATTGACATCATTTTCCATAAGTCCCAGACTTTTCCTGATAAAAGGGTTGTTCAGACTGATAATGTCATCCATATATCTGAAAGTATGTCCAAAAGAGGCAGCTTCCTTTAATTTCCCTTGAGATGTAAGCTTTAAAATGAATTTTAATTCAAACCAGGCTAAATAGATGTTGCACCAGCCCGGGCTGGATGCAAATCCCATTGGGATGCCTTTTTTCTGCCTCCAGATACCATTGTACATGCAAAGATAGCAATTATTTAGAAGCCATGTATTGAGTCTGATAAATTGCATCTTATCTATAATCTTCCATTTCTTTCCTTCAGGATCCTTCTTTTTCCATTCCATAACAATGTTCCCTTTCTCATTAATATGGTACCATAGATTAGATTTGCTGCATTCTTTCTTCTTGAAGTCCCAGGATAATATGATGACCTGTTCCATGATATTACAAATTCCTTCATCACCATCAAGTGGTATGTTATCATAACACTTTGTTATGTCAGCAACAAATACATCACTAACTTTAGTTGGCATATTGCAGACCATATCATAGATAGAACTGATGATCCAGCAAGCTTTAATCTTATCCCCCATAAGAATATTTGCTGCCTTGCATTTTTCTAAACAAATAAGAGGCCAAATATTAAGAATAATGTTTAGCCCTTCAGCAATGATGGAAGCAGCAACAGAAAAGATAGTATTGTGAGCATTCGTGATCCACCTATATTCCTGTTTATGTGCTTTGTAGATTCCAAGGAGGTAAGGAAGTTCTTTACTAAGAAACATGCTTTCAGTCAAGATATTAGCCATATCAACTTCAATCCGGGTAATCAGTTGTTCAACATTGATGTCACATGCTTCGAAATCATCACTTTTAAGCCTTTTTTCTGCCTCCATCCTAATATGCAAAGGGCATATAAAAGCTGGATTATTTGCTGCTTTGTCAATTCCTGATACATATAAATTTCCAATAATCCACTCCATATTCCTAATTAGTGCTTCATCAGCAATGGGAAATTTCTTCTTTCTATCATCATTTTCCTTAACATATTTTATGGCCAGCCACTTTGTTTCCTTTCTCAGGGCATGTTTACAGTCCTCAATTCTGTTTATGTCCTCATCCATTAAGGAAAATCTATGTATCATAAAGAACTGCTCAATTGTAAGATTCATTTCCTTTTTGAAATCTGGTAAGGTAAAAGGCTGATCTGGTATGTGATTCAGACCAAGAGATAGCCAATTTCTAAGGGCTCTGTTATGCACAATATTCAGATTTGTGGTCCTAACATGACCAATGCTAATATCAATATATTTATTAAGTTTAGGAATAGAACATGGGCAAACAGAATGGTTTACATCAGTAAAAACCATTTTTGGTTTGTATAACATGTCTTTTAAAGTTGAAGTGTATCTCCAACCAAAAACCGTGTTCTCCCAGATGTCATAACCTGTGATGCCAAAATATCTGCAGAGAACACTCTTGAAAGTGCTGGTAAAGGGAATTTTATCAACTACTTTAGAAAAGTATGTAAAATGGACGTATTTCTTTTTTTGTTTCTCCTTGATAGTTTGTAATTTCCATCTGCCATCAGACTTGATGAAGAGCACCTTTCTTTTGATCTGTTAAAACAGTCAAAAGGATCTTTAGTAATTTGGAGAAAATAAGTTTTTGGGATAAACCCAAGATAATATAGTTTAGGCACTGTGGCCTGATTTTGATGCAAATGCAAGTTCAGTCAGCCCATTCAAAGGAGGCAGTACAGAATAAAGTCTTACCTCATAAGATTCTTATTTGAATTGTAGCTTTGTTACCAAAATGTGTCTTCCTTGCAAGTTTTGGTGGTCTCAAAATACCACAAGCGAAGTATTATTTGGTGTTGCCCTCTTTTTTTTGTATGTCTTTGCCATATCCAAAAGCTGTTATTGTCGTGCTGATGATCATATAAGAATGAAATGGGCTTGATTGTCTTTTCAATGATGTCCACGACTCAGTAGTTTCCAAATTCAAATTTTAAAGTTAACGTTTTTGTCTTACGCATATCTATGAGTCATGGCAAACATGAGGGTTTCGACGTAGGGTATCCAATGTATTCAAGAACAACACCCTTGATTGGTTCAGTAGAAAGGAACCTACAGAATTCAGCAAACCTAAGCTGGATAGATTTGTCAGGCCAAATGTCCTCCAAGTGATTGAGCATGTGCCAAAGAAGCTGATCGAACCAAGTAATGTTATCTGGACATTTTCTATCAGTGAGTTTGTCACAGTTGCATTTGATGAATGGGCAATATGTCCTCCAAATCTTCTTAAGGTAAAAATCAATTCTTTTCTCATCTGTTTTGGCCATGTGGCCCTTCTGTCCAATAAAAAGCCCATTTCCAATCTCACAAGTTCTATCCAAAAAACTGAGACTAAAAGGAAACTGATAGTTTATCCTTTTAATATGTTTGGTAAAAGAAAATGCATCAGTTTCAGCTTTGTTTACCTCTGAAATATTCAAGCGAGCCATCTTGATCAAGCTGTCCTTACTGATTGGAGCAATGACTCCAAGGTTCCTGCTTTTCCATAATGTCTGCTGAAACTGCTCCCCGTGAATCTCAATATTTCTGCTGCTCATAATGGGAAAAGGACCACAATTGAATAAATTCAATTCCTTGATGTTATATTTAAGAAGTTCAGTTTTGACTTTTTCCTCATCATCAATCAAAATGTCAGCAATGTCAACTTCAGCACAATTTGTTCTTTGCGGCTTGGCATTATTGGGTAACATATCTATGTCGAACAGAAAATTATCCAATTGCTCAGGTTCTGGATCTGGTGCTGCTATAACTTGGTTATCAGTAGTATCATTAGGGGGATATGAAATTCTAAAAGAGTTTCTACTCTCCAGAGCTGTTAGGCCTTTGACAAATGCAAGTAGGTCATCTAGATCTTTCCTATCTGCTGAGATATGTGTAGCAGGGAGGTTGGCATAAGCTTCCTCAATATTTTTTCTACACTGATCAAATTCTGAAAACTTGAAACTACCAACCAGTTCAAGCATTTTGTCGAACCCAAGGAAGAGAATTACAGAAATTTCTCCATCAACCAGTGCACTTTCATTGCTAATAAAGACATTATGGAGTCCAATCTTCATGATACATGCCAAGACTGTTTGAACTGCCCTATTAGGTGCTACAATACCAGCAGACTTCATAACCCAATTTTCAAGCTTCGGGGTACCATCGGCCCTGTTTTCAAGTTGATTTTGATAGCTTGTGTGTTGGTTTACCATCAATCGTGTTATAATATTGGCTGAGTTACCTTCACGTAAAAATTTTTAAAAATGTAATTTGTAAAGTAAAAGCGAGATAAAAAAGAATCATAAATAAGACATAGATCGAGAAAAAAAGCTGTCTCTAAAGCCCACACCAGTAAGACTGGTGATCAGAAGTAGGGTAATATATAGACTAGCCTAGACTAATTCTTGTAACTAGAAAAGACATCCAAATAGTCCCAGACTATTGGACTTATCTGACCCCCGAAGGGGAGGCTTTAGAGACAGATAGGAACAAAATTCTACTAGAAAATTTACCATAATTAAATTAAGGAACAACATCCCTATTTTTCTAAAAAATAATCAAAGACATTAAGAAACAATATTTAAAAGCAAGAGGAATCATATTAACAAGTTTCTTTTTCATTCTAAATAGACAAATAAAATATTAGCAATGTTAACGCTAAGACCTAACCAGGTATACAAAGGAACCCATGAAGGTTTTTAGAAGAAGATATGAAAACAATAATAACTCTAAATGTGCTTAAGATAAACCATGTTGAATGAGTAAATCTTGCATAGAATCTTTTAACAGTTATAGATGTATAATCAGAACTATTGTGAAACAAAAGGGTACCTCACAAAACTATGTCGACCAGAATTTAATGAGATGCTTCCATTAACAAGTTATAATAGAAAGTAACAAAAGATGTGAGAGTATTATACCTGCTGCAACTTATAAGATGTACCAGAATTAAAATAACAATAAATATGGTTCCACAAGTAGAAATTAAATCCTTCAATACTTCACGCAAGCAAACATCCACATCCGAATGCACAGAGATGGGAGAAGAGTGTTTGGTTACCTGCAGTAGAACCAGAGCAAGTTAGCCTTAAAACAGGGTAAAATGCTAAGCTACTAGCGAGTAAGCGATAAACACTCTTGGCATTTTTTCATTCTTACCCACGGGTGATGTCTAAGTGAATAAGAAAAACCCGGATAAGCCAATTAAACTGGTTAGAATAAATAAACTAAGAAAATGAAATATCTTGCGGTATATATCACCATAAATAATCTACATCGAAATTAAAGATAATTTGATAACCAACATATAAGATCCGTGTGCTTAATCTAATTATCGGCATTATCAAGAACAAGCTTAGGTGATGTTTGTCAATTTGAGAATTACGGCCCATCATCTGCAGTAGATCAGTCATTCAATTAATGTGCCCTGTCAACCTCCTTAGCTGAAGTAAACCTGCCGGACCTGTAGATAGGGAATTACGGTACCCCACTAGTTTATGGTAACTCATCTTTACTGATTGGTTCAGAATAATACTACCTTGTTAGATCATCTTATTTCATGTATTTAATCTAGGTTAATCTTTTCAAAAACATAGCTAGATCAATAATTCAGATTGAGCACATTGTAAGACTACTATTATAACTTGGTTCCATTAATCATGTTTTTAAACCTGGGCTCCACACAATGTGGATCTGGCCATCACTACGTCTGAGTTGCAAAGTCCTATAGTAATCTATTTTCTTAAATTGGAACATACTTCAGAGTCACAGCAGAAAACTTAAGAAGAGTAAAGTAAAATAAAAGTAATGGGCCGGAATCATAAAGTAAAATAAACTTAAAAGAAAAACCTTCTTCTAGTAGTTTCGAATCTAGTTAGTTATGCAATGCATAAATGTAAATAAATCTAAACCTGATTAAGTTGAGGTTCATCATCAGAGATGTCCTCCTCCTCTTCATTAATAGAATCAGCTACAATCTCGATGCTCTTATCTTCAGAAAATTCTTTGTTCTTGCCTGGAGCTCCTTTTGCCTTAGAGGCATTAGCACAATGAGAAATGGTATGAACTTTGTGATGCCAAGAGAGCTATCCCTATTGGGATCAATGTTATGCATTCCCCATAATTCTAGAAGCTTTGTGCCTTTAGTGGGTTTGAGCACTAGGATGCTCTATCCCGGCCCTCCGAGGGGCTTCAATAAGCTTTCCCCTTGTATGACTTTTGTTGTTCGATCATCCTTCCGCCCTTGACCATTCTCTTGCTACCATAGTTTCTTAATAAAGCAAGTCCCAAATATATAGGGAGACAATAATCATTTTAAATCTATAAACATACTTCAGTAAACTCAATATCCCGCTTAAACCGATACTTAAAAAGAACTCTAAATCATCATCTATGCCTTACAATTATACCTGAATCGATCAATGGCTAAGAAGGCCATGCATGTAACAGAACATCTGCCGAGTTTCCAGCTAATTATCAAAGTCGAAATGCATTTTCCAGATAGAATAGGTCTTGTGTGGATATTTCAGCGACACGGCCGCCTTTTAGGGTTTGCCGCAGTTGCAAAGCCCTCGAGCATTTTAGGGTAATAATTTAGGGATTTTAGAATTAATTCCAATATCTTGATTAACTAAGCAAATAAATCTCTCAAGGTATGTATTTTATAAATTGCTTAACAAACATGGACTTGTGGTTAAATCCACTCCCTTGTTCCTAGTCCCATTATATTTCTCAAATGTTTGTTTACCCTTTGTGTTTCCCATGGAAACTTTGCCAATAATCACTTAAAGTTCAAAGATAAGCTATAAGCACATAAAAATATTTGTACTCGAGATTATCAAAGATCTCCAGATGTCAATATTTGTAGTGGAAATTAACAAATTTACCAAATGTTAACCATGCTTACCATAAAGTATAGTTAACCCATTTAACCTTTGTAGATAAACAACAAAGGGGTGAATAATTATAATTATATTCTTAGCACCATGATGCAAAAATAACCCCATGATTTAAAGCAATAGCAGAGTGCTAAATAAAGGGCGAAATTACGAACATCTTTGTTTCAAGAGGGAAAGGGTCTTTCCATAGGAGGTATTAACCATATCTGAGGGCAACTATAATATTTATTTCAACAAAAATGATTATTTGACCCCAAATATAGTAAGAACATATTGCATAGGATTTACCTATTTTTTTTTAGATTCAAGCTGTAGTAAGTGTGTAAACACGTCTAGGAATTTTATGCTTAAAGTGATTATACGTCTCAATGGGTAAGTTTAAAGTCAAATCTAAATGTATGGTAAGATATTAGATGTAATCCAAATGTAAAGTAGTCAATGTGTTGAGGCCCAATCTTTAGTCTCGAGAGAAAATATTGAAAATTTAACGATAAGTGTAGGGCAATTGGCACCAACCTTTTGGAAACATGTGGAACATATTATCAAAGGATGCTGACTAAGTCCTGCACTAGTAAGCATAAGTTATGGTAAAGGCTGGGAAAATTCGAATTACGAGCACTAAAATGTTTCTGTATTTCTTCACAAGTTTAGGTTATACTATTGTCTTAACAAATGTCACAGATATTGGTGCTAAAGGTGACCTGAAAGATGTAATCAGATCCAGATGAATCTATACTTTAGAGAAACATATTTGTAAGAAAACTATCATACTTAGAAGTGAGAAGAGAGGAGATAACACGTGGCATATATATATATATATATATATATATATATATATATATATATATATATATATATATATATATATATATATATATATATATATATATATATATATATATATATATATATATATATATATATATATATATATATATGATACCCAATATGCCCTCTGCATGTAAAGCCTGTTCTTACATTCAAAAGAAGCTAAACCACAGTAGTGTTTTCTAACCATAGTATCTCCTTGACCATAGCACGTGTTGCCATCGTAGATTGTGCAAGGAAGAAGGAATCGAAGCAATAGAAGGGATATTTGGCTTGATTGACCGTAAAAAAAAAAAAAAAAATATGATAAAAGAGGGGAATAAAGAAAATTTCAAAGTTAAAGTAAGGAAAATATTAAAATCGTACATGTTGAACATGGTTCTTTGGATTAAGTTCTGGCCTTTCAACCAAGTGATCACGAGTTCAAGTCCAAAGATGTGAAGTTTTTGTTTTTCGAAGACAAGACCCCTATCCAAGGAAGTGAAAAAAAATAAAAATAAAATAAAAGTAAACGGTAAAGCTTCATAGAATATAAAAACGCCAAAATATTTGAACTATATTTTGAGCCTTGGGGTCTGAACTTGGGAATATTTTTAACAACATAGGTTTTGAACCAACCATCTTTAGTGATAAATAAAAAAACCAAAGAAAACAAAGGATGATCTTGCTATGGCAAGCCATTAGAAAGGGAGAAAAAGAAAAATAAAATGTTTTTCAACTATCCTACTTACAATCAAGATGGCCAAGTAACAAGGTGAAAGCAAAAACTCATGTAAAAAACAATTCGAGGCTTTAAGCATGTTAAATGGTCATGATGAAGACTCTATAAGGGTGTTGATCTTCCCAACAACCTTGAAGGGTGTAGCCGCTAACCTGATGTACTCAAATATTGACTCTATGTATACATGGAATGAAATGAAAAGTTATTTTATTTCCATGTTCCAAGAAGAATTATCTTCTGAGAGAATGTAGAAAAATATTGGATGCAATTAAAATTGAGGAAGGAGAACATCCTCGAGAGTTTGCTTTGAGAATTCAAGATATAGTTCTGAAAATGCAACCTAGGCCACATGAAGAAAGACATTGTTGAATGGTATATTAATGGATTTCCATTTGAAGTATGCCAGATGTTACAACTAGAAAACCCTCCCACATTAAACCAAGCGATGAGAGAGTCGCTGTGGTTACTAGAGTTCTAGGTGCTATGAAGCATGATGAACTAGAACTAGAGCCCTATGTGTATAATGAGGCACAAGGGATTAAAGAAATGGAGGAATATATACTTGAAGAAAGTTGTCATGAGATGCATAGTACATGTGACTATGTAAATTCAGGTGAATGTGGCAAATCTATAAGCAATGAGATTGAGGCATCAAAAATAGAAAATGATGAACTGATCCTTGATAATCCTATAGAAACTCAAGAGCTTCAAAATGGGAATATAAATGAATTAGAATTCTTCAAAGGGGAAATTGAGAGGATATTTGATTGCAATGAAATCAAATATATGTTTGATCATCCACTGTATGGAAACAAGGTGGAAACTTGGATTGAGGAAAAAACTTGCGCTCAAGCGATTGAAATACATGTTACAGATGATGAAAATTTGGCAACAAATGTTGCTATCTATAATATTGTGAGAATACCTCCAATCCTTAAAGAACTCCAAAGAGAGAATCTTATATATAAAGAGAGCAATATGTTATCAAATGAAAAAGTGGTCCCAAAAGTTAATGTCACTACAGGACCTCACATTAAAGAACTCCAAATCATAAAGAATGCAAACAAGTAAGCATAATTTCATTAATTGTGGACTTTGGCTGAGTCCATATGACTCCCAAATGTACCCAATTTTTTAGAAAATAAGGGTTTTATTTAGTAGAATGATGCAAATTTTCGAAATGTGTGCAGGTAGGTGGGATGGCAGGCCTTGTATCTATAAAGCCCAAAAAGTGCCAACCCGAGTTTGTGTCTCATGGCGCCTAGGCGTGGTCTCGCCACGGCCGGCATTCGCAAATCATAGTGTAGATTCATATTAGGTGCCGGTCGAATGGTCCGAACCGTAGCGACTATGGATTCACAATGAGCGAAATCACGGTGCCATATCGCCGAGCCAATATTAGCTCATGCGAATCAGCCAAGGGTTGAGGTGCGAACGAGATAAACCAAAATGGCACGAGAAGAAATGAGAAGCCAACTCGGGAAGCTCATTAGTCCGTGGAGAGTTGAAGAAGGATGGCGATGAGCCGGATAACCTTAGCGGGGGTAGAGCTGGAAGGTCGCTTGATTTCCTTGAAACGCCATATTCTGGTGAAGCTCAAAGAGGTTGCTGAAAATGGAGGATGTTTGGCTGCACAACACTTTCGGTCGTTGTTTAAGAAGCTTTACAAGAAGGAAAAGAAGCGTGTGGCTTTGGTAACGAAACTCATCCTCGGCCTCTCCCTATCCGATGGCGTAATGGATGACCGGGTTTGGATGGATCTGCTTGCCGACAAGACATATCGAGTTCCAAGCGGGGATCTAATTCGGGTGGGCCCCGGATATTGGCTGAAACGTCCATGTTTAATATTATCTATTATTATCTATTGTCTTTTCTGTTCAACCAATGCTTTTCGGCCGCATGTTGTTTAGTTGATATTATTATCTCGTAATCCATCCATGTACTCCATTCCTATGTGAATAGAATGTTTTTGTCTACATTGAGAACATCCCAATGGCGTGCAATTTAGAATAGTAATATCTTATTTCATGGAGGCCTCCTCGGGGGTTGGGCCCACCCACTTTCCTTCCGGAGGAAATGAAGCCCATTTTCTTTTTCTTTAGGGAATAGTCTCCTCCAGAAACCGGGCGGCCGCTTTTGCCCTTCGATGGCCTGAAGGTAGTTTCATGAAGGCTTCCACTTTCGGGAAAATTGGGCCCACCCACTTTCCTTCTTGCGGGCAAAGGAAAACGAAAAAACGTAGATCGAACCAGAAGATAACAAGCGAAACATAACAACAGAATCATGCACAACACGGTTACATCATCATATCATATAAAGTTATGAAATACATGAGTCATAGATTGTAATTATTGGTGATTCTATTAATCTCAAAAGCTCTCAGGAACCCACACAATATGGATAGTAACATGATACTCGTAGGGGAGTCTTTCTTTTCGACCGATTAGCTATACCATACATACGACCGGGGATCGAGAGAGATCCCTTTCAACTTCGCGAGCATAAAGATCGTCATAGGTCATAAGGCAAGTAAGGGGTGTCAACATGGGGCTGTGAAGATGGCGAGACATGGCGGCGTGAATGTCTTTGTCGTCGAATCGACTATATTTATAGCCAAGGAATTATTGATGACCATCTTTGTAGCGGCATTATTGGTTGTATATACGGTGTACATCCAATAATCTTTAAATTACAATACCTTCAATAATGATTGTGGGTATAAATATATCTCAAACCAATTTTGACCATCAAATTTGGCCTTCGTCTAGCCATGTGGTCTCATTCGGTCACGAGCATTGATTCCATCAATTTGCAAGATGAATCACGAAAACTTCAAGCGGTCTTGGGCGAGATACCCATGGAAGACTGGATGACCACGATCGCTCTAAATCCTCGCCATTATCCCGATCCCTTCGGCGTTATCATCCATCGATATGGAATAGAGAGCATCAAATGTACATGATAGAGAAGATCATTTGGGGTGCACGGTGAAAATGACTCGGAAAGAGTCCCCTAAATGAACGCTTGTCATCTTGTTGTAATCGGTTTGTAATCATCTATGAGATAAAGTATTAGTACAACTTGTCTTCTATATGTGCAACTTGTCCAACATGTCCCGTGAAATTGGCCACCCACTTTGCCCTTTGAATGCTCATATCGAATGATCGTGAAATTGGGCGGCCGCCCAATTTTAGCGTGGTATCTGGTGTACCTTATACCGGTTACCTGTTGCTGGTATGTACGCCAATAATTGACATCAATAATTTCTCACGACTATAAAAGCAGCTCCACTTTGCATTCATCTCTCATGGCTTCCTTCCGGATCGTCCGGAGAACATCCGATCCTTCAAGTGCTACTTGAGTTACAACGATATTTGCCAGTGCTATATGACTGGTGTTAGTCTTGATCCATGGCTCCGGTCCAAAGCGGATGGACTGCGAGTAATTGCGGGAAGCTCACTTTCGTGTTGTGGTCCACACAGTATTGGCTTCCCCGATCCGCCAGATCTTTGAGTGAATGGCATCGCCTTGGCGGCGTTGACGACGAGTGACTCTTTTGTACACTCGGATATGTTAATGTACCTGACAAGGATATAATAATGTTGTAAGGATGTAATAAGCATAGTCAATATTATATAATGTAGCGTGCACGAGTAATTCCCGAGGGTCCGCTCTTTGATCTCCACTTGTTTTACTGCAGCTCCACTTCACTTCATGTTTGATGGCTTACTCGCGTTGGGCTGAATTGTTGGTGAATTTTTTTTTCTTGAGGATAGCAGTCAAATAAATTTAATAAAAGGCTATAGTTTGTAAGGGTTAACCAAATTTGATTTGGTAATTTGGTTAGCAAAATAAACTAGAGAAATTTAAGACAAGGAAATGAGTGCAACGTTATCATTTCCGAAAAGAAGTATGAACAATTGTTATTAACATATTTCACGTATTTTCAAATCATAAATTCGCTCATTAGATGCGGAGGCACATCTTCGAATGATCCCTCTTTGGGTTCTCCATCTTTGAAATTTGAGGTTGTTGTCTTTGCCTCTTTGATCAATTCCATTCTTTGCATAAAATCTTCGGGCCCCAGTTCCTCATTCTCATCATGTGCACCTTGATTGTCTTACGTGTTAAAAGCCACCTCTTCCTCTACATCTTGACTGCTCATCATGTTGGGGACCACATCCTCCATCCATCGATTGTCCCCTTCACCGTGTTTCCATGACAGCGGCAGTCGGGCTCCCTAGCAACCTCTTCCTCGAACTTTGAGGTCGCCTCAATCATGTCACAGTATTCACCCGATCCCGTCCCCGCGGTCGCGTTGATGTTGTTTTTCTTCTCCTAAATAGTTCCAAATCCACGAGAGCCTAGGGCGGCTGCCCTTTTGAGCTCTACTTGAATCTGCGCTCTTGTCTGTCTCCGAATTGATTGCACCGTTTATGGTTGTAGGCGAGAAACGGACAAAGGTGTCTCGAGGCGGGAAGTTGAGGCTGAGGAGCATTTTTGGAAGTAGAGGCCTTCTTCTTTCCCTCTTTTATCTTACAGAGTGCCCGAGCTCTTGATTTTTTCTCGTCTAACATGACATCGAGTTGCTCGAATATCCATGACAAGCTTAATTTCCAGCTTCCGTGCATCTCAAAAGACAATGTTTTATAGCCCTCGCGCACCTTTGCTTCGGCTAAAAGCACCACCGGAAGAAGTCGAGAAACGATTGCAACCTTCCAAAGATCAACTTCACTAGATAGGTGCACGTCCTACTTTCCAACCCGATTTTGCACGGTACTCCTCCCCACCGCACCCTTTGTCGCACCAAGGTCGATCATGACCAATAAGGTGCCACGGAAAACAAATGTTAGAAACATTGATAGTCAACAAACAAATTGGGCGGGTGCCCAATTTAAAATGCATACCACTGCACACACTTTCGTGATCGAGGCAAATTCTTTTCGATGTCTGTTTTTCGTAAATGCTTGGGAAACTTAGCATATTGCTTTGGATGGTCGGAATTAGGCCGAAGCAAATATTTATTTCTGTCTTGATGACATGAGGCGTGGCCGCTCGTCCTCGGCAACATACATTAGCGGGACAAGACATTGCAACTCTCGAACTCTAGAGGTAGTCGCAGCTCGGCGGGGTCTGGTAGGAACCAACCCAAACACGTACCGCCAATCGCCTATTGTCTTCATGGCGGATAGGCACTCATTGAAGTGATGCAGGGGGTAATAAATATAGCTACCGAAGAAAGGCTATTTGGTCCGTCATCGTTGCTTAGGCGGTCAAGGAATTTTTCATAATCTTCCTTTGGCCATTTCTTCGTATATCAAGTCGCATCCAATGAAGCGGGCGAAGTGTTTACCACGCCCACGCACAAACCTCGAGGACTAACGTGGAAACACTTGAAAGGTTTGCCACCCTCCTCAACCGCCCTAGAAGATATTCGTCTACTTTGTTTGTAGAGGGACTCGGGAAAGCTTTCCTTCTCCATCTCTTTGCGTCCCTTCGCCCATCCCACTGATGCTACTTGCGAACATAAGCATCCAGTTCTCGCGTGAATATGGGGTGAGCTTGCCTCAAGGCAGCCATGTCTTGAAAAGGAAGTTTCTTCACTTCCTTCATGTATCGACAAGGGCCCGCTCCATTGTTCCAATCTTCTTCAGCTCTCCGGCTCGACTTTCATAGTCGTCTCCCAAGATAATCCTTGCTTCCCTTCAGAATGTGGTGCCATCCTTGATCTCCTTGGCTGACCTTTGCGGATGTAGAGGATGCATGGACTTTAATGGGCGGCAGGGAATTATTGATGAAAAGTCTAAGCCTATCCTTCACCTCAATTTTTTCTCCCTTCTCGTCCCTTCAACCGGTCTTCAGAGAATAACCTGGGCAACTTGGTGCACATATTCCACGACTCATCATCAAGATATACAAAGTAGTCGTAGTCACGCATAGTTGACTTCTTAATCGTTTGCGCTTCTGACTTTCCAATCTGCATGACAAAGAAGGCACCCGGATAAAGGCGATACACATCATCTTAATTTGCTTGCACTAGCTGACGCGAAATTGGGCGCCCGCCAGATCATCCGACACTCGTGAATGGGCGGGCGCCCAATTTCCCAGAACGTTTCCGAAATTGGGCGAGCGCCCTATTTGCAGTGGTTTCGAAATTGGGCCTCCAATTTGAAAAGAGTTTTATCAATTCTGAAATTGGGCGGGGCAAATTCGAACAATGGATAGCATGAACTAGTAATGGTGGTAGTGCACTTCGAATACGCTCCACCGACGGGTGCCCGCGTTTGCCCTTCTTAGGCTTCCCGTAGAATGCCCACCGGGTTGCTAAGTCAGCTGAATTTCTTCGAAAAATGCTTCCCCGTGTATAGTCTTCTTTGTTATGTCATTATTCTCCGCTTACAAACCGTGCCGATTCTTTGTGGAGATTTCTGCCGAGGGACTCGGCATTTCCTTTTGGCATAGAAAAAGAATATCCCGGGTTCGCCAAGTGCTTCCTTCGAGGCCATGCCAAAGCTTGTGTGACAAGCGGTTGAGCAACCGTAGGTCGTTATGGTTGCCATTAACAATCGGATTACGCATTTTGCGAGATCCTCGACTTCTTCCACTTGATTGCTGCATACATGCGTGGATCGAATGGCACGCGACATCGATACGGGGAGGGTGCATCGATGGGCGATAAGCGATTCGTAGAGAGTGTCCAAGTGCTCGGACTTATGACCCTACAAGTCATATTTGCCGGGGCTTTATGCATCTTGAACACATCGACTTCAATCTCAAGCCCACCCCCGGAGGGTAGATTCTCTCCACGGTAGCTTGATGCTTGCTATGGCGCTTTGTGACAACTCATATGCGCTCTCTGAAAGGCGTAAGCCACCGATGGAGTGAACTTCCGCGATGCGCGGCTACTCTCCGGTTCTTGGATGAAGAAGAAGACAAGGACTCCCTCTCTCAAAGTTTTGGGCTCTGTGATAACACGTCCGCTTGCGCCTCTTCGACGGACCACCTAAATCTTTTCCCATGCACTTAGGGGTTCCTCTTGAGACGGCTGGTCCTCTTTCGCACTTTCGCATCGAGGCGACCTTGATGTTCTCTTCATTCCAATCAGAATATAAGTTTAGTGGCGACTTTACGGTGAATAGCCTTAGCGGTGTCCTCGCCTTCTTGGATCATGTCGGGCTCCATTTGCGCTGCCCCCCGGCTTATCTTTATCTCACCTTTCTTGTATCTAGACTTAAGCCACTTAGTATCATTACACTTTAGGTTGGTTTTGCCACACGATACTCAGTGAGAATTAACTTTTCGACCTTGCTACGCTTGTGCTCTAATATCCACCATATCGACAAAGATAGTAGCCATCAAAATATGGGTTCTTGATTTGATGCGGCGCTCTAAACTTTCATATGAGTCCAGCGCCCATCCTTTACGGCGCAAGAATGTGGGCTTTCCTTTATACTTCGTTCATCATACATGGCTCGTACTTAGATAGTGGAACTTTATAATCGGACAAAAGTCCGATCTACGGTGTCTTCAACGTCGATGAGGAAGTCATCCTTGTTCTCAGGCGAGACCTCCATGTCGATGACGATACCCGCCGAATTCATTTTTCCTGCCCCTATCTTGCCAAAGAAAAGCGGAAGATCCTTGAGGTGGTTTTGTGCGGGACCCGGATGAATATTCCCTATCTCTATGCACGGACCCATTCCTCGAAGAACCCGTCAAAATTTCATTGGGCACAACACGGATGCCGACAAAGCGGTTCTTTCTCTTCTTACGTTCTTGCATTCTCTATTGCAATAGCCTCGCAAATTTGGGTCCGTCACAGGAACCCGGCTTGATGCTGCTTTGTTAGCGCATATTAATTCTACAGAATCGGAAAGTAGTGTTAGTACTTGGGAGACTTGGGGCTGAAGAGGCTGTTGTATGATGGAGGCAAATTGGGCGCCCGCCCAATTTGCCCGGATCCCCACGCACACCAAATTGGGCGCCCGCCCAATTTGCTCAACTCAACTCATGGTGAGCCTTGAGTCCGAGGAGACGATTGTATCCACGGGGAGCCAAATTGGGCTTCGCCCATTTTGCCGGTCCCTACGCGATACTAAATTGGAAGCGCCCTATTTATTTCCCTCACACCAAAGTGGGGAGGACGCCCGGTTACCTATCGAGCCCGACTACCCCTTGGATGGTAGACTTGGGCGCACTAAATTGGGCGCCCAATTTAGTCGCCCAAGTCTACCATCAAAGGTAGTCGTCCGAATAGGCAACCGGAAGGCCCACTTTGGTTTCGTGGATATAGGCAAACCGGCCCGCGCCACATTGGTGTGAGGGATAAGTAAATTGGGCGTCCCCGTTGGTGTTAGGGAAAAAGTCCAATGTTTTGCAAAATGAAACACCCTAAGGGAAGCAATTGGGTGCCCTATTGGGTTCATACATGTATGCATCTGTGGGGACCCGATGAAGCATCTAGAAGATGTTCATATGTCCGAGATGTTATAGCGGGATACTTAATCGAACAAGCTCAAGTTTATATTAAGAAAGTAGTCCACCTTACCTTTTGCCACGGTGGTGGGGCGAGATGCCATCAAGCTGCTAGGAATTCCTTGGTGTACCGGGGGTATCCAGGCGATAGGTCAATGCAGAGAGGAAGGCGCCAACAGGATGGCTTAAAGCGGCCGAGAGACACAAAGGCGCCAAGAGCTCGATCGAAGCCGGCATGCTGGTTCGGGGAGTATAGTCGGGTGAGAACGACTTTCGTGGCTAAAAAATATGAAGGCGGCGGTGTTTAGCGAGCACAAAGCGTAAAGAAGCACGCAAATTTTCTAAATCTGCGGTCGAGGAGAATGAGGGGCTTTTAAAGGGTTATGGACCTCTCTTGGGGCAAAGACAAATTATTGCGTGCATGTAAAGCTTTTGGCCCTTTGAAATAAAAATGGACCCGTTGATGGGTTGGCGTGAGGAATTAATTGTGGACCTTAATAATGAGTCTTGTAGATTTTTGAATTTCAAATCATCATTTAAAGCCCAAAAATTAATTCGAGTCATGCACGCGTCGCGACCGCGTGCTTTAGGCGAACTTGTGTTTCAAAGTTCCGGGACGGACACATTATTTCAAATTAGGTGGGACATTTAACTTTAAAAATTGGGGAAAATTACATTCAAATTTTGGGGAATTCATGTTTAAATGTAAATGCGCTTCAAACTGTTGTTTTTTACGGCGATTGCCTTGTTTGGCTACTATCTTTTTCTACAAGGCGCGCAAACATCTTCAGCGATTCATATTCATGGCCACGAGATCTCCAAAGGTTTGTGCTGCTCCACGGTTAAATTCGCCATACCTCGATGTGTAATTCTTTGCAAATGTGATGTGACCCGATTTTATCAATCACGCCTTTCCATTCACGGTACGTTCATTAGCACCTCTTCAAGCACGCTGTTCATTCACACCTTTCCATTCCGCCTTTTATGGCTTGACCCTTGATTTACTCCTCCTCATTCACCTGGTTACTGTCACATTTACATAAACTCTAAATTTCGATGCAGTCCGCCCTTTTCCTGAAATTGTCATGCAGGATTTGTGTGCCTGCTATTTTCTCCATTAACCCTTGTTTGTAGTCAGGCCCTTCCAATGCTCGATTGTATTTGTTTTGGGAGCTCAATGATAAATTCCAGTTAGTGTCTGCCTCCTTAGTTCTCTTAGTGTGTATGTGTAGGTGACCAGGTAGGTGAAACTGCCCGGATGGGCAAACTGTATCTCGAAGGTGTTTTATCTTGGTGACAACTAAATTGGGCGGGCGCCGAGTCTCTGCCTACTTCACAGGTCTTTAACCACCACGAACAAATTGGGCGCCCAATTTGTCCGGGGATATGTCCTGCTCAGAACGACAACCTTCTTTTGTACCCATTGTGAGGTATTTGCATCAATAATACCCTTATATAAAGCGCGATTCGGTTCAAATTGGCGGCCCAATTTAAACAATGGGACAAATTAGGCGGTCGCCCATATTGTCCCTTTACGTAGATGACCAGATAGGTGAAACTGTCCTAAATTGGGCCAATTTGTATCTCGAATGTGTTTTCTCTTGGTGACAGCTAAATTGGGACCCAGAGTGTGTGCCTACTTTACAGCTCCTCTACCACCACGAACAAATTGGGCGCCCAATTTGTCTTGTGGATATGGCCTCTTCAGGTGTGAGAACCTTCTTTTCTACCCATTGTGAGACTTACTGCATCCAATACTAACCTTATACAAGGGGAATCTAAACACCTCATACGTAAAAAAGGGCACCCGCCCAATTTTATTGTCCTTGTAACCATTGAATGGGAGTCCCCCCAGGTCATTTGCATTGCTTTCTGCGTCTTCCTTACTCGATTTTAACACTCTTGAAATCCTTGTGCGGGTTGTGTATCTCTTCCTTAATGAACATCTAGTAGCAAAGGGAGTTGTGGGGCAAATGACACAATGCCACTTCAAGGAGATATCGAAAGGACTCTTGGCGTAGGTGTGGAGGAAGTGTTCAAGGCCACCATACCCTTCCCTCGCCAACTCGGATGCCACCACAATAGCGAAACCGGGGGCTCATTCGCTTACGTGGAGAAGTGAAGATGCTCGAGTAGATGCGCTAATGGCGTCCCGACAAAGGCGGGACAAATGGACGGTGGGGAAGGAGACACAACCGGACAAGATATACCCTTCTTGAAAAGGATTGTGAGATATGGCACTCATGCGACTCCATTATTGCGGAAGGGATTCATATCTTTCAATTGCCCCGATGATGCGGTTTGTGACCAGTTTACGGGTTTCAAGTTTGTGGGAGTATCATGGCCGAAGGTTTCCCTCCCCTTTAAGTGAACATCCGTTGCCGGGGTTGCTTGCAGTGCGGCCGGGGATGCTCGTGAGATGGAGCAATGACCTGCGTCGTGTTGGCGGAGTAAAGGTCTCGGAGATATTGACCGCAACACACGCCGAGGCGAATATTGTGTCCAGCCGGGAGCTCGAGCATCGGAAGCACCCAAATTATGAGAAACGACATTACACTTTTCATTCCCCGACAACCCGGAAGGTTGTTAGGCCACCAAAGCTTGCTTCGTCTCACCACTGAAATGCTATCCTCACTTCTGGGAGGACCTTGTGTTGCAAGAATAGGTGTTGTGTCGGGTTCTCTAGGAATCAAGTTGTTAACATGCGAAAGGAATTCCTTGCCATGAAATCAAGTGATATGGTTACTTTTGTTTATGACATGTTAAGCCAACAACATGAAAGGTCAAGAGTGGGACGACCGGTGCCGCAGGGGAATCTGCTTTCTAAAGGCGTGGTACCTTGGTCGGGATCTCAAAGTGCCTTGTCGATTCGAATGGAAGGCCCAATTTCTTGAGGGTGCATAAGGCCCGAACATGGTAATCGTGGGCACCTTGAAGCCTCGGCTCCCTCGGCGTTGGCATGTGAGGCCGTGTTTTCCATGTTCGTGAGGGAGAACGGTGAATCCTTGCCCACCGTAGCAGGAGAAACGAGGAGGGATAAGAGAGAATGTCGAGAAGTTGCCCGCAATGTTTACGGTCCAAAGATTCTAGAAGAGGTTAATGCGAGAGGTTGTGGCATTGGTCGCAAGAAGGTATCGCTGACGGGTTTTCATAGAACGTGGAGGCGGAGTTTCCTGACGCCAACGTCGCTCAAAAAAAAATTGCATTCTCAAATCGCGATACATGTGAGGTGATCCGCTGGGGTTCCAAAGACCAAAGATGAAGGAGAGAGGAGGATGTTGCATGATGAAAGAAGAGCCGATAGGCTGGGCGCAGCCCTCGGTGTCGCATTGACACCACATCGGGTCATGGAGATTATACTCCCACAGTTATCCCTACCAATATCTTTGTATTATTCGACAAAAATGGATCAAGCCAAAACAATGATTCCAAAATTGCAACAATCTGTAAAAGTCTCTCTGGAGACTTGACAAGCTAAAACGACATTGACCCGGTGCATTGACTCATGGTCATGGGAATGGATCTTATGGAAACTTTGCCACTGGACTTATGGCGGATGACTCTAACTTCCATGTAGGTTCTTTGAATAGCATCTTGAAGAGATTAGAGATGGGGGCACGAGTATGCACGGGGAGGCCACCCGCGATTACCCGAATCATCTGCTCCAAAATGGGTCTCCTCATTCTGAGACACAACGGCCTTGGAGTCAAAGTTGTCACTATCCAATACCGGCATACACGCTAATTTGCCCGCGAGCCACGAGGGACCATCATTGAAGCCTCGCCCAAAGATACTTTATTTGCGAAATGGACAAGCGATCCAGACGAGAACAAGAATAGGTATGTCTTCTCTATCTTTCTTACCTAGTATATCTTGGTGTGTTTGAAGAGATTGAGCTAGGGTTCATGATGCCCTGGCCCACACATGATGATATCGATGCCTTGTTTGGTAACTTCTCTACATCTTTAAAGAAGGCGGAGGTGCTCACAATGCGAGAACTACTTTATGAATTCCACAAATGCAACTTGAATACACCCGTCCCCTATGTTGTTGACAAAGTTCAGGATTGGAAGGGTTTTATAGAAGGCTACATACCAGATGGGGATGATAGATTGACAGTCATACCACCCCTCTAACTTTGGTCGCTATGAATGGTGATTGGCCATCATGTATTACAAAACTAGACCCACTTACCGGATTGGTTGCCTGGCCGTGGAATAAAGATGTGGAAAGAAAAAAAGGACGGGGAAGCCCATGATGCCCCGATTGGATATCCTAAAGGCGCTTCCTCCCAAGAAATCGGTGAAGGACCTTGGCTCAAAAGCTTAAACAAGATCCACAAGCATATATTGCATTGGGTTGCTTGTTCAACGTCTAACAAAGGTGCTCCGTAAACCGCCAACTACTCGCAACGGTTCACGCCACGATTGAATATTGGATGAAACTCTTGCAAGAACTTCGGAACATCAGCAAGGCACGGCACTTATAATGACTTCCATGCCATGTACTAGGCAAGCACAAGCTCCACCTCATGTAGTCAGTAGTGGTAGAGCCAATTGCTACTATCACTCCTCCTTATGTCGGCCCCCCCGGAAGGACAAACCTCGTCTTTTTAAATTCAACCCATACAAAGATTTGAAGAAAGGTATGTTTATTATGGCACGCATACGATGATGTGTTGTGCCCAACTTGGGTGGGCCTAGCTACTGAGGACCCACAAATGGATGATAAGAAGGAGAACTTTGAGACTATTCTGGTGACTTGGTGGGAGCCAATCCCAGTGAGGAACCAAGTCTACCCAGCTAATTATGCCAATTGTTGGAAGAAGAGATGGAGGCCAACGACTGCAAGTGACCGCATAGAAGTGGAGACTATCGACTACGCTTGGGAGCCATCAAACAAGAAGAAGATACCTAATACTATTAAGATACCCGTGCATGCTGCTGAGGCATATGCAGCACTCGCAGGGGATGTCAACTAGTGTATGAAAATGAGTCATTCATCCAAGTGTAATAAAAAATGGTCCATAAATTCAGGTATTGTCCATAATTAATGAAATTGTGCTTAAGTATGGCATGAAGAATGCTAAAGATATGATTCATCTTGAGCAATCCAAGTTCAAGGCAAATCCATTCGTATGGGCAAATTGTTATGAACAGGGCCATATAGACCAACAAGGAAACTTTCTAGATGATTTCTTGACAAAGAAAAATATGCTTATGCATTATGGCACCTTGCTTCAACAAGAACCAAAACCCAAAGTAAAAATCAAACATTCCATTGGGAAGAGTGATGAGAACCCAGGTTCTCATCAAAAGTTTGGGGGAAATATGTTAGGGGTTTTCCACCCTTTGAATGCATTGGCACTATGGCTATTAAATTTGAAGACACTATCATTATTGGCATGGGTCCACATCATCAAATGTTATTCATATTCCTATTGGTCCATGTCAGTGATCCTCCCACATCATTGCCATGTCATCGATCCATGGGAAAAGGCACAAAGAAGAAAACACAAAAACTACCCTTGGTCCATGTCATGTGCCACATCACTGCCATGTCATTGCCACCTAGGCCATTCTTGTTTTTAAATAGGCATTTTACATGAAAAAAAGGGAGATCATGTATGGAGTGAGAGAGAGATCATTAGTGAAGAGCATGATCATGTGGGTGTTCTTGTTGTATCTTGTCAATTTCAATAAAGAAGTGCAGTTTGAGTATATTTTGTGATGTTCTTGTAATGTAAGTGTGGATGTAAGTGTGCTTTTGATTATCTTAATTAAGGTGAGGCAGTTAAGTGTCTTAGTTTGTGTGCTGATGAAGGCCTTCGGGCCAAGTCCAAGGTCTTGAATTCTGTCTCTAAAGGGAGATTTTCCCTTAACAGCAGAGCAAGGTGATGATTTCTAAGTTCATTTGGAGAATTTTGAATAATGTGGATGAGTCCCCGGGTTCCCGCCTTGTTTATCAGTCTTTGCAAATGTGCATTTCTTTTGGGTCTCGGTCTCTTAGGCCACTTTTCCCCAGGCTCTGTTCTATCCAAATCGACGGCATACCTAATGCATCCCCATTTCTTAGAAGATTGCTAGTTGCATGGGAGGTATTACAATCTACATTTCATTTTCACCATCTTGGCGCACACTAGCACACTACAAAAAAATTGCCACGATTTACGGCGTCTATTACGGCGTCCGGACGTCGCTTGAGCGTCGGCGAATGGCGCCAAAAGTCGATGAACGGCGCCATAACGGCGTGCCCCGCACGTCGTTTTACGGCGTGGACGCGCGCTATACAGCGTCGCAACCGGCGTCGTCTTAAAGCGATGGCGTGACTTCGTTCAACGGCGCCATGTAATGCGTGGCCACGCGCGGCGCGGCGGCTGGCGCCGTCGGCCGGGTTCTGTCGGCGTAAGCGTACGTGTTTGACGTCGTTTAACGACGTCGCATACCGTGGCAACCACGCGGCCAGCGGCAGTAGCGGCGTTACCCCAATTCTTGGCGTAAGCGACCGTAAACAACGTCGTTTAACGGCGTTGCTTTACGTCGATTAAAAAAAATTTAACCAATAAAGAAATATAAGATTTTAACGTCATTAAATGATGTAAACTTAAATATATTAAAAATACAAAAATAAATGAAGCCCCAATTTTTTTAGCTAAATACATTAATCAATAAATTAAGCTAAATACATTAATCAATACATTAAGCATATTGAAAATTAAATGCTTACACTCGTACAGGTGGCAAAAGTTGTTTTGCACAAACAACGCATTTGCTAGGAGTGTACATACAAAACAATAAATTCAATGATTAGTAAAATATTAGTATAAATAAACAACTTAAAGGAAAAAAAAAAAAATATGGAAAATCAATGGGGAGGGTGGTTTCAATGGCGTCCCCTTCTTGGATAACAATTTAACCTAAATAAAGCATTAGTATTTTATTAGCGTATTGAAAAAAAAATTAAATCCTTACCTGAAGAGGTGCCAACTTGTTTTGCAAGAACAACACATTTTGCTAGGAGTGTACATGCAAAACAAAAAAATTCAATGATTAGAAAGAAATAGTATAAAACAACTAATAAGGAAAAATTTTGGAAAGAAGAAGGGTCTGGCGTCTTTTACCACGTCTTCTTAGATGGGAAAAAAAATTAGAAGAAGAATGGAAGAATTCCGAAGAAGAAAAGGCTAAGAAGAAGAGGAGGAACCAAAATGGGGAGGAAGAATCTGAAGAAGATGAAGGAAAGCAGAGGAGGATTAAGAGTAAGAATTTGAATAAGAGGAGGAAGAAGTAGTATAAGAGGAGGAAGAATCGAAGAAGAAGATGACAAAGGGAATGGAAGAATATGTATGGAAGAAGGATGCAAGAATGGAAGAAGAAGAATGAAGGTTGAAGGAAGAACAAACAACAAATACAAAAAGCCCTAAATCTACCCAAAAACAAGTTTAGATTCAAAAAGCGAGTTGGTTGATCCGTGCACATACCTTATGAAGCTTGTCTTACACTTAGAATAGACCCCAAAGTAGATCCAGCGCCCGAAAATCGCCTCAAAAACGCTCCTCCATAAGCTTTGCTTGCTTTCGAAAATAAAGCGGCCGGATTGCCGCTTTGTTTTCGATTTAAATCCGCAATTCGTCGTTTACGCGGCGTCGTGGCGTCGTTAAACGGCGACAAAAGCGTCGTTGAGCGGCGTTTATAACAACGTTTTTTTTTTACACGGCGACCAAAAATGCATGTACACTTGATACATGGGTTTATTTAAGCTGGATAGGGTTTATTTGACTTGCTACACCGTTAAAGTTATGAAATATACCACCATGAAAATGTTCAATGTTTTGTGGTACATCCGTTGAGCTATGAGGTATATAATCACGATGATGATAACTAGTAATACCTTACACCCTTTCGATAACTAATACCTTACCAACATGCAAAGATGTAGTTTACCTTAAAATTTTTATTTTGTTAGATTTAAAAGGTTAGGTTTCCACCAATAGTATATGTAGCTCACGTGTTAAACTTGTTCTGACGACATATATATATATTTTTTAATTTTGTCCCCGCTATGAGAACTAATACCCTACCAACATGCGAAGATGTAGTTTGTCTCAACATGCACGTATGTTGGCGATGACTTAGGATGCTAGTGACAAAAAAAATCGGAATTTAAGTCCGTACTATGCATTAATTCTGAATTTACACGATGTCTTGCTCTCGCAAAGCGGGCCTTGAATTCTAAGCGCCTGGCAACGGGAGGAGTACGGGTCCAAACTCCATTCCGTCGGTCCCCTTGCCAGCGTTCTCAATTTGCAAGTGATTGGCCACGTCCCAAGTGCAAAGACCAAACTTCGGCACCCAAAGCGCAAAACCACGCTAGAACACGGCAACTCATAGGATTTACGTTTGGGGCTCTATGCTTGTCGGTTTGACTAGGACCTTGCGCCTGTCTTGGCGTAGGGGTGTTGGCGCCGAGCATGGACCTAAAACCACCCCGAAGCGGCTTGCCCCAAAAGTCCTCTCCCAGAAGGCCACAGCGACGGGCCGGGCAACTTCCCTCTCGGGCAGGTGATCTGTCTCGCCAATGGACTCGAACGTCGACATTGCCCTAGGGACCAAGTTTTGTGGCGGAAGCCCACCCCTTCGAAGAAGCGAAACTATCTCATGTGCAACACACTCGTGGTCAATTGGCCTAGGAGGTGGTCAGCTTGAATCTTTTGAATGTAGGGCGTAAGTGTTTCTTTTCTTTTGCAAAACTGACCGCGTAACTTGGTCCCTAGGGTAATTTTGGCATTCCGGGCGATGTGGCTAAGTCGGATCGGCATTTCGAACCTCCGCTTAATGTCCGACGACAAAACACTTTGGTTTCTACAAGCCGCCCGCGGGGCGCTTCGCGGTTTGATATGTTTCTCGGGACGGATGTTGGATTTTTTAGACCTTCTACCGGACCAGGTTCCTGGAACAAAGGATTCAACGATTGGGATCACGATACGGAACCGAGATCCCGGAGTGTGGTCTTTAGCGCACACCCCGTGGGCGAGCGCCGCGGGAAAAGGCGCCTCGGGGAAGCTTTTTGGGGCTGCGCCTCGGGGTTGGACTCTCCCCTCTAATGAGGAGGGCCTTGCAAGGTCCTGGCCTTGTTTGACTTGGGCAAGTGTGCGCATCGGCTGCCCAACAACGAAATGCCCGGTTGTTCTAGTGCAAACTATTTGATCTAAACCTTATCCAAAATTTTTGAAAGTTGGCCTATATGTTGGCGATGACTTAGGAAGCTAGTGACAAAAATCAAATTTAAGTCCGTACTATGCATTAATTACGAATTTACGGAATGTCTTGCTATAAAAAGCGGCCCTTGACTTCTAACTGTCACAGCGGGAAGAGTACAGGTCCAAACTCCATTCCGTCGGTTCCCCTTGCTTCGCGTTCTCAATTTGCATGTGATCGGCCCGCGTCCCAAGTGCAAAAGACTAAACTTCGGCACCCAAAGCGCAAACCCCGCTAGAACACGGCAACTCATAGGGTTTACGTTTGAGGAGAATCTATCCTTGTCCGGTTGACTAGGACCTTCTTGCCGTGTCTTGATGTAGGGGGTGTTGGCCTTGAGCACGGACCCTAAAACCACTTTCGAGGCGGCTTGCCCCAAAAATTCCTCTCCCCGAGGCCACGGCGACGGACGGGCAACTTCCCTCTCCGGAACCGTGATGTCTGCGCCAATGGACTCCGAAACGTCGACATTGCCCTAGGGACCAAGTTTTGTGGCGAGGCCCACCCCTTCTCAAAGCGTAAACTATCTCATGTGCAACCAAACTATCTCATCAATTGGCCTAGGACTATCTCACGTTGAACTATCTCAAAGCGTGGAAACTATCTCATGTAACAGCCAAAGTGGCGTCCAAGCGTTAAGCGGCGTTGCTTTACGGCGGTTATTGCTGGCTGTTAATAAGCGTGGCGCGGGCGATGCCCGACCCGCGGCAAAGCTAACTGCCACGTCGGATATTCCAAGCGTCGTTTAACGACGTCATGTCGGCGATGGCGGGACACTTTACGTGCCGACCGGCGGCATGTCGGTAAATACCACCGGCGACAGGTCGATCGTCAATTTTTTAGTCGTCGTTCAACGGCGTCATAGGGCGATGGCGAAACACCGGTGGCGTGCCCGGCTGGCATGTCGACCAAGCCACCACGGCCGGATGTTGCCACGTCGGCTCGTGAGGCGTCGTTCAACGGCGTTCACCGGCGATGTTTTATTCTGGAGCTGCCGATAGCGTGATACCACCATACCGCGCAGCCGTCCGAACCGCGTCAGCCACGAAAAGCGTCGTTGAGCGGCGTCGAACAGCGTTATGCGTCGTTGAACGACGATGTCGTCGATGTTCGACGGCGACCCGGCGTTCTTTCCGACGTCGCGGCGCCGCTGGTTGGGCGTCGACTATCCTTGTAGTGGCATGACTGCAAAGTTGTTGGTGGATTCCATTGGATGGTGGTCCTCTGGTTGCCAGTCCACCCATTGACATCGATGGAGGCGGCGGTGTGCATATGATATCCGATTGGTATAATAATCAAAGCGATTCTTGCGACATGGGAGGAGTTTAGAGCTAGGTTCCTCCTTTTAAGGTGGGATCGAGCTATTTGGCGAAAGGTGTCTTCAATTCTTCCCCATAGCACAAGTGGATGACTACCGGTAGTGGGTAGTTCATGAGCATGTCAAAAGCGGATAAGTTGGTGAATTCCATGTACAAGGTCTTGCTTGATCTTTGACGTCTTGCCTCCTTCGTCCAAGTGGCCTTTGGTCATTCCAGATCGGAGAGAAGGCGGTGTGGAAGTGGGTATGGGATAAACTACTCCATCCCAAAGTATCTGCTTTTATGGTGGCAAGTCACTCATCGTTATGCAGCGTTAATATTACGGTGCACAGATTTAGTCCGAGAGGTATGCACTTTGTCCCTTATGTGCCTGAGAGGGCCAGAGACAATTGAGCATTGCTTCTTCCTATGTAGACATGTCGGACATGCTTGGTTGTGGCTTCAAGGCCTCTTTCATTGCAATTTGAATAGCCCGGTGAGGTGTTATTAGCAGTTTATCCAAGTAGTTGGGATAATTTGGCAAAAGGGCCTTTCATTTGGCTTACGCATGGATCATCCGGTCCATTTGGAAAAAGAAGGAATCTTCTCATATTCAAAGGTCTTGCTTGTTCAGATGCACAGGTCCTTCTTGATGCCCAACAACGAATTGTCAAAGCATTCAGGTGCTCATCAATTGCTAATGAGGTGAAGAGCCGTATTTGGGAGCACTATCTTTAGATTCATACTTACTTGTGAGTTTTTACTTGCTCTTCATAGTGTTTAGATGTTGTATTTAAGTGGGGTGGTTTTGCTCTGGTGGACATTCTCTCCACTGAGTTATTAGTCCCCATTATACTCTGTAACTTTCTCTGGATAATAAAGGCTCAAGTCCTTCAAAAAAAAAAAAATATATGCAGTTCATCAGCAAGCTCACTACTGCCAATATTTTTTCCTCAAAAACCCTTAGGGGCGGGGGCTTATAACTCTGTACAATAATGGGCTTTCTCCGCTCTTTCTTGTATTGGGACCCATAGACATCTTGGTCTTTGTGGACGATAAAAATCAATTGAATTCCTGTACCTCTATGGCATGTAGAAGAATTGGCTCAACCAACATGTGGAACAAATATGCTGGATGATACTAAAGCTCTGCCTATAAGCCGTTGTTCTATATAGCATATGAAGCTTTCATTACCCCTTTTTAAAGCTTCATTTACCCTTCCTAAGATACTAGTAAGTTGGCACCACTTCCATTGAATTGGAGTGACTTGACTGTTGTGAGAAGGAAATGACTAAAACCTTGGTATTGGCCAGGTTCAACTCGCATATTAGTGCCCTTTCCAAAATGTATCTACTTTGACTATATTTTCTTATTCCGAGTTAGTTTGGCTATGTTTACATAGTCCAAGTACAATTTGACATTATTTACATATTAAAAGTCTCCCAATTTAATCCTCTAACTTTCAAGACTGAAACAAATGCATATGCTGGCAGACTCATTAGACACTTCGTTAGCTCCGAAGGTTCTAATTAGGTAGGTCCACATTGTTGCATCACTAGTCTAAACTTCATTTGTAACCATCTCCATTTGTAATTCTTCTAAGTACACACACAATTTGCATATCATTTCCCATTAGTTTCATGTAAGGATTGCCATACTTGGAAAGAAGCTTCTCAATGGACAAGAAAGCAACAAGCTTCGGTATGGACAAGAAAGCAATGTAGACTAGTTATTAAAGTGAGAGATTGCGGCTTAAATTGTTAAAATCAATAGTCCATGAAGACCATTACCGGCGAGATATCGCGAGCACATGGCAAATAGATAGACTTTTAGTATTTACTTGTCACGAATCTTGACATATCGCATAGTACAATATGGTATGTTGAATGCACATGGCAAATAGATGGCATCTCCCCAAGACTTTTAGTATTTACATGTCATGAATCTTGACGTAAAGTGTAGTACAATATGATATGTTGAAACCATCTTGTGCGAAGATTAGATAAACTGGAACAAGATATATGAAATGCTCAAAACATAGATGATGAAATGGGAATCTTCTCGGCCATTTTCTCGTATAGTATTCTATAACTATCAACGGTCAAGTGGGGGCCCAACAGACAGTGAATGGTGGCATTCGAGATATGTTTTGACGGCCAATGTTCCACATATATAGGCCTACATTATAAAGTCCAATAGCACGTTGAATGGCGTATTGATTTAAGGCATTATAATATTGCCTTGCCTAGACTACTACATGGATGGAACGTCTTGGCTCTTAGTAACTGCATTTTTAAATGCACAACTCCACAACCATAGGCAAAATGCACACCAAAAACACCAAAATTGCATTGATATGGCCATCAGTAATTATTAGATCAGGACTGGACATGTGAAATTGTGGAACAATGTTGGTTGTATGCGTTATTTGGTCTTCAACCCAAATAAAGCATTTTATTTTGGAGCTAAAAAAACTTGGTGCAAGCATATTCTAGGGACAGAATTTTTAGAATAACAATTACATCCATATACTCCATTTTAGAACCTAAGCGGTAAGTAACTCGGTCCATGTTAAGGAGCAATTAGCCAGCCTACATGTATATATAACCAAATTATACTGCGTCCCGAAATATTAGGAATTTGGGATGGTGTCATCTCAACTAGTAATATGTTTGGTTTCACATGGGCGATCATCTATGTAGTAAGCATCAAGAAAGAAACCACCAACTAGTAGACTGCTTGTGATTCTATGTAGTAACTCTATTACTTAACTAAACATAAACATTAAGCATTAACATAGGTTTCATGAATTACGCCTAAACACTATTAGCATGGGAGCACAAGATGTTTGACATTTTGTACACGTTAAGGTAAGTGGATGAGCATTCATTCTTAAGCAGAATGACAAATCGCTTCAACAAACCTGTATAATTCGGTAAGCAGCTTATCTTGACGTCGTAGAACAGAATGGGGTTAGCTATTCTCGCTTCCCCGTGACCTGCAGAATGGGGGAGAGGCGCTCCCAGATTCTACATCACATGTGGGATTCAGCGATTTTCTTCAACCATTCTTATCTAGAATGGCAAATAGCATCTTAAAAACCACTAGAATCCGATCAGAACTTACTGGATGTAGTGGAGGGGTGAGGCATTCTTGCGAGCCCCTGACCTGCAGAAGCCGGTAGCGCCTCAAATTCCACATAGGATGAGAACGGCTACGGGACTGGGACCTGCAGTATCCGTCTTCAAATTCTCGATTACGTGGCGTATCCTGATTGGATGGCACCGATCGCCCATCCTTCTGCCACGATTGACCACTATATGATACACTAAAATAACTCCGTCGACTGGGAGCAAGATAAGCAAGCACGGCTTCTCCCGTAAATTCTAAGAAGCGGACTTCCCTTTGCATTCTTCCCCTGCCTCCATCTCTGCTTGAATTTTTCCAGCCTCCGCTTGCGTTTAAATGTGACAGTCCAGTCTTCGTTACTATCGCATTCTTCCTTCCTTCACCTCCGCCATGGCCGCTCTCTGCCCCTGCCCTCATCTTCCTATCAGCAATGCTGGTCATTGTTCTTCCATTGCAGATGTGAGTTCTGGGTTTTCAAAATTTTGCTTCGTACTTGTTAAAGCTTTGGTAAAGTAGCTGCTTATTTTTGGGTGGACATTTGCAGAAAGAAGTATGCTTGAGTTCCAAAGATGCAGCATCCTTTTGTGGAATGAAAATTCAAGGTACTGCTTAGTTTGGCAATCCTTTTTGTTCGGTCCCCGATGTAACGTCTCATATATATTATATGCATGCATTTGAAGGTGTTTCTAAGGTGAGAGGAATGTCTAGAAATGGCACGCTTAGGGAATTGCGCTGTTCTTCTGTCGAACCCCCACCAGCATGGCCTGGACGGGCTATTGTAGATGATACTAGGAAGAAAACATGGGATGGCCCAAAACCCATTTCCTTAATTGGCTCTACTGGCTCCATTGGAACCCAGGTAGGCCTATATATACACCAATAGTAGTGATTCTATTTTGAGTACAAGAGATTATGCTTATTATAATCGGCTGCAGACTCTACAAATTGTTGCAGAACATCCAGAAAAGTTCAAAATTGTTGGTCTTGCCGCAGGTTCAAATGTTACACTTCTTGCTGATCAGGTGACTAAATAACTTCCTGAGTATCACATAATCTTTGATGTCATAGGAATCACTTGATGCTAGGGAAGATAAGCACAAGTCTTTCTATTAAATACTGTGCAGCACAGAGCTCTATCTTTTGCATTTCATTTTTTTTCCTAATCTAACTGTATTGAATATAGCCCCTTTTAAACTCGTTCATTATATGTAGGTAAGAAGGTTCAAACCGAGCCTTGTTGCAATCCGTAACAAGGATTGCGTTGATGAGCTTAAAGAAGCTATAGCAGATGTATATCCACAGCCTGAAATAGTTACTGGTGAAGATGGAGCTGTAGAGGTATTTTAAACTTCAGCAGCACCTAATGGTTTCCACTTGTAGTTAGAGTTTGACATGAGGGTTATAGGGACACTTTTGCTTATTTGTTTCTAATCTTGGGTATACTAACTCGTGGAAAAGGTTGCCAAACATCCTGAAGCAGTGGAGGTTGTGACAGGCATTGTTGGTTGTGCTGGCCTGAAGGTATTTGCGTTAAATAAGTCTTGCTGTTTAAAGTATCTAATGAGGAGTTTTAATTCCAACTGTCATATTTTGATCAGCCAACTGTTGCAGCAATAGAAGCTGGAAAAGATATAGCACTGGCAAACAAGGAGACCCTTATTGCAGGTGGTCCATATGTGTTGCCGCTTGCTGAGAAGCATGGTGTAAAAATTCTGCCTGCAGATTCTGAGCATTCTGCAATTTTTCAGGTCCGACACATAGATTTGGTTGAGATCATTATAAGTAAATGAATTCTTATATAATTTCCTTTGCCAGTGTATTCAAGGTCTGCCTGAAGGTGGTCTTCGACGCATCATTTTGACTGCTTCTGGAGGAGCATTCAGGTTTGTTTTTGTTGCATGATATGGCATCAGAGTAACAAGGTTAGACATGCAGGTCTATTTATTCTGTATAACATGAGGTCTTCTATATCTTTGCTACTTGAGATTTTGCAACCATTTACATCGCCTTCTTACCTTTTATGTTCAGGGACTGGCCTGTTGAGAAGCTTAAGGATGTAAAACCTGCAGATGCCCTTAAGCATCCTAATTGGTCAATGGGAAGGAAAATTACTGTCGACTCCGCAACACTCATGAACAAGGTACTATATTTTTCATTTATGGTTGTATGTTAACAAGTAAAACCTACAATCATATGACGTTTCTGTAGGGGCTTGAAGTAATCGAAGCCCATTACCTCTTTGGTGCTGACTATGACGATATCGATGTTGTCATTCACCCACAATCTATAATTCATTCCATGATTGAGACTCAGGTACTTGAATATGACTTATATAAGAGATATTGGGCATTCAACTTTATTGATTTTCTTTACAGGATTCATCTGTTTTGGCACAACTAGGATGGCCTGACATGAGGTTGCCGATTCTTTACACCATCTCGTGGCCTGAGCGAGTTCCATGTTCTGAACTGACATGGCCTCGGCTTGATTTTGTGAAGTATGTCTTGGGCTGCTAATATCTAAAATGAATTTTATAACTTTCTATAATTAGCCAGTTTTAGAAAGCCTAGAACATAAGCTACTGGAGTTCAGTTGAAATATTGGTTTTATGATAGAGGATATAGTTGTTTCTAATCACTAGCTGCAAATTTGATTTATTCAGGTTGTTGAGTGCTAGTTCTTTATCTGTGCAGGATGGGAAATTTAACATTTAAAAGTCCAGACAGAGCCAAGTATCCTTCGATGGACTTGTCCTATGCTGCTGGACGAGCAGGTGGGACTATGACAGGAGTGTTAAGTGCAGCAAATGAGAAAGCTGTGGAGCTTTTCCTGGATGAGAAGTAAGCATCTTTTAGATCATGGGTTTCTTGCTATCAAATTTGTTCAGGAAAATGATATCACAACTATTGGATGTTCAAACTTTTGCAGAATTGACTACCTGGACATAATTAGGTTAATTGAGAAAACCTGCGAAAAACATGTTGAAGACCTAGTACTAACACCAAGTTTGGATGACATTCTTCATTACGACCTGTGGGCACGAAGTTTTGCTATGCAGCTCGCGGGGAGCGCTGGTCCAAAAGCAGTTCCAGTATGAATGTAATATATGCCAATTTCTCTCCATCCATTTATTTGATGCCTTCCACTCACATTGGAAACCAATGGCCAACAAGCTGAAGCCTATAGATCCTGTGCACAAATATTTACTCAGTTATATAAGATTTCTGGCTTGGAATCTGTGAGAAGGAAATAATTCTTTTGTAGCATCACTCATGTATTATCACTCAGATTGAAAGTAAATCATACAATATGCCCTCATACGTGTATAACAGATTTACATGAGTGAATCTACAATAGAACGATGGGAATGGAAAACATATTTTTCGACAATATGTCTATGTTGTCAATGGGCTATGATATATAGATGGGAATGGAACACACATATGTCTAAGCATGCTGTCAATGTGTTAAAATGTATAACACACAAGAAAGAAGAAAGATTAATCCGGGCATGCCTAAAACAAGCAGCAAAGCCAGCAGTGCAAGAAACTAATAAATTTACACACTACACATGATTGGGATTCGTATGCTCTTCGTGTTTCAATTAAGGCGAACGAGACCAGGACACAAGAGAATATTTTTTCCACACAAGTTAATTACTTGCTTTTGCATCTAAAACCCTGTTCGGCATGCAAAGAAAGGACTAAATAAGAAATAAGGTATGAAGGCATAAGGTTTGAAAATAGTTCTAATCAAACAAAGTGGTGCGCACGAGGGGTTGCCCTTGGATGGCCCGAGAAAGCGTCTTTGTGTTTTTTATTTGATTGTTCCTTAAAATTAAACTTGAATGCTGATTAATTTTTTTCATCTGATTTGTATTGATTTGTATTTTTCAATCGCTTACCTATCGTGGCTATTAAGTTTTGTCCTTAGTGAGATGTGCAACATCATGATATTAATTCTTTTGTGTCTTCTGGCCGTGTCATTTGCATGCGTGGTACCAGAGATGGAAAATTAGCACAAAAAACATCACTTACAACAAGATCTAAGTGTCATTTAGATACAAAGATGCCCTTCTTAATCTACGAATGGCATCCATTAAGTTCAGAGCATGATATATATTATGATATATCAAAATATCAAAATATCAAAATAAGAATAGTTTGAAATAGATAAGCACATTGATAAACACACATTTGAGATTTCTTAGTCCAAAAGTTTTTAAATTTCTTTTAAGAAGTTGTGGAGGTCAATTCATACGATTGAGGAAGGAAAGAGAAAGGACTGGGCTCACCATAGACCACTTAAAGTGATGGTGCCGAGGACACAAAAATGTCGGCACTGAACTCACCATGGATCATTTAAAGTGGTAGTGCTAAGGGCTGGAGCTCATGGATGGGAAACCTCTACATCTAAAAATTCTAATTAGATTTTGCAGTGTAAAACATGAGCTTTTCATAAAGCCAAACAAGAACACAAGCTTGGTTTGCTTTAGAGGAAGTAGACATGCCCACACTGCATGACTCTAATTTATAAATGAAAAGTTGTAAGATACATATAGTCAAGACATATATAATTATACATCAACATATCAACGTGACATTGGAGCATGTGTTAATCCAGCAACGCTGTAACGCTTGGTTTCCGGCTTCGTGAATGGCTCGTGAGCGATAAAAAAAAAAAAAAAAACTAGCAGAACTGCAGGGTTGGAAAGAAGGCTAGGCAGATGGATTTGTGTTGGTATTTTAATCGTAGTAATTTGAATTTCGGCGGCATACTAATTTAATATGTGTTAATATATGAATCTTACATTGTGCATCCCTTATTGGGTCTCTGATAGGAAGAATCCGCATCGCGGCAAGTCCATAGGACATTACTAAAGAGATCAATTGTACCCAAATGATGAAAAGCTACACATTCTGGAAACAAATAGAGTTATGCTAAAATTTTAACCTCTACATCAAGATATTTTGCGTACCCAGCCTCTAGACCATAAGGCGCACAATATGGCTTTTGGAAATGATAAGCCACTTTTATTGCTACAGAAACATTGGAACACTGTCTTGGCAAAGTCTTGGCTAATATGGAGTGTATGGAAGCGAAGGCGAAGAAAGGTCTTTTATGATAAGCGTATTTCTTCTCAGGTGGTGCTTCAAGAAATTCGTAAGAAGTTGTATAATTGCTTTCAGATCTCCAATTGGCCTGATCGTATTAAAATTCCAATATGGAGTGATCATCTAAAAGTGATTGATGCTTCAGGGACATTTCTTACTTCTGGAAGTACTTTGTAATATTTTGAGTGTATAATATGAAGTAAAACACGTTCTTCAAATTTTTTTTTTTTATTGCTACAGAAAAAGAGAGAGCGAATAATCTTCCAGATAGTATACTGAAATACATTGACAAATCATGGAGTTTAGATGGAAGAAACCTTCTCACTGAGAATAGACACTACTTTGGAATTTAACTTATATAGAATAGAAGAGACATAAGCAACCTTCTTAAGATTTTTTTTTCTCTTTTATCAGAGCGTACCAGTATGCCTACAAAGGCTTGAATTCCATTGAAAAATAATATGGACATTAAAGAATTGCACGTTAACTTCCCATTACTAATTTGATATGATGCCAAATGAAATTATGAGCGAACAAGAATTATACACATAAGAAAAGGAATGCCAATGAAGATACAGATCTCAGTGAATGGCTAAGAAGAAAAAGAATGATCATTAGAGTTAGTAATATACATGGAAGGTTTAAAGATGTAAATAAAAAAACTATTAGCACTAGAGAGGCTTTACCCTATACAAAATGGAGAAGAATATCAAGTATATTCCAAGTATTGTCCGATAAGTCGATGCACTTCCCAAGTATACAGGAATGGCATTTAAAGGCCAAAGCTTTATGGTTAAATTATGTAAACTCCACAAACCCCACAACACAATCATGTCAAAATAAGCGGCAATGCATTATGGAAATTTTTGTGGCAGGCTTGGGGCAAACAGATGAATGGTTGAGCATGCTCTAGAACCTGAATGTGCCAATTCTAGATAGATATCAATTTCAATCCTTAGGTTATAGATTGCTTAGTGAGACGAAAAATACATTTACATTCATCATAATTAATGTCTATAAGTTTTTTTTTTTGTTTCCACCTCCTTTTAAAAGAAGAGGAAGAAGGAGAATGATTTAGGAGAATTTCCATGATAGAACAACAATATTTAGCTTTATTCTTGTGGAATTAGAACAACAAGATAGACAATTAGGCAAATAACATTGATAAATAATTTAAGATAAAGAAGGTAGTGATGCCATAAGTTGCACCTAATTTTTATAGCCAAGGGCACGTTCCCATGAACCTAACTCGACTTCAATTTCGACTTTCAGAAATTAAAGCCGCATATGGGAGGCTTCAAAAGTGCCTCCTTATTTCTAAAAGAATGAATTCGACTCTAGAGTTGGCTTCAAAGTCTAGTTGCATAGGTACAAGGCGACTCTAACTCCGACTTCATTTTTTTGAGTTGCGTTCGGCCTCATAGAATAATGGGCAATGTTTCCTTGCCCATTAGTCTTAGTTTGTCCACTATTGGTGCCCCTGCCCTAGAAATATCCTCTGTAAATAGTATTTCTAGCAATTAAGCAACACACGGCACAACCAGTTCATTGAATGAGGGTTCAAAATATGGTACTTTGATGTGCACAATATTTTTGGATCATTTTCGAACAATGTTTTCTACAGAGCTCACTCCAATATTGAAGTGTTGCTTTTGTTTTTAGTTTCTGTGACGAGCCTGCCGAGTTGACCCTCCAGGCAACTCGGGATCTTGTCAAAACTTGCAAAAACTCTTACTAGGTTGGTGTGACAAACAATTGAATATGGTGAAGAATTGAATCTTTCTTAGATAATTGATCATTCATTCTTCAAATTCAATGGACAAATTCTATAAACTCAATATCCATCAAGTACAATATGAATTCACTACACAATATAATAAAATGCAGTTTTTGCGCAGAATCTTCTAGCGCGACCATGCTCCCAAGCTCCATGTCTATGCTTGCTACCTCCTCGCGCATGCACTTATTTATTTTAGTCCTCGGACTAAGTGGGGATCCCCGGCTGCCAAGAGATGCATGGAAATACTGAAATCTTGGATAAGCACAAACACGCACCGGAAAAACCTACGCGGAGTACGATTACTAAGACAATGACAACATAATCCAAAGAAATATCAACATGAACATCGAAGCAAGACATAGTCAAAATACCAAACCATCATGACACATAGCTCAGGGACAATGGGAAGCTCAACAGCCTACATGCGAGGCCCCGTTAGCGGAGAAATGCCCGGCCACTCACATTCCGAGCCCCGTTATGAGTTGGTGGGTGAACCTGCGATATCGATACCCTTCCCACCCAATGCCCGGCGCCGGAGGACCTCTTACCATGGAATCACAGAGGTGACATAGCATCCCGATCAGAAACTACGCGTGTCACAGAGCACAAGAACCACGAGAGAATCACGATGAACATGAGCATGCCGGAGCAAACCTAGGCCACCAAACCTAGAAGTCCGACCCCGGAGGTTCCAAGTGACATAATCAAATACCAAGACAACAGTGGAACAATGCAAAGACCATGACATGTGCGTTCATTAAAGAATTTACTATAAATGTGCCTAGATCATACTCTTGCCGATGTTGCACTCAGGACAACTTGCCCATGTTGAAGTAGCTAAGTTACTGATCCAAACACGTTGAGGAAGTCACAAGCCTAAATATCATTGATGTAGCTCCCATACCTATGTACTTCACTGAACAAGGAAAAACAACATTCCCAACTATGCAAACTTACCTCAGAACCATTCTCCCATGAGGATAATCCATTAGCTACGATGCTTTTGTTAAAATGTTGCAACAACTTAGAAACTTACAGGTATACACTTAGACTAATAGTGCTCCATGCCATAGCCTCATCCGGACACTCCATATACCTCATATTACTCTCTCTCAGCCAACTTCTCCGTGTCTCCAAAGTTCCAACATGCTTTCTTACTTTAAAATTATTAGCTAAGGTTTTTTAATATTTCCATTAAAACCTACTTTTCCATAGCTAAGGATTTATTAGTGCGTCTTAATGTAAAAACTCAAAACCGCGACTTCCAACTTAAAAATCCACACGTGGTCTTATGACCCAGAATCGCATATAACTTCATCAACCCCGGTCTCTAGGCTAGCCTTCACCAACAGAAGCCAAGAATGACCAATTTTCAAGAGTTCTAGACTTATTAGTCTTAAATTACATGTTATTCCTTATTACGTAAATTCAAAAGCAATACAAGTTCTTACGTATTTTCGTCTCTTTTGTTTTACCCAAGCTTGCCTTTACTTACTCGGTGGATAGCCTGCTAGATCCCAACACCTTATACTTTCATGTTCCCTTTCTTACCTTTATGTATCCTAAAATAACATTTGGTTAACAAGCAACAAATTATCAATTCCAAATATAAACAACAAAGCAAGAGGAAACTCCAAAAAGCTACAGGAAGCGAACAAGGCATGTAGACTGCTTTCGGATTCTCCTGATACAGGTAACCCACAGCCAAATCGGCCTGCACCATGCCCAAATGGGCATGTAAATTCCCCAGCTCACTCTTTAGGAGCAGTTCCGGCCTGTTCCACTTGATCCCTGACCCATCCTGATAGCTCGAATTCGTCCATGAGATCATTGATTCATGCTCAAAATGCCCTTTAGCATCAATTTCGACCTGTTTCCTATTGAATCTAAGCCTCTTCTCATTCAATCTCAGCACTTGGAAAGCTCCTCAATCGATTGTAGAAAATCCAACCAGTCCCTGATTCACTATGTCTGGGGTAAATCGGCCCTTCTGAGGCCCAAATCGGCCTCTATCATGCAATTTCGACCTCTGCCATGAATTTGGGTCTGATCTAAGGCAGTTGGGTCTTCTTCCCGTGCCATGAAATGATCATGCTGACCTCTAAGTCACCAGTTCAGCCCATGATTCCTTCAGTTCAACCTCTTATTCAACCGAATCCATCTGTTCTGGGTCCCTTTAAGAAGCTTCCATAAGCTTAGCATCCAACTGTGGCAATTCTGCTGCAGGTTAAGCCGTTGATGTAGCCCATAATTTCTCAATTAATTCTACAATTCATGCAGCAAAACTTGCTCTACCAAAGCATCAACAGCTCTTACCATAGCTATTACACAGGGAATCATTACCCAAAGCATGCATCTAATGATTCATAGCAGCTTATAACTCACTTGAATCCGTGAAAACCCCACCTGATAAGAGAAGATCTGATGCAGTCTCCAAGCTCTTACGTCCTTTCTCGCTTCGTCAACCCTCCCAGTGCAATCCTTCCAAGCTCCTGCCTCCTCATAGCTTCACGTTTGCCAAAAGCCCTCTTTCTAACATTGCCCTTTTTTTGTAAACCCCTTTGTTTACATGAGCTTATGCTGCATGCATGCCACAAGTACATATACAACTCATTTATGTCCCATACACAAATGCGTATACTGAACCATTAGGTGGCCAGGTCCGTTACAGTTTCGTAGAGCTCACACCAACATTCAATTGCTTCATTGTTTTTAGTTACAAATTTTGTAAGACAACGAATATCCCTAGTTTGGTCTTAAGTTACCTTTAATAATTGGGTTATGGCAATACACTTGGTGTTTTAATATTGGAATAAACGTTATTTTAGCTTCCATAACTGCAAGTGTCTGTCCAATACAAATACGAGGAACAGAATCAGAGGAGGATACACCACGACTTTCTTTTACACAAAAAATGATCCCTGTTGAATTGTTTCAGTCTACATTCAAGACATTATCAACCCTAATTCTTTTTTATAAAGTTCTCTCTTGAGTGCTTTGACAAACAAAAGGAAATCAACGTACCTATTATATGGAAGCCACACGAAATTGTTAACCTCCGGAAGAGCTTGCATTAGTAATCTTATAAGTTGAAAAACCTTATTCCCACTTTGGTAGTCACTCCCAAATGCAATATGACAGATGATATCTGCTGCCATGCAATTTAGGCTTTTAAAGACCTCTATCTCTGCTTCAGATCCTTGCTTATTAACAATCAATTGCCACCCTTAGACCATATCGGAGGCACACTTTGTAATAGTTTCTACAAAAGCCTACATTTAATGTAGCTAAGTACTCGAAGATGAAAATCTTCATCAAAACAAAATAATTACCTTTATGTTCTCAAAAGAGAAAGCAGGAGATACTAATCTGAACCTCTACATGGGGATTTGTAATGCCATATTGTTTTAGGCAATGTTTTACAGCCTGAGGCATGAGAATGTAGTGTGAATAAGGCAAGATGCATAAGCACCAATGAATGAAGGGAGCCAGTGCCCACAATCACGAGATAATACACCATTGCATGCTGCCAACTGCTGCTTCTGCACATACAATATAATGATCATCTATCTTTTTCCTCCCAACATTCTATTCTACAAGATGGAGAAAAAAAGGGGAAGATTTATGGGTCAAATTTTCCAAGCCACCTCAAGCAACCTCTGTTGCAATAGCAACTTCTTAAGTTCCAGCCTTTCAATTTGCTAAGAGTTGAATTTATATGAAATTCATGAGGTCCAATTCTTTTTCTAAACAACAGATATTGAGTTCTCTTGGGTCACATAACTGAAAGAGGAGTTAAACTGACATTGCTAAATTTTTGGGCTCATACTGAAGTGCCTCAATTCCAAAGCACTTAAATTCTTAGCAAGAAGATGTCGATTGTTGTGGCACACATCTTTTCCTTGTTCACAACATGAGATGACTATAGACTACATCTTAAATTTGACATAGTGTATGATGTACTACTGCATAAGCACCTGCGAGAACACAAGCACTTGCAAAAATGAAATATATTAGCATAGATTTTAGAGCCATATATTTTCTGTTTTTTCCTAGGCATCGTTAACCACACTGCTGATTCTAAGTGGCATAATGCTATTCCTCAATGCCCTGGTGTGTTATTTTGCTTAATGTTCTATTTAGGCTTAACGTTCTATTTAGGAACTTATCTCAGCTTGTAACATTAATTTTGAATGTTCACTCTCATCACATTCAAATAGACATCTTCAACAAACCACAAACATGGAGGTATAATGTTGTTTTCAGAGCAGCACATAGATGATAAAATTGCAAATTAATATAAAAACCGTTAATAGAAGAACAATTTACCTTAATCTGGTCATATTGCATGCGCATACTCACAACGCCTTTTCAGCAGACTTGATTGCATCTTTCAATTCCTCGATTTTCATGGTCTGAATTTTGTCCTGCCTCACTTACATTACCATCTACAAAGCCTTATTGCCTCAACCAGCCATTTTATAATCAAACATAGAATATTGTGCGAAATTTTTATCCATCAAGCAAATAACTGGAGACCCTACCAGATATTCTTGGTAGATTCGTCCATTTTGGTGCACCCAGCTGTAGATCCGTTTATCCATGCTTTTAGGACCAGATAATGCATCTAACCCCTTTGTACGATCCTTTGCAGAAATCATGGTGCTCCATGAAATCACATTCTGCTTAGACATTGTATTGAACCGCTTGCATGCATTATCCAGGCTCTTCAATTTTCCATATATATCACTTAAAGTGTTGCCTAAAATAACTCGCACAATGCAAGATAGATAGATAGATAGATAGATAGATAGATAGATAGATAGATAGATAGATAGATAGATAGATAGATAGATAGATAGATAGATAGATAGATAGATAGATAGATAGATAGATAGATAGATAAGTCTTTTAACATCCACGGGAACCCAATCGGGTTATGGGAGAAGAGTGTAACCATTGCATTTTACTCAGACTAGTGCTTATCTTCAAAATGGAAGTAAATCTAAACTCGTATGCAAGCAATTGTTCCTGTTTTGTTGTTTCTCCATTGAGAGGGCAGCCCTAATAGTCATATTCCAAGATAATATATTCCTTTAATGAATTCTTAAAAAAAATTTCAAGAATCGTCTAAACTGCAAAACTTTCCATATATTTCAATAAGAAGGTTGCTAAATAGTCCATTCCGTCCATATCCATCTTTTGTGCTATGGCCATGAATTGACTTACCCTGTGAGAATGTATTACTGTGACTATGCAGGCGAGAGATGAAATATGAGCAGTGAACGTTTGATTATATGGATGTCTTAGATAGCTGCTAGTTTGTTTGATTGATCCAGCATTCTGCATAGAGTCTGGATTGAATACGGCCACAACTTTGTTGGCTTAACTTTGTTGCATGAAGAATATTTATTTTATTTATTTATTTTATTTATTTTATTTATAGACCACCAGAGCCATACTTGTCTTGTGTCTCTGAGCTCTATTTTATCCCGTTATAAGAAATGGCGTCCTCAATGGGGATGCTACAGATAATAAATCATCGAAGAGAAAATCGATCTCAGATAATGATCCAGTCCCGGAAACTAGACCCACTTTACTCCCGCCAATAACAGCCCGCGTGGTGGAGTGAGGAGAGAAGAACAAACAATAATCCAGATCCTAGTTCACCAAAGCAGTTTGGTGAGAAATTCGGCGGACTGCTCTGGTTGCCGGAGGCAGTCGCAGGGCGCAAGTTCGAGATGATGGAAGATAATTTTCTTGGCTCTTTCTTGGCTCTCTCTTGCTATTACATTATTAGAAACTAAAGTTGTTTGGTAGAAAACAAAGGATGCTGAGATCATGGAAAAAATTAGTGGCTATTAATAGCCAAATGGCGATTTTTTAGGGGGTCTAGACAAATTTTGCGGCGAATTTTATGAAGTGGGATTTCATTTAAAAAAATAAAAAATAGCCATAGTTAAAACAAGTATTATATTATTTTTTTAGGATTCGCCAAACTATTTTCCCCCTTTTCCTTGAAGAAAAATGGATTAGCCTTTTTTTATATTACAATATTTATATATTAAATCATTCATAGCCAAACAAAAATGAATTCTTATTATAGACTTTTACACATCCCCACCTACCATCATCGGTGATATAGTTTTTCAAACTATAAATTTCTATTACATATACCATATAATATGCATCTTCGAAAGCAAAATGTAAGAGATGGCCAATATCCCTCTCGATGCCCGAGTCGATTGCGTAATATCTTCCTTCAAGGGTTAGAGATAAGTGCAATTTGATCACCATATCTAGAAGGTGCTTGTTGCATTGAATGTAATTCAGACTATGGATGTTATAAACTATGTTGTGAGCTTCTGTTACAAGCTTTTTAATATTATTGTATGTTTCTTGATCATTGATTATTCTTTGTAATTACAGTACAATGTATCTAAAGCTACAGAATTTAGTTTACATTTTTTGCTTTTTTCCAGTTAGAAAAAATAGCTAAGAGAAAGTTTATAGTACATAATTCAAAAGTTTCGCCAAGTCCAAATATATAGAAATGTAATAATAATAATAACTTTAGCCAATTGTATATCATAAAATACTGTAAAATTTTAAAAAATAGCCAAACCATTTTTTATGAAAAAATATATAGTATGCTTAATTTTTTCCTTGGCTGAGATATATAAACGAGATATCATTTTCTAAATTGCTTGAAGAAACGACTAACCTTTTTGACTCCATTGAAAAAACTCTTTATTTCAGTTGTTAATGGCAACCCTATGCTTAGAGACACCCACAGAGACAACCCAATCCTGGAGCAATCAGGCATAATAATTTGAGTACATATTGTTTTGTGAATTGTGGTAGTGCCATAATGGTCAATCTAGGTACTCATAGAGTGAACACAAAACGCAACGCTCTTACCGGAATACTGCTTTACATGTCTATTGACTGTCTTAGAGAACTATGATCTACTATACAAACCTTATTTCTGTCCGTCGCAATAAAAAATATTTATAACCTAATGTTTTTCGGGACCAGCCTTTGGTTAAGTAGAAATAATCATAGGGACTTGCCTGATGCCCATCCTACACTTGCGCCTGGCCACGGTGGTGCATTATCATCTGCATCATTGCTCATGTTTGACATATGATATATGCGCAATGTCATATTCTATATGCCAACAAAAATATGAAGCCACCTTCCATGCTACAGATATCACACCTTCAAGGGAGCTTGCATTGTGATTTTAATAACATTTGTCTGATTGTTTCTGCTATTTTTAATGTTCGATATATTGGTCTATTTTATGCAAATAGCAGGATCTGTCTTGACAGAAGCATTTGAAATATTTTCTTATCAGTGTAATTTATCTACTCAGAGCATAATTGATATTGGGTTATCATTAGTAGCAGCAACATGTGCGAAGCCCTTAAGTAACAGTTCTAATATATGTAATCTTTCTGATCAAGACATTCTCTTTAGTGCAATGCAAGAATATGGTGTCAAGCAAAATCATGTCACTAGCACCAGTGCGCTGCAAAATTTGCATATTATATGTTTGAGAAAGTTCTTGTGAAATCGTCTTATGGAATAGTTATTGCCATGACAAGAATGTAAATCTCAACATAAATGTCTTTTTAGTGCAATGCAAGGACTCGCCTTTGCGAGCTGCATACATGTGTTGTAGATTGCACATTATATGTTTGAGACTCAGCAATACATTTATGGCCACACAAAATACATTCATGTTTCTACATTGAAAACAGTTAAATGTATTTGTTGGAGATCATTTTTATATATGCTGAATGCGAGAACATAATGGTTAATTGTCCCTAGAGTTCTTGATTTAATGAATTTACAAAAGCTTTTTTGCTTTTAAAAATCAAAGAGCATATTCCCTATTTTGGCACCGCAGAGCCGATGTAGAGGGCTCATTTTTTGCCTTGCCAACTTGAAAATACAGCGTTGGCTCATGCTACAACAGTATGCTTGGAATTGACAATATTTGATAGATAGATATTCGATAAATAGATATTTACAAATCTATTATCATTTTCCTTCCAGAAGATCCATTTTGGCATCTATTTTTGTGTGATGCTTTTGAGCTTTTGGGTGGTTCTTGCATGCCATATAGTTCCGTTGCATCTCTTAATTGTGCTCCTATTTTGCAGCAAAAAATCATTATGATGGTATGACACGCTTTCAAAGGAATGCGGGAACAAACGCTTTGAAGTACATGATGCATCTCATGATCTGTTTCTTAAAGAGCAGAGATCCAACATTTTCTTTGCGGTTTGTTTGTTTCTACAAAAAATGGCCCCTCTCGATTGCAGATGGGCAGGGCTTGCCATTTCGATCCATGAGATTTGGGTTTATCCAAACGACATCTTTACTCTTACTGATATTTATTTGCCACTTACCTAACATCTAGCATATGAAACTCTATAATGTTTTTTGGCATGGCCACCCAGGTTGAATTCCTTAATGAAGCATATGGCTTCGCATATGAAACTCTACATATGTTTTTTGCCATGCCCACCTATGCATTCTTCAATATTGTATAATGTTTGAAAGCCATGTCCATATTAAATGTTTTTTGCCTTTTTCAACCTTTAAACGTTTCAAGTTCACAAAAAATTCCCAATAGCAGTCAGACATGTCCACTTGCTACCTCCATAATCTATGTTAATGTACACCTAGAAATGTGGTGTTTTTATTGATTTATAGAAGTATATCCTGATCATGCTATAGGATATGTGCTCATTGTCATGCATCTATTTGGACATCTCCACTTTCCAGTTCACAAAAAATTTCCACAATTTCCACACCTGCCACTTTCTATTTGGACATCTCCACTTTCCAGTTTCTTAGGACCTTTAAACGTTTCCAGTTCACAAAAAATCCCCAATAGTAGTCGGACAGTCGGACATCTCCACTTGCTATCTCCACTTGCTCATTGCATGCATCTATTTCGGTGCATGCACGTGAAAAAACACTCGATATCTTCCAACAGTGGGTATCCTCAACACCCGATAACTTTTGAGCCGAGTATCTTATACACAAGGTGGCCTTTGCACCGAGTCAAACAAAAGAAATGTTCACGGCGGCCAAGGCCACAGCGATAAATTTCTTGTGTATATAATGAATAGCCATAAAAATGATTTTGAGCAAATGTATATAGGTGTTAGATGACGTGGCCATAAACTAATTTGATCAAATGTATGTAAATATATATAATTGTGCTACAATGATGCCCGAGAATATTCTTGTCACCGGAGCATCGATCCGAGCCGTTGAGTTTGCAAGGTGTGGATTTTGGGTGGAAAGCTTTAAAGCAAGTGTGCGATTCTTCAGAAAGATTTGCTTTGAAGCAAAGGATGCGAGAATTCTATTGCCGGATTGCACCAGGAAGAGTGTCATCGTCGAATTTGGGCAAGGTTGTTGGTTCCTACATTAACTCTAGTTGCTTCTCGTTGTCCCACCATCAAGAATTTGCAAGGACCTCATGCTTCAGAAAAAAAATGTGGGATCGTTGATTCTCGACTGCATGTCCGTCCAAAATCTAGTCAGATTATGCGCCGTTTAATATGGCCAGGAGCTTAGAAGAAGGCAAGCCGCCATATGGTTTTTTTCATTATGCTTTCGGCTATTGGCTATGGTGGCAACAAGGAAACATGAAATTTCTAAACTAAACCTAAAGTGATGGTAGTATGTTTTTTTCCTAACCCTATTTTTTTCTCTCCAACGGGTCCTATTAGGATGGGTTGGATGTGCTCTTCTTTTATGTGATGGTTTGAAATGCTACATCAGCTCCCTCTCTGCGTGGTTTACTTTTGTTACATCTGCTATCTTTTCAAGTTCATGCTTCTATGCCCTGCTTTCAATTCGACCCTAGAGACCTGAACTAGATCCGATACTATTCCTCTGTCCATTCTCAGTCTTCAGAACGCTTGCTAGAAATCGCTTTCCATCATGGAGAATTTAAAGGAAAGAGACAAGGATTTCTCGATTTTGATGGGTTCTTTCAAGGCATTTGTATTTGATCTTCAAAGTTCTGTTGTAAGCCTGGAACAATTTTTTTTTTATGTTGTCAAGCAGTTTATTTTCAGAAACTGAGATTAAGGACCCTTTGATTGTGGACGACCCAAAAAAAGATATGTGAGAATGCCCGAAGGGTGAAAGCATGCTAGGGTGTACCATCTAAAGTTCTTTTTAGGGAGTGCAAAACTACCCAGAAAAGTACCCAGCACTGGGTACTGGGAACTTGCATAAATGCCTCAATAAACAATAAGTTTGAGAGTTGATTCATTCCATTTAATCTCTAATAGTATTGTGATCCTCTAATACTATAGATTAACATGTTATTGACTTTCAATTCAAAATTTTTGAATCGATTTTAATGGAAAGAAAAAACAGAAAGTACCAGTTTTAAAAGTACCCAGTGTAGGTACTTTTGAGGGTTCCAAAAGTGGTACACCGTAGCATGCTTTCGCCCCGAAATACTGTTGTTAGACATTCTCTTAAGAGAAAGCTTTAACCAATAAAGCATGGGGCGTTAAGCCTGTTGGCAGAAAAAATGCAGGTATTGAGAATGAAACAAGTGGAATTGCAGTGGAAAGAAATGGAATGAGAAGCAAATTGGTTCGAGCTTTTTGTTATATGTTGGGCCAAGCACAATTGTAAGAGCTAGAATATCGGATTGAGTTCACCTACTTTGGCACACAATGATAAAAGGTGCCTTACTCCACTCCGACATTGATCTGTTTTGAGACCAGACGGTGTGTTTTGTGCTTCTATTGTGTAGGTATACTCTGTTGAAATCCTTTCTTAACCGGTTTCTGCATTTCGCTTCTGGAATATTTATCTTTGCTTTCAGATAGATGCATAAGTATGAGCCTATTATGCTACATAGGACTTTTTCCACATGCATACAACTTATAAAACTTCCTCCGCACACAAATACGTGATCCTATACAAAACACAGTTGTTTAGATTGTACATTTATAATGACATGCCCCATTTTTATGTTTATAAAATATGTAGCATGTGGTCGTAGGAGGTTTTACTCATTCTTTTCCTCTCTGATTTGGCATTTTTTCTGTAGTGATTCTGAAGTAGAGAGATCTGCTTTGAGTTGGAAGTCAAATTTTCTCTGCCGCCAGCATTCTAGCGTATTATAGTGCTCTTTTTGGAGATGTGCAATAGTTGAATTTCTGCAGATGCCTTGGTTGGGAAAATTCTACTTGTGGGGAATCAGCTAAAATATGCTTCTCCCGATGCAAAGGCCCCATAACTTATGGAGCAAGGTAACTAATTCTAAATTTCTCTTTATGTTAAAAGTACTTGTGATCTCTTAGATCTTTGGCTTATGAATGCACTAGTTAACAGAGTGTTTTTTAGTGGCCCCAGTGGCCAGTTGGCCACACATTCACATATTTTGTAAAATAGTCGGCCACACCAAAGTAGGATGCATTTCCACCTTGGCCAAAGGGTGATGGCCAGTTCGAAATACCAACTTATTAAATTCACTTCATAAGTGGCCAATTTGATATTTTTTATAATTCTACTACTAGAATTATGGCCGGGCCCTATATTGGCCAAGTGTAGGGACATAATTTCGCCACTTGTAGGGGGTTAAGATCTTTTTGAGTTTAGCCATAAAATTCCAAAGGCATTTCTAATAATATAGTATTTTATCAACTAAGGTTAGTTTCCATTTACTAAGTACCTGCAATATGGTTTTTGATGAGATCCATCCTACCAAATCCATGTATGCTTCTGCCTACATTTTGCATGTTTAATACAAATCTTATAGTAATCTTAATTGGAGAAGCATAGTAACATGTATATGTTTGTGAACTACATAGAATAGAATAGAATAGAATAGAATAGAATAGAATAGAATAAAATATTTTTTTTATCGTCCATGGAGACCAATTGGTCTATGGGACCCAATCAGGAGGCGCAGCAAGTGTATTACTGTCCGGGTTAAAATCCCTTCCCCTGCCCCAAAGGGTTGGTTGGTGGAAAAACCGTGACAAAATAAGTTTGTTGTCAGATTGCACAAATACCAATACAAATATATATACATCATGGGGGAGATATATATGTACACGTATCAGGTAAGTGCCCGAGGACCGAACTAATCTCGGCAATCCATGATCTCTTAAAGGTATGATTCCAACCTTCGTATCGAGCTCGTAGTGAGCAGCTCATGCAAGGGCTGGCCAGGGCAGACCAGGTCGACATAGCATATCCGAATACCATCATATGCCGGACAACTCTGAAGGGTATGGCATTCGTTTTCCACCGCTCCAACCTAGCAGGTTGGCAAAACCTCTCCTGACGCGGCTTCCCAATCCATCTCCCCGTCTCAATCCAGAGATGGTGTGCACCTGTGCGGATAGAGGCAATGGATCTGCGCTTTTTCATGGGTAGATGAGTGCGCAGATAGCATTGCAGGCCCCGCCCCAACATGGGATTTATGTGGCATTGATAATGTGCTGTCTTGACCTGTTCAAGGGGTATAAAAACTAGAGATCGTCTTAATGTACCATCTTTATATGTTAGATCACAGCAGATGCCATATACACATGAGTGTTGCTGAGAACCTGCTTAGCAACTACTATCCGCCCTGCCAGAGAAAGCTTAGCTGTATTCCACCAAAAAAGATGCTTACGCAGGCCTTCCACTATAACATCCCATGCATCTGAAGTAGAGATGTGTATATCTACAGGAATGCCCAAGAGTTTAGTGGTCTTCCCTTGAGGAAGCACTTTCCACGGATACTCGTAAACACAGGGAGGAACATCCAAAGTCCATAAAGCAGAGCACTTTAACCACCCAACAAGGACCCCTGATGCCAGGAAGAAAGAGTCCAGCAAAAGCTTAGCGTTCTAAAGATTATCATTCTCAGCCACTAGAAAGAGAAATGTATCATCGGCATACTGATTACACACTTCTTGAGAACCATCCTCCATAGTCAATCCTTGAATTATGCCATCTTGAGTAGCCGAAGAGAATAGCTGGGACAATACCTCTGCCACAATAGTGAACAATAACGGGGCATCCTTGTCAAACTCCTCTAGCAACAGGAAACATAGCCGACGGTTCTCCCTGAAAAAGCACAATAGATCGAGCAGAAAGATGGAGCTTCGTAACATCTCTGGTAAACAACTCTCCAAATCCCAATGTCAGAAGGTTTGTAGGAAATTCCAATCTATACTGTCATAGGCTTTAGAAAAATCCAATTTGAGATATACAATGTGCTGACCCTTAAGACGCGCCCAATACATCCCCTTATAAGTTGCGGCCACATTATCAAGAATACAGTGCTTAGGTAAAAATCTAGATAGACTCTGCCAAGATATCCCTCACTTTCTCTGCCAAGGCCTTAGCAAAGACCTTGTACACCGTAGATAGCAAAGTTATAGGGCGCCAATCCGAGATAGTTTTAGGCTCTTTGCACTTAGGAATAAGGGAAATGCAACCGGTGTTGATGATCTTATCCAAGGTCCTGAACCGACGAAACTCAGAGACATTGAAGACGTCATCACCAAGCCAATTCCAATAAGCTTGGAAAAACTCTGCAGGAAAACCATCCAAGCCTGGCTTTAAAGAGTATACATCAGAATGCAAATCATCGACAGTAATAGTTGATTCCAACTGAACACGCTGCTGTGAGGAAATAATAGGATGGATCTTAGATAAAACTTCCTCCTGCATGTCCTCTTAGAAGGGCAGAGACTGATCAACAAAAAAAGCAAAAAATGATCAAAAAGAAACTGCTTCAACTGTGCAGCATCAAAAATTTCAGCGCCATCAGGTAGAAGTAGCGAAAATATGGAGCTTGACATGCGTGTTCTCCTTCTTGCTCTAAAGAAGAAGTGAGAGCACCTATCTCTCAATTTAAACCAATCCAAACCGGCATTAACGCGAGCTTGAGTTGTTGGAAATGTGTGATTAAGGTCATTGCATAATTGATGTAAATATTAAGACTTGAGCAGTGTTATTTGGCTATTGGTTGTGCAGGGGAAATCATAGCATATATTATAGTGAGAAGACATAAATTGTGGAAGTACTATGTTGATCCATGCATATCTATATTTGGTTGAAATGTTGATCCATGTTGATACATGGTTAAAGGTTGTTGACCTACATATCTTATAGTTATGGTAAAGGGCCAAGTTAATGGTTAAGAACATTAACTTATAAAGGCCAAGACCATTGCAGTTTAAAGGCAGTTATTTATAAAATGTAAATTTCAGATAAGATCAAATATCAGGCGGCAAAAGGGTGGCAAATTTAGAAGATAGCAAAACGGCCGGATTGACTGCCTAAACCGTCGAACGAACCTGTTAAAAGATGAAATCATCCCTGTAAATATATACACAGATATTTTGAGCATTTTGATCGACCTCTTAAGGAGGAATCGAAGAAGTTCGAGATAATTGCATTGCTACAGTAAATGAGACCATTGCTACAGTATTATATTTGATCTCATTGTACAGTGCCAACCTAGATTATTCTCAAAGGTTTTAAGTCATTGTTAAAGTTTTAATATGCAATGCAAGTTATGATATCTAAGTTGTGCTAGTTCATTTGTTGTTTTGAGAAGGATTGATCCTATAAAATTCTAATATCTAGTACCAGAGCTTGGTTGTGGTTGTCAGAGTGTCTAGCCGATTTGGATCAAGCATGTTGAGCAGTGTTGACGTGTACAATGGAGGTCCAGGCTTTCAAGTCTGGAAGGATGCCATTTCATATTCTAGAGGTTGAAGACCTCTGGGATTTGGTGGATCCTGGAAATGTGTCACTGACAAACACTATTGTCAGGACAAATACAAGGGCTGACTCTGAAGGTTTTTCTGTAAATCCTGAAAATGCAGGTGGTGAAAATGCAGGTGGCAATGCTGGAGAAGTAAACTCTAGAGAATCTGTTGGAGGACCAACAAGTGGAAAAGCTGGAAGAACTGAGTATGCAAGGATTAAAGAAGCTCAAGGGATAATCACCTCAAAGGTAAGTCCCACTATAAGGTTGAAGTTAAGGAATAAATCACCAAAAGAAATGTGGATTTATTTGCTTAAACATTTTGAGGACAAAACGTCTTCTCAAATTGACTTATTGGATAAAGAACTTAGAAATCTAAAAATACAAGAAGATGAAGATATTTCTGAGTTCTTTAATAGATTTGATAACATTGTGGCTGATTTGGGAGGAGCAGGAGTAGACCTAACTGAAAGTATCAGGTTTTGACCATTGCTAGAGCAGTAGTTGACAATGAACAATTAGCTTTATTCATTAGAAATATAGCTAAAACTAGGGATGAAGCAGAAAGTATCTTGAGGACAGAATTTGAACAGAAAAAAATTGTAAAAGGGCAGGAAGAATCTGCTGAGATTTTATATACTGGACAAAAGGGAAAAGTTGGAAGTGATAAAAAGATTTGCTACTATTGTCATGAGCATGGTCACTTCAAAAGCCATTGTCCTAAGCTTAAAAAGGAGTTTAACTGTTATACATGTGGGGGGAGAGGACATGTAGCTGCCAAATGTCCAACACCTAAGGATTCAGAAAGGGGAAAAGGCAATACCAGCAGGGATGGAAGAGGATATGGCAGGGGGGGAGGAGGAAAAGGACCTGAAAAAGCTTTTATCACAAAAGAACATGAGGAGGAAGACAAGAACAATGATGAAGATGAGGTAAAACATGAACTTGCTGTTCTTGATCAACAAATACATGCTAACAAATCTTGTGATCCCTTTGTAGTTGATAGTGGAGCTGAGAGATCAGTAGTCCAAACTACTGATCTACTCAAGAAGGTGTCAAAGATTCATGCCAAAAAAATTCAAGTTGGAAATGGAGCTCTACAATCTATTGAAGCAAGAGGATTATTGCAGTTAATTGACTTGGAAGGAAATGTAGTAGACATTGAAAATGTTCTTTGTGTTCCCAGCATTATCAAAATTTTAATTTCAGTCAGTCAATTAATTGATTTAGGTTATAGAGTCAACTTTGACTCTCAAGCTTGTAATATTTACATGGGAAATGAAAAAAAAATTTGAGGCCATTCGTGTTGGAAATTTATTTCAGTTGAAAAATCTGGAAGTAAATGGAGTAACTATTTCAGATTTTGCTCTTTGGCACAACAGGCTTGCCCATACTCATCACAGTAATCTAAAATTCCTAGCTAACAAAGGATGGATAAATTGCAACAATATAGATCCAGAAAAACATTCATGTGAAGGTTGCATGCTTGGGAAGATTAACAGGTTACCATTCTCAAAATCAAAGGCAAGAGCTCAAAAGGTTTTGGAGCTGGTTCATACAGATTTATGTGGCCCTTTGCACATAAGGGGAAGAACTCAAAAAAGGTATTTTATCTCTTTTATAGATGATTACTCAAGAAAATGCAAATGCTTTTGTCTTGAAAGGAAATCACAAGCTTTGAATGCTTTTAAACAATATGTGCATGAAATGGAAAGAGAAACTGGTAAGAAATTGAAATGCATTCGATCTGATAGAGGAGGTGAATATTTATCCACAAAATTCAAGCATTTTTGCATTGCTAATGGTATAAGGAGACAGTTGACATGCAGATACAGCCCACAGCAGAATGGTGTAGCTGAAAGAAAAAATAGAACCATTATGGATGCTGTGAGATCTATGATCAAGAACAGTGGATTACCAAACTACCTCTGAGAAGAAGCTCTCAAAACAGCAATTTTGATCCAAAACAAACTTCCTGCTTCAAGCACTAAAGGTAATATTCCTGAATTATTGTGGTCCAAAAATAAAACAAGTTTGAACCATGATAGATTTAAAGTCTATGGTTGCCTTGCATATGTTCATGTACCCTCTGAATTGAGGAAGAAACTTGATGATAAAGCTGAAATAGGCTTTCTTGTGGGCTATGATGAAGAGAGTAAGGGATATAGGATCTTTATTCCAAACAGCAAAGCCATAGTTGTGAGCAGAGATGTTGTGTTCGAGGAGAATATCTTGTACAAAGATAGAAATAAAGAAATAGGAGTTAAACAAGCAACTGTGGATCAAAAAGACAGCAAGAACATAGCTGCTGACTTGGATTCTGACAGTGAATCGGAAATTGCTGACAGCAAAATGACAATTCCAGAAGGAAGAAGTAATATGATTGAGAAAGATGCAGAAGGGAATCTCACTGAGAACAATGCAGTAACAAAGAAAAGGAAAAGCCAAGCTGAAAAACTTCGAGAAGAAGCCAGATTGGAAAATGATCAATATGGCAGAAATGAACATGGCAGAAGCAGAAGGATTGAAAATTTGACACAGGATTTTGAGCAAATTATGGTGTTAATTGAGGATGAAGAGGTACCTAAAACACTTGAAGAAGCATTGGATAGCATAGACAAGACAAAATGGGAAGAAGCCATGAAGGAGGAACTAACCTCATTTGAGGAGACTCAAACTTATGACCTAGTGGAAAATCCTGGAGATAGAAATATTATAGGCAGTAAATGGATATACAAGATAAAAATTAACGCAGATGGTAGCAAGAGGTATAAAGCACGGTTGGTAGCTCAAGGATATACACAGAAAAAGGGAAAGGATTATCAGGAAACATTTTCTCCAATTGTTAAGCTCACAAGCATAAGATTGTTGTTAGCTATGGCAAATGCTTTGGATCTCAATCTTCACCATATGGATGTCAAAACTGCCTTTCTAAATGCTAAGTTAGATGAAAATATATTTATGAAATAACCACCAGGTTTTGTAAAAGGAGAAGATCAAGTATGGCAGCTAAATAGGGCTGTATATGGCCTAAAGCAAGCTCCAAGGGAATGGTACCAGTGTATAAATAATTTTCTAAAAGATCAAGGCTTTGAGAAACTCCAAAATGATAGGAACTTATATAGGTTCAAAGTCAATGAAGATTTTTGTATAATTGCCTTATATGTTGATGATTGCATCATGATGGCAAACAGTACAAAGGTTTTGGATATTTGCAAAAACATTCTGAAAGCAAGGTTTCAAATGTCAGATTTGAGAGAACTTCAACAATTCTTAGGGATTGAGGTGATCAGAGATCGAGAAAAGAAGATTCTCAAACTAAAGCAAAGCAGACACATTGACAATATGTTGAACATGTTTAATATGATGGATGCTTATCCAGTAAAAACTCCAGTGATACCAGGCCATCAACTTACTGCAGACAAAGACATGACAGAACAGGAGCTAAAAGAAATGGAGGAAAAACCTTTTAGAGCCCTAATTGGTTGCTTATTATATGTGGCAAATAATAACAGACCTGACATAGCCTATATTGTTAATATCTTGAGCAGAAGGAATAATAATCCAAGCAGGGAACACTGGTTAGCAGCCAAAAGAGTCCTAAGATATTTGAAAGGCACCAAGGAGCATGGGATAACATTCAACTCAACAAAACTTGACTTGTGTGCATACAGTGATGCAGATTGGGGAGGGGATTTGAGCACAAGAAAATCCACATCAGGGTATATAGTTTTCTTGGCAGGTGGAGCAATTACATGGAGAAGCAAAAAGCAAAAAGCAAAAAGCTATAGCAATGTCTTCAGCTGAAGCTGAATATGCAGCTTCTTCACTTGTTGCAAAGGAAATCACATGGTTGAGAAGGCTGTTGGAAGAGCTAAACTGCAAACAAAATGATCCAACACCAATTCTAACTGATAGTCAAAGCTGCATAGCAATAGTTAAAAATCCAGTAGACCATGAAAGGACAAAGCACATTGAGTTGAATATTCATTTTATCAGGGATATGGCGTCAAAGAAATACATTCAAATGACATATGTAAGTACAGAAGAACAGGTTGCAGACATATTTACCAAAGGGTTGCCAGAAGGAAAGTTTTTGCAGTTCAGAAATGATCTCAGAGTTCTATAATATTGCAGTTCAGAAATGATCTCAGAATTTTATAATACAGCAGTTTAGAAATGATCTTAGAGTTTCATAATTATGCAATGAAGGAGGAATGTTGGAAATGTGTGATTAAGGTCATTGCATAATTGATGTAAATATTAAGACTTGAGCAGTGTTATCTGGCTATTGGTTGTGCAGGGGAAATCATAGCATATATTATAGTGAGAAGACATAAATTGTGGAAGTACTATGTTGATCCATGCATACCTATATTTGGTTGAAAGGTTGATCCATGTTGATACATGGTTAAAGGTTGTTGACCTACATATCTTATAGTTATGGTAAAGGGCCAAGTTAATGGTTAAGAACATTAACTTATAAAGGCCAAGACCATTGCAGTTTAAAGGCAGTTATTTATAAAATGTAAATATCAGATAAGATCAAATATCATGCGGAAAAATGGTGACAAATTTAGAAGATAGCAAAACAGCCGGATTGACTGCCTAAACCGTCGAACGAACCTGTTAAAAGATGAAATCATCCCTGTAAATATATACACAGATATTTTGAGCATTTTGATCGACCTCTTAAGGAGGAATTCGTTCGAAGAAGTTCGAGATAATTGCATTGCTACAGTAAACGAGACCATTGCTACAGTATTATATTTGATCTCAGTGCCAACCTAGATTATTCTCAAAGGTTTTAAGTCATTGTTAAAGTTTTAATATGCAATGCAAGTTATGATACTTATCTAAGTTGTGCTAGTTCATTTGTTGTTTTGAGAAGGATTGATCCTATAAAATTCTAATATGAGTTGCCTATATAGACTCAATGTTTCTTATTTCTGCCAATAACTCCTTTTCTCGAATACCTAATGAAGGGGCTTATGAACGACACATTTGAACCTCCATATACAAAGCTAGTAGCCGGCCTCTAGTTGGTTGTGCCTTCCTACGTCCCCACTGCTTAGCAAAGGATTTAACTGCTGCCAAAGCCTCAACAACCCCAGACATACCTCGAAGACGAGAAAATGTAGAGGACCAGGTATGCTTGCAGCCATCAGTAAACTTTGGGTCTGACAAATATCGAGTGTTGAGCTTGAAATAGGTTCTTGTAGCTCGTCTATGCACAGGCACTGTAACCGAAAGCCATTGTGGATTGTGATTAGATATGGAACTATCCAACATATTTGTCCTTTGCAAGTTACCCAGTAAGCCAGCAGCTATTACATTATAATACCCACGATCATGCCGAGCGTAAGCTCTACCTGGTCCAGTCCAGCCATTACACCACGTAAAAGACTGGTCTCCGTCAACCTCTACCATTCTCATAGTCCAAAGACAAGCCGCCTCCCATCGCCACGTTACAAATCCCTGAACAACCTGTGTACCCCTACCACACTTATTTGCTTCAAACTCAACCATATTAAAATCACCAACTAGTAGCCATGCTACTTTTTGACCGAGCCACATAATCTTAGTCCGTAAAGTGACCCACAGAGAGCCTTGCTGACGTGGCTGATTAGGTGCATACACATTCATAATCCCCCACTCTTACCCCTTATCCATCCATTTGACTATTATCCACCATCCAAATCTGTCTACTTGAGTAAAAGTAACATTAAGGGAAGGTTCCCAAGCAATGAGGACTCCAGCCTCAAGAGGTTGTCGCAATTGTCTGTAACTTCATTTGGGCAGGTACTGAGACAGGTGTAGTTGTGGTCGCTTGATCTACATGTATCAAACCAAAATTCGCTGGAGGTCTAGGTATGATTGACTTTTATTTACAGAGAAAAATTATGATATCTAAGTTCATTTGTCGCTACTTGGTGGGTATGGTACATTCGTCTGGAATGAGGTTGGTTGCGCAAACACTTGGGCAGTGTATTCCTTTTGGAAAACTGGCACTTAGGGCAGTTCTTCCTTAGTGTCTCTTTTATCCACTTCGTCCATAACCGAATGCTTCCCCCTTCATGAAGGGACTGCTTGATTCTTGGGAGCCAGTTCATGTGCCATTTAAGATTAATCTAGGTGTGTGTCCACAGGTAGGTTCCCTGTGTTGGTGGATTCCTCTGGATAATCACATGCCTCTGTGTGCTACTGTACATCTATTGACTCAGCGGCATTGGAGGCTTGCTGGTATTCTCACAGTTGGTGCTTGGTATGAGGCAGGACACTTGTTGACTTGGGATGCTTTTCAGACTAAGTTTATGCTATCTCGATGGGACAGAGCTCTATGGAAAAAGTTGGCTGACATTCTGCCAGACGCTCCTTCACAATCAGTTGATGTGCCTATTTGGACTGGTCCCCAAATTGTTAATGCACAACATCTTGTGCATTCATTATATCAAAAGCTGGTTGATATTGACATTGTCCCCCCTCGGGCTGGTTGGCAGCTCCGCATTCCCCCTCCTCAAAGGAAGCATCTGTGGTCCTGGGTCTGGAATAAATAGATGCATCCCAAAGTTTCTACCTTATGGTGGCAACTCCTTCACAGATGTCTGCGGGTTAATGTGCTGGTTCATAAGTTTTATCCCCGCATTTTAGAACTCGGCCCACTGTGTAAGCGGCAAGTTGAGAGTCTCAAGCACTGCTTCTTTCTATGTGACCAAGTTCAGCCAGTTTGATCATGGTTACTATCTCTCTTCCATGTGGGCTTGACTAGCCAGCAGGTGCTTCTCACCTTTTATCCTTCCACTTGGAACAGCTTGCAGCAACAGGCTTTCCACTTAGCTTCAGGATGGTTGTTGTGGTCTATTTGGAAAAGAAGGCGAATGTGTACCTTCAAAGACTTATCAATTAGTGTCGACCAACTTCTTCACGAGGCGCAAGATAGATTGGTGAAGGCATACCTATGTTCTCAGCTTGCTCCTGAGAAAAAACGTTTGAGTTTTGAGGAATATTTGGCTATGCATAGACAGGTGGCTGCACTCAGTGGATTATCTTTGTCTGCTGAGATTTTATTCCTGTCTCTGCATTTATGTGTGTACTTCTTCTGGAATATTAAGTAAGAGTTTGTCGTCCTTCAAAAAAAAAATAAAAATCTTTATATGTTAGATGCATGGATGTGGCCAATTCAAATAAAAAAAAAAAAAAAAAAAAAGTTTCTCGATTTTGCCATTTAAGTTACAACCTCTTGGTGTAACGATGCGAAAAAAGGCTAGACCAAACTACGCTTAGCAAATTATCCAAGGTAAGTAGTGGCCAATATAATACGCCCCATCAAATATGTAAGGAGGTTAAAAAATAGAGGTTAAAAAATACCCTGGTAGTTAAGTATCATTTATCGTACCCTTTAATTGTTGTGAGAGAATGGCTCTAAGTCATTGTTGTTGTTCACAATAAATAGCGAAAACCATTGGCTTTCTTTGCAGATCCCAGTCAACAAAGCGACAGCGATAGTTCAAGATATTATGGTATGCAACTTGCAGAGAAACATATAGACGGAGTTCGGAGCGCCTCCTTCAATCCATTCTCTAACTCCTCAAGAGCTCCACATAGTTGATGGCAAAGGTTCATTTGGGTCTTAAGTTTTAGGATGCAACAGAGCATCTCAGCATTGGTAAAGATATGGATTTACTTGCATTTACAACTTAACCCGCTATTATGAAAATTATTGCCACATTCGTGCTTCTAGAATGGTCCTCATTATTCCCATGGAGTTCTGTAGAATAGAATATGATTTTATCGTCCACGGAGACCAACTGGCCTATGGGACCCAAGTACAAAGAGAGAGCAGCAGGCGTATTACTACCAGGATTAAAAAACCCCCGCCCCAAAGGGTTTTCGGGGGAAAAACCTTAGTAGCAATAAGGATGCTGACATACTGCACAGTTATATACATAAACAAGTACAGCTGAGGTTAATGTCGGACAGGGGGGCATAACGAAGTTCACAGATCCATTACCTCCCTCGAGGTACGATCCCAACAAGCCTCTGAGAGGCCGTGGCTCATTAGCTCATGCAAGGCCCGATGGGGCACAACTAACAGAGCATACCGAGCCCGGATATGCTCGTGACGCCGGACAGGCACGGAGGGCGTGACTTTCATCCTCAATGGCGCCGCTGACAAAGATCGGCGGACTCTGTCCTCACGCGCCCCCGAATCCATCTCCATGTCTCAATGCGGAGGTGGCGTGCACTGTCTTGAATGGAAGCAATCACCTGCGTTTTTCATGGGTAGATGGGTGCGCGGTAGTGGTGTGGGCCCCTCGTGAGCATGGGATTAACTCTTTGCCGATAATTTGCCACCTTGACATGTGACGGGGCCTCTACATCCCAAAGCTTGGCCATGAAGCAAGCATCCAAGTATCGCTTCAAGGCGCCAAGGCTCCTTCGGTGTATGCACCGGTCCACATCGTGTGCATGCACATTCCATAGCGAGAACCACCGGGCTTGCTTGTCTTTCCAAAGAAGCTTTGAGTCGCCGCGGGCCCATCGCCAACGCCAAAGCAAGGTTGGGCAGCGGGCTTCATCCATAGCCACCACCTTCCGGAAGTAAATAATGTGACGTTCCAAATAGCGACCCTCAGAATGGAAGGAAGCCCATGTCTTTGGAGCAAGATCGATATGGGACCGTGGATTTCACTCCCGGTGCGGGCCAAGAAAGCCTTCAGTACACGCTCTAGATCGTTCCAAGTGGTGAGGGATATCACTGGCCCCCACACTTCTGCCCCATAGAGGAGGACCGGTTCAACCAAGGCCCTGAACAAGTGTGCCTGGTGACCCCATGCATACAGCTCGCCTTGTATTTGTTGTTTTGCATTGCATCTGGGGCTTTCCGGCTGCGGTGACCCGTAACTCGATGGATGCATCCCGGTGTGTGGTAGTAGAAAACTCAATGCCCAAATACTTATAAGATCGAGCCACCTCCACTACCTGCCCCCGGTAAGTGAATGAGGGAAGACGTGGGTGCGGGATGATGGGACCAAAGAACACCCTTGTCTTGGCCAAGTTAACTCTCATGTCGATGAATTGGCGTAAAGTGTCCAAAGCATCCAGGTGGCGTTGCATGTCCTCTGGGGTATATGCGAGCAGGTCAACATCATCAGCATATATGAGTTGCCGGATTATGTGGTGCATCAACTGAGCACCTCCCCCCCGTGCTCAGCTAGCCATTCTTCTAGCTGGTCAATGTACAAGCCGAAGAGCGTCGGGGATAGAGGGCAGCCCTGGCGCACCCCAATGCTACTAACAATGGGCTCCCCCGACAGTGTGAGACGACCGGAGCAAGCCTCGTATAGTCTGTATATAGCATTCTGCAAGTCGACGGGGGTCCCTAGCTGTCTCAATCATGTAGAGAGGGTACATGACATTTGATATCTTTTCTTGACGAGAGGATTGTCCTGAAACTTTTTTCTTTGGAAGCAAATCAATATGAAAAGAATATTAACTAGTAAGAAAAAAATCTGGCCTGTATTTTTGTGCTAAAAAGATTTAATGGCATTATTTTGAGCATATTTGCTTGGGTCTTATATGCAAAAGGTAGAATCTTCATGAATGTATGTATACTAGATAATGTATTGAGGTTGTTGGGCATGCAACTATTGGGTTGATTGTCATTTGGTATAGACAACACAATTAATTAGTATTTAATTTCAATTGGTGACTTCTAGATCCCAAAACGAATTTGGTATTCGAGATGCCAATAGTCCTTTTATTTGGGAAATGATGATGCTTGACCATGATGATTGGCAAGTGAAAACCATCTTTAGCTTCTAAGTTACACATGTCTTGCAAGTACCAACAATAAATTTTAAGCCTAGCGCCTCCTTGGATTTGTTTATACCGCGAGGAACTTTCCTCAGTGGCATCCTAGATTTTGGGGTCCTTACTAAATTAAAAAAGGAAATTATGCTATTGGGAATTAAATTCAGAATGGAAAATATACCAATCTAATCTTTGCTTGCATCCATTCCAATCGCTATAGCAACTACCATTGGTGGATGGAAATCCCACAATATCTTTTTTGAGATGGTACTAATGTTTAAAGTTACTTTGTATCTGCATTTATATTGAGAGTGGAAATTTTGTAGTCGTTCGAAACAATACCTCTATATCCTTAAAATGTGCACGGGAACACAAAATGAAATCTGGTTCATACACGACATGTTCAAGTGAACATTGCATTATCATGATTGATCGTTAATAGTGGGTTAAATATTTGCATATGTTTAGAACCAAAGAAGTTTATCGCGACGGCCTTGGAGACATATTATATGAAGCTGCCGTATACATTCACAGACAGAAACCCTCAATCTGCCTAATAATCATATCTTGAAGAAGCTCAATGTAATCTTCAAAATGCATGTTCGCCTTCAATTCTGAAATGGACGCCATCGATCCATCAAATGGGATGCAAGTGCATAATCATCATCTTCTAAAAGCAATACTTCTGCATTTTCTTCCAAGAATAATTGTTTCAACCCTGGTTCATTATAGCCTCAAATAATTATTTCATCCAGTATGCTAGGGTAACCATTTAAGACCATACAGAGACACAAAGAGAGCAAGGTATAAATTAATTAAGGCTTTTGCTACATATCCTAAACGAGTGCACCTTGGACTACCTCAATCCCATCGATCCGAGCCATCGGATCGCCATTCTGGGAAGGGACGAGCGCCTATATTAGGCCATTTCTGTTTTGGCTCGGTTATCGGCGTCTTCTCACAGCAGCTCTTCTTCTCCTCTCGTGGCTTCCCATGGCTCTTCGACCGATGGATTTCCTCTGGAGCTTCTCCTTCGGCTCCTGTCTCCACGTCCTCGCCACCGGCATCTTCTTCGCGAGTTTTCTTACCCTTCTTTGGAAGGTACGCCTTCTTCTTCTCTTGTTCATTATGCCTGGAATTCCGTATCAGTGCTTTGGTGGATCTCGTTTTTCTATTTTGCTCTTGGTTGCACGGTGGGAGGTATTTGCATGAGGAATTACCATGACTCTTGTAGATTTCTTGATTCTCTTGTTTGATGTTTTCGCATGATGAATCACCATTAATCTTGTAGATTTCTCTTTATTCTGTTATTTTTTGCTTGTTGCAGTATTCGCATGTTGAATCACCATGAATTTTCTAGGTTTTCTTTGTTCTGTTGTTTGAGGTATTTGCATGTGGAATCCCCATTCATCTTGTACTTTTCGTTGTTCTATTGTTGTCTTTGTTCGAGTCTGGCCACTGTTGCTGGCCCTTTGTTTCGGAATTTCGCAGAGTTTGGGAGTCATTGGAGCTGGGGCCCACCATTTTCTACCTTGATCCCGTCTTCCTTTCTAATCTTTTTATTCATGACTCTGGCATTCAGCTGCCCGATATGGCTTTCACATGTTTTGGAGCGATTTGGAGCAATCAACCGCGAGATTTCGTGGGCATTTGGTCGGGACTCAGTAATTTGGACTCATTATGCAGATTGTTTTTTTGTTTCTTATTTGCACAGTTTTTAAAGTCATGCATGATTCATCCTATTGGTCTGGTTTCTATGGCTAGGTGGCTCCTACTATATCCTTATGTAGGATTGGTTACGATGGCTAGGAGGATTCGATGCAGCCATCCCCTCTTGTTGCTTTCGATCCTGTGATAGCAGCATGGGCAGGAAGCGATTCTCTGTCTCTCTTCTTTGTGTTTCTCAGATTTTTTGTGCAGGGGTCGTTTTTCTGGTGGACAGGAGGAGCGGTTTGATTCCCTTGTTCTAGCAGGCCCATTGGTGCCAGGCAGGAGCTCCAAGGCCGCAGATCCGCCATGCAGATCCGCCATCCAGCATCCAGCATCCAGTGCAGCACTCCGCCACTCGATTGGCTCAGGGATCTACAATCTGTTCAGCCTACTCATGGACCTGTTCCGCCATGCAGATCCGAGCTATGGCACAGGGCCATCTGGATTCCGATCCCTATGCACCATGATCGTTTGTAGCTCATGGCATGCTAAGTTCTCGCTCAGATCTCCTATTCTTGGACCGCCGTCTGGGCCATCCGTTTGGCTTAGGGATTGCCACAGGAAGCTCCTCCGTTCCCTCTGCTTCCGGCCTCTCCACCGTTCCACCTGCCTCGACCTGCCTCTACCTATTTTTGGCTTCTACCTGCCTGCCCATCTTTCTCGTTTTTTGGCTTCTACCGGCCTACCGTCTTCGAATCCTGTGGTAGCTTCCTTCTTTTCGGCCTGCCTCCTGTACCAGGCCGCCCCCCTTCTCTTGTGGGAGGCTTCTGCCCACATGACAGGGCCATCTGGCCGCGGGGTAATCCTGCTGGTATAATAGGTGGCATCCTTGATTTAAGGGGTGCTCACCTTTTCACGCACCATGGTTTTTTCAACTCCTCTCTTTCTATTCCCTTTCACATTTATATTATGCTTCACTACCTCTGTCTTCATATCATATTTTTTCACGTTTTCCTTTCTTCACACACTTTTCACTTATCACTTATTTACTCCCTTACACATCTATCAATTGCGTCCATTTGTTGGCTTGCCCTTGGGCTAGAGGTTAGTCTCCGGTTTTCGGAGTTTGCAAAGGTATTCTATATGTTGGGGTTCTTGCTTAAGGGTATGTAGACAGTTTTCTTTTCGACCATTTTCTACGTCAAAGTATTGTTGTAGCATTTCTTACAACTATCGTTTTCATAGGATTGTTCTTGTGCATGACACCAGGCAATTTCTTCTCGTTTCCAGGCATCCATGGAGTGATTGCCTCGTTATTTGTGTTTCTAGCATTATTTGGGATTTTCGGAGTACATTTACTCTTATGAATGGTGCTTTGGCATGGGTTTTTATTAGTAATTTGCAGTGTGTTTTCTATACGATGTCTTTTTGCAAGTATACATTGTTTTTGACTTATACAGTGCGTTTGGTCATTTGTGGCGTGCTAATCGGGGAAATGGTATATTTGATTTCTTATCTGGTGTTTGCCCATATTAGCCTAATTTGGTCCTAATATTAATTTTTGAATCAGTACTTTCCTTGTGATAGTTGTTGCTCTTATACTTTCCGTCTCATTGGATACTTATGCACATTCGTTTTTCCACACGTTGTTTTGCATGCTCATTCACATATTTCTATGGGTTTCTTCACCTTCATTAATACGTCAAGTTGATTTTAGACCAAATTTCTTTTCTGCATGTCCTCGATATCAATTTTGCATTTGGACTTATGCCTGGTTTTACATTTGGTGGCCATTTAATTGCAGTTTACCTTATCATCATACGTCATTTGGGTTTGATTCTTGGTTTGGATATGAGGTGGGGTTCTCGATTTCTATGTTTTTCTCATGTCTTATTCATAATTGCATTTGAATATGAGGCATCTAGGGGCTTTTGTTTTAGGAGGTGGTTCCCTCCCATGTTATCTCTTTCGTATGTTACTTTTTCCAAGTTGATGGACATCTAGTTTTTATATATGTGATATTATCCTTTGAATTTGAGGCTTTTTCATGGTTGTTTTCGGATTTTTAACCTTCGCAATTGTGTTTTTATCGTGGATTCGATGCACCATACTATTTAAATGGGTTTATGCTCTCCTCGCGCTGTTTTTCTCTTGTTTATGTTCTGGCTCACTTTTTTCCTCATTTTCGTCTTGTGGTCGTTTACTTGGGATGTTGTCTTGTTTTCATAATTCTACGCTGCAGTCCCATGGTTTATTACCTTTTTATTGCTTATAGATTTGTGGCCACCATCTTCCAGGTTGCATTTGTCTTTTTTACATTGATGCATTCCATTTCCATGGTCGGTTGCAGTATGGCCTCAATTGCGTGTTATCTCTCCGACATATATCTCTTTTGTATGTTATTTTTTATATTGTGGTTCCCATGTGGTTATATGTGGCATTCTTTTCCGCGTTTAGGATTTCCCCATGGTGGTTTGGGTTTTATCTTTTGCACTTTTGTTTGTATCTTGTGTGTGATGCACTACACTCGGTTCGGGTGGTATACGTTATTCGGGTGGTATTATCTTCTACATTCTAGGTTTCTCATAGTTGTTGGGTTTTATTTTTTGCACTTGTGGTTTATCTTGTTTTTTTGATGCACCGCACTCTTCAACAGTTGTCTGGGTTATTCCGGTTGATCTTCTTGTTTATGTTCTGGCCCGCATTTTTACTTTAATTTCTTTCTGTGGCCTATGTGTTGTTTCCTCGGGCTGTGATGCTGTTTTTCTATTTTATATGCTGCATTCTCATGGTTTCATTCTTTTTATTGCCCCGAGATTTATTCACCACATATGCCAGGTTGCACTTTGTCTTTTTATGTCTGTTGCCAGTTGTTAAAATATTGTTATCTGCCTTGTGTATGCCATCTTAGTAATTTTCAATATTGCTACATGGCTTGTGTTCCAAGTATTCCATATGTTGGGGGGTTTTTTGCTTGGGGTCATGTCGATGCTTGTTGTTCACATATTTACTATGGTAAGTTCCTTTGTAGTATTCTTTTACGATTATTGATTTTTGATGGTTCTTATGAGTACTATAACGGGTTCTCTTCTTGTTTTCACAAAGCCATCAATTTAATTGCCTCATCATTTATGCATCTAGAGTTGCCTTGACATTGCTAAGCGTAATGGGACCTACTTTTTGACGGTTTCTTGTCTTAGAATACGATCAATGGAAACATTTTTTGCATCATATGGTGGCTCCTTCATTTTGCTTAGATACATGCATTATTTCTATGTGCTAGATGATTTTTAATCTATTGGTTCTTTATGGGCTATGGCTCCTCCATTTTGCTTAGATACATGCATTTTTTCTATGTGTTCGATGATTTTTATTCTATTGGTTCTTTATGGGCTTTAGGTTGGTGGATCGATATCTCTGCCACTTTTTCATCACATGGTGGCTTACTCAATTTTATCTAGATTCATGAATGTGGGTATTTTCCATTTTCTATAGGGGATTTGGTTATTTATCATGAATCGACTCTTTTGGACTGTGTACATATGTCCCTGATAGAAACGATGTAGAGCCCATGTAGAGACAATGTCGATGTCCCTCGGTGATCTTATGACCCTCGTTGCTAGGGGCTTCCAAGTCCTATTTGGCACCTTGTCGTTTGGCGTTGTGTTCTTGCAATTGTTCTTTTCAGTTTTCGGTTTTCTGGCCTTAGTTTTACACGTCATTTGTATTCTCGTTGGTTTAAACTTCATGTCCTATTTTCATATTGTATATTCTTTCCTTGATTTTTGGGGGATTATAGCATTGTTCATGTTGTTATTAAGGCGATCGTGTTTTACACTTTTTCTAGTCGTTGGGCTCTTGTCTGTGGTTATTTTCTTGTTGCTTTGTTCATTGGCTTGCATTCCTCTTTTCTCGTATTTATCCTTGGGGCTCCATGATGAAGTACGGTCCGTAATCTGTCTTCAAATAAGACAACTATCCACGGACATAAGTCCGTGATCTGCATTCATACCATATGTGCATTGTACGCATTAACGTGGTTTATTTTCATCGCCTTGTTGCCGGGGCATTTCTTTAGATTCGTCATCGTGGCGGTGTGCTTTTCTTTTCATTGTTTTTTCTCTAATGTCCTTTCCTTTTTCAGGTCATTGAGCTGATACCGTCCATAGCAGGCGCTTCTGGCTCTTCTTCTTCAGCTTCGTTTTCTCCCCCACGGCTCGCTAGCGCTGCTGGTGCTCGTTGTCAACGTGTAGCTTCCTTCTCGCTTGAACCAGACTCTTCGGACCCTAGTTTCCTTTCTCCCCCTGCCACTCCAAACGAGACCAATTTGCCCGTGGTCATACGATTTCTTTAGCTCGCTTGCCTTCATTCGCATGCCCCGTCACTATCCTTCAGCGCCTAATTTCTACCGGTTCCTCTCATCTTCTCGATCCTCCGTCCGGTGGCCCTCTTTTTCGCTCCTCTCCTTTCTCTCTGCGTCCTTTATTCTATCTGCCTGCTCGGGGGTGGTGGCGGGAGTGTCTTCTTGCTATCGGCTTAACCTGGAGGTTTCGCGGCGACTAGGCTAAAAGTTGAGGAAGTCCTTTGGTAGTCGGCCGGTTTTGTGTCTCTCGCGAGTCCCTTCCCAGAATCCCATCGATCCGAGCCATCGGATCGCCATTCTGAGAAGGGACGAGCGCCTATATTAGGCCATTTCTGTTTTGGCTCGGTTATCAGCGTCTTCTCACAGCAGCTCTTCTTCTCCTCTCGTGGCTTCCCTCCCTTCCCGCCCTGCTCACGGTGGCGCATGAGTCTTTTTCATTTGTATTTTTTGTTGTTCATGCCTCTTTGTTGTTCTCCACCTGTGAGTGTTACTATTCTTATGTTTCTGTTCCATCGCCCTCCTGCTATGTTGTTCTCCACCTGCAGGTTTATTTCCACCTCGAGGATGATGCATATTTTTACATAATGGTTCTCCACCCGCTGGGTGATGCTTTATACTGTTTATTTCCACCTCGAGGGTGATGCATATTTTTACATAATGGTTCTCCACCCGCTGGGTGACACTTTTTTCCACCCTATGGGTGCTTCTATCTTTTTCTGTTATGTTCTTTTTTCCTCTGTTTCATTTTCGGACCTTCTTGGTGCGAATTGTGCTGTTTGTTTTCTCTGACCATTTACGGGTGTTCTTTCTGGGAGTTTTTTGGTATTGCTTGCAGGATTCCGCCGTTTTCCGCCATCTGCTGGGGTCCTGCTCTATTTCTGTTTGCCATCACCCCTCTCCTTCGGTTCTCCATGGACACATTCGGGGGAGGCTTTCGCCGTTTGCTGGGGTCGTGCTCTATTTTGCGTTCGCCATCAACTCGTTTCTCTCCGTTCTCCAGGCAACACATTCAAGGTTGTTGGCGACCATTTCTCATTAGGGTTTTCCTCGAAAACCCGAAAGGGCGGGGTTTTTTATCCCGATGAGAAGTTGTCGCCATTACCCTTTTATTTTGCCTTGGCACATTCTTTTTAGGGGATAGTCTGATATTGTTCCTATGGTCGCCTATCCCCTCTCTCTCTCCCTAGTTTTCCACACATTGTATACTGCTGCTGTGATGAATGACAAGCCTATCTATCGGCCGGTTTTGTGTCTCTCGCGAGTCCCTTCCCAGAATCGTCGGATTTGTCCATCCTATGGCCCAGAGGTGCACCCTGGACTACCTCAATCATCGGATCTGTCCATCCTATGGCCCAGATCGCATATTGGGGCTTCTGGGTGCCTCTTGTTTGGATTATGGTCATTTATAACTGGGGACGCCTATGATTTTAAGATATGGAATACATGCTCTCCTAAGGTTTTGGAATAAGAAATATCGGGACTCATCTCTATACGAGTTTAACTAACATTTTAGAATTTGAGATATGGAGACTCGAACCTCTACCAAAATAATTCAATATCCTAATAAGAATACTTTAACCAATGCAACCAGCAAATTAACGTGTTTATATTGTCTGTTGAATCTATTTTTTTTTTTTTTTTCTTTTTAATAATAAGCTATTCAATTGTTTTGGGGGTATGGTCTATGGTCTCAAGATAGTGATTTATGCATCCATATCAAATCCCTATGGAATCCCCCTGTTATTGTGCTATATATTTTTTATTCTAAAGGAGGTGCACCCTGACTACCTCAGTCGTCAGATCTGTCCATCCTATGGTCCAGATTGTATCTTGGGCCTTGTGGGTGCCTCTTGTTTCAGTTATGGTCATTTATGACTGGGGGTGCCTACGATTTTGAAATATGAAATAAAGGCTCTCCTAAGGTTTTAGAATATGGAATACTGGGACTCATCTCTATACGAGTTTGCCTAACATTTTAGAATTTGAGATACGGAGACTCGAACCCCTACCAAAATAATTCGATATCTTGATAAGAATGCTTTAATCAATGCAAACAGCAAATTAACATGCTTATTTTGTCTGTTGAATCTATTTTTTAGCGCAACAACCTAACCTCTGGTGTCACATTACCTGAAAGCTTAGCCTATCCACAGGTCTTAAAATTTGAACACCCAACAGTCCATTAGATCTTGATATAAAGACGTGGACGATTGAGAAAAATAAACAAGACATGGAACGACCCAACCCGCGCATCTTCATCTGGTTGAGGAAGCCCATGATTCCATTGTCCATGTCCATTGCCGTTGTCGTTGGTCTGCGTCTTCTTCCCTGTTGTTGAGTTTTTTTTTTACTGTTACCTTGGCATTTTTCAAGTTTGAAGTCGCCCAGATCCTCTTTCATTTTTTATGACAGCTTCTTGCAATTCTCCATCGGCTTTTTAAGGGTTGATTGCTTGTATTTTGCATCGCCCCAAATTGGCTTGCTTCTTCCTGTCTTTTGCATGTTTTGTAACGGTGGTTGTTTGTGGCTTCTTCAGTTATTTTCTTTATGGCTTCTGATCGGGGGCTCAGGGTCAGGGCACTTTGCGGAGCCATCTGAGAGTTTATTCTGTACTAGCATTAAGCATGAATAGCAGAGCCAGGCATTTGTTTGTAACCTATTTTATTTGTTCATAGCACAGAGTCCGGTTTTCTCAGCGAGAAGGCAGATTAGCTGTTTGCTTCAATCAGTTCACTATTCTGTCAAAGTTTTCTTCCTTCTTTATTGGATTGGTTTTATGCAACCTCTTCTGTCAAAGCTTTCTTCCTTCTTTAGTGGATTGGGTTTTGTGCAACCTATTTTTGTTCAGGTGTTTTGTTCTACCGATTTTCCATCACAGCTAGAAGGCAGACCAGTCATTTGCTTCAATCAGTTCCCTATTCTGTCAAAGTTTTCTTCCATCTTCAATGGATTTGTTTCATGCCATCAATGGGTTCTTCTTTGCCGAGACTAATCCAAGGGTTGTTGCGGACAAGAATCGTTTGAAACTGGTTTCATGTGGTCTCAATCAACAGCCACTGGTTGCAAAGAAGGGTTGCTGGCCCTAAGAAGAACAAAATTATTTTGAGCAACAGAGATTAGAAATAGAAGCAAGATTCAATCGTGGGTCTTCATTTTAGCAACAAGAGTTTGTTTTCTTAGTGCTGTCCTGCTTTCTTTTACATATAAAGAAGATTCTTATCTCTTTAGTAGGGTTTAACTTTTGACTTGCAAAATGGATAGGTTTGTCTTGGTGCAGTGCGTGTTCTTGAGACAACCACCAATGGCAAATCTAGATACATCAACATAGATGTGAAATGGTTTGTCCCATTAAGGATGTAAACAAGATTGCGTATTAAACGGGAGCGAATCATCAAAACGAGAGCAAAAGGAATATTCCTTAAAGTTTCCTTTTTTTTTACAAAAAAAGGGGTAAAATGAGGTTATTTAAAAAAAAGGATGCATGAAATTGTATTTTGATCCCCCCCCCCCCCAAAGACTAATTTTTTTATGGAACGATAGAAATGACTTTTTTAATGTGACACTTTTTCTTACAAATAGAATTTTCTTCAAGTATGTTTTCAGAGAAAACCACCAATTTAAGAGGGTATAATATTGAACAAGAAATTGAAGTAAAGCTTGTAATTGAAATTGTAGTATTCTCAAAATATGAAGATAAAATCTTCATATTCACATGCAAAATTTACAGTCTTCTTTTAAGACTCAGTTATGTACGAAAGTATGAGGAGTGATGAGAGAGAGATCCAGCATCATCATGTTCATTTATGACATCCTCATCACCTTCACTTCTTTCACTGTCACTCGAGGAAGTGCTTGAGTTGTCTTCCTCATCACTATCAACAGATGGTGAAGCATTGCCACCACCACTCCCTTCTTCATCCTCTTTCTCGTAATTACAAGCCTTTTTAAGCAAATTGATAGTCCTTTGGCGTAGACGATTGTCAGATTTCAATTTAAAATCATAGCACAATATAGTCACATCATTAAGGTTCAGCTCATCCCTACAACCCACTTTCTTGGACTTTCTCCCTTTTCCTTGTCTTCTCATTTCTAACTCATATCTACCTTCAAAAGCATTTTCTGAGTGTGTTGCAAGCCAATGAATCTTGAGTTTAGTGACTAAGCCTTCCTCCTTGACTGTATCAAGTATTTTTGCTATCCAGAAAGGTCGACCTTTGTCATCCTCCCCAGTTGAAAGAGCAATCAGCATACCTTTGGCAATTTCTGTGATATTATCTTGAGGCTCATTCCTGCGTCTCGGTCCGAGGTACATGACTCGATCCTCGTCTTCTTCTACTACAGGTGCTCTGGGTTTTTGTCCAGTCTTTTGTGTACTCTAGACATTCTGGTGGACCCTAAACGGTGGACAACCATAAAGCATTTCTGGCAAACTTCTTCATGGTTAATGTAGTGCAACAAGGTGTTGCGCAAGCCAAGTAGGCATTCTGGTCTGCCAATGTCATTGAACTGTAGTTGTCTCTAATTGCTCGTAATTTAGACATGTTAAATTTGTTGATGCAACCCAATGAGCAGCATTTAGTTCTTAAAAGTGTCCTCATTCTGTGCTCGTCCATAAGGTTTCTTCTTACAGAGGAGCATGCTCTCGAACTAAAATCAACCTTGAATTTCTTGGTGGACTGGCTGGAGAATGTGTAATCACGTTGCACCTCATTGGTGTCTTCATCTTCTAATGAGAGTTCTACTCTAGGGGTGACCTCCTCTATCCTTAGTGGTGTGCTTGTAGAGGAAAACAAACCACGTGAAGCTGTACCCGGATAAGGCGGAGGTACAGTGTTGAATGAAGGAGATGGGCCACAATATGCCATGCCAGCAAATGTTGTTGCAGCTTCTTCACAAGGAGTTCGTTCAAACATGTCTCTTAGAGCTGACTGAAATTCTGCAAACCCATGTGTCACCACGGTTGTGTGAAGAGGAGTAGACGCTACAAGGTCGTCTTCATTTGTAGTGAAGTCATGGTGGGAGAAACGGTAGAGAATCTCGTAGTCTTCTGAGCGTGTTGTATTCCTTGTTTGTGTAAGTGAAGAAGGAGAAACTACAAATGGCTGAGGTAGTCTGTTCCAAAAAATTTGATGAGATCGAGCCTCTGTAGTGTCGGGGGATGGTACAAAAGGTGGTGGAAGATTGCTACGTGCAACAGGTGAGGCAATGAAAGGAAGTGGCAACCGGTTTCCTACTGGACTTGGAGAGGGTTCGAAAGGTGGTGGCAGTTTACTAGTTACTGGACTCGGAGTGTCTTCAAGAAGCAACAAAGACCTGGTCGAAGTAGGAGTTGAAGAAGCATCTGCGTCACGTGTTCCATCTGAAGTAGAGGTACTAGGGAAAACAAATGGTGGTGGAAGTGTGTTCACGAAGCGGTTAACCATCTTAAACAACTGCAAAACATTGGGAACATGTAAATAACTCACTAGGCGATTGGACTAATGCTATTCGAGAATACAAAAAGCTATTCCGGAATACTATTTGGTGTGATGCATTTGTTGTGTGAGTGCATGAATCCTATTCCAGAATACACTAGTCCAGACTGTCTGGACAAGACGTATTCCACTGTACATAGAAATAGATAACTGACAATAGTCTACCTTTAAAAAGGAAAATTGAGCGCCTCAATTGCGTATTCCGCTTTCAGAGATTCAGTCGCCAGAGCGAGCGCCTTCGATTCAGTTCACAGTTGTTGTATTCCGATTTATATAGCGAAAATTATGGACAGGTAAGCATGTAAAGTACATAGTACGTATTTTGGCTCTGTTTTAGTTTACTTTTGTGGGCAACAGTGTATTCCGGAATACACTTTGCCTTTCGCGAGAAGGGCAAAGTGTATTCCAGAATACACTTTGGCCTTCTTGTATGAGCAAAGTGTATTCCGGAATACACTTTGCCTTTTAGACGAAGGGCAAGGTATTCCGGAATACACTTTGCCCTTCGGGTAAAAGCATGCTACGGTGTACCATTTTTGGAACCCTCAAAAGTACCTACACTGGGTACTTTTAAAACTGGTACTTTCTGTTTTTCCTTTCCATTAAAATCAATCGAAGTTTTTTGAATTGAAGGTCAATAACATGCAAATCTATAATACTAAAGGATAACAATACTATTAGAGACTAAAATAAACGAATTAACTCTCAAACTTAATTTTTATTGCGGCATTTATGTAAGTTCCCAGTACCCAGTGCTGGGTACTTTTCTGGGTAGTTTCACAGTCCCTAAAAAGTACTTTAGATGGTACACCCTAGCATGCTTTCACCCCTTCGTTAGAAGGAAAAAGTGTATTCCGGAATACACTTTTCCCTGTAAGAAAAGTGTATTCCGGAATACACTTTGCCCTTCTAACGAAAGGCAAAATGTATTCTGGAATATGTATCTCGGATTTTTGGAAAATAGTTCCTTTTTTTGTTGTTTTTAGCTTACACAAATCATTTTTTAGTTAAATTAGAACACGAAAAAGCATGCTTGTGCAACTTTTTCCTGGCTGTTTTTTCTTCTTCTTGCTTGCATTTAATGCAAAAATTAGCAATTCTTATTCTGGAATACAGTTTTCATTCCTTTTATACTCGTGACAGCGTTGTTTTAAACATTACTCTGGCAGGCAAGAAGAAAGCAAGAAGGCACCAAAGGAAGTGTTTAAGCTTGTCCAACGGCCACATCCAATGAAGCAGACTAGGGACACAAATGAGCCTACGGTTTATGAAAATTTTCAAACACAGTGGTTCGTAAACAGAGGTGCAGGCGACAAGTACAGCACACTAACTTTTCTTCACGTTTGCAAAAGCCCTGGGAATAAACGCTACGCCGACTCCGAGTTTGTCAACCTTGGGACAATAAAAGATGTTTCTGAGGTTGTCGGGCAAGGAGGTCAAGTGGGGAGGCTATCTTTTAAGACCTCCCAAGGCTATATTGTGATCGACATTGCAAGTTTCAGAATCGCCAGTTTGCAACCACAGGCACTGTACAAGTACATCTCCCATTATCGGAACAAACAAAGCCTAGCTTCCATTATTAGGCAGGTTTGTTCCAGTCAGAGCGAGGACTTTCCTATTAGTGTGTCGGAGCATGAGGAAGCAGCTGAAGAATCTCCTTCTGTTAGTACTTCTGGGCAGGAACAGGACGGAAGTTTCGAGGAAGAAGTAGAGGAGCAGCCCAAAGAGCAGCCCAAAAAACTTAGCAGGCCAAGAGACACCATAGCTGCTAAGGAACCAAAAAAGAGGAAAGTACAGCAGCTTGAAATAGTAGAGATCCCCGAGGAAAGCACAAAGAAAAGAAAGGGAAAAGGAAAAGCACTCGGGTTGCAATGAAGGAGAAGAAACTTGACAAGACCTCTGAAAGAAGGGAGGTAATAAACAGAGAAAAATTTGTACAAGGGATGATCTATCTTCCAGTCACATGCATGAGGCTGCCCCCTAAGAATGAAGCTGGTGAACGGGCACTTCAAGTTCGAAAAATCTATGCCGATCACTTAAGGAATCTGAAGGACAGAATAAGGAGCAATCCAAATGCTCATGTGGCCCCAATTGTTGTCCTTGTTGATAGGGAGCAGTGCACAACCCCCCAAGACTATGGCAGAAAAAATGCAAAAACCTACACACACTATGTCTTGGGAGGTAATCACAGCTTCAAGGCAAGAAGGCAACTCTACAAAGAGAAGAAGAACCCAACCTCTCCGTCCTATGTGCTGTTTACTGTGGTCTTACCGATGAAGAAGCAAAAATCGTTGCCAACACCCACAATGCTGACAACGAGTACAAATTAAAAGTGAGCTTTGTCGATAAGATCAGGTTTATGCACAAATTTGATGGCATTTGCTATTGTAGCTTTGCTGGGAACGTGGTTGCAATATGTTGAACAGGGTTTAAACTCTAATATGAGTAGCAACCAATGGTAGATAGCTGCTGGCCTGCATAGGTGTAGCTAAAATTCGTTTATGAGATGGAAGCATGATAGTTTTCCAATAATGTATATGAAGTAAGGAAATACATGTTGAGATAGGCCTGTGCAAGATGCTGGTCTGCAGGATTACAAGAGCGATTGTTTCAGTGTACTACTCAGCGAATAGATTGAATAGAACATTGATATGATGCAGGGTTATCATAGTCTTAGAATAAAATGCATAGGCATTGCTTTTAATGATAATGGGCATTTTCCATTTATAAATTTAAGTATTTACTGATTGCAAGCAGTGTGAAGGGGGATAACCTTAGAGGACCCCACGACGCCTGCTAGTAGCTTAGGCTCTTACCCATGAACTTGGCTAACCGTCCTTTGGTTCTACTGCAGGTAACAGGGTCCTCTACTCTCCGTTTTGTTTTCTTATAAATAAGAAGCTGGAATTATGCCTTTCGGCTGGAACAATATGTTGTGGAGTTTGTACACTTGTTTGTTGACATTTTCATAATGGTTTAAAGGTAAACCTGATAAGCTACTATTGAGAAAGGTATTCTACTTGCTCATTAAATTGTTGGAGCAGTATTATGCTAGAAACACATGTTTTATTTTGTCTGTTATGAAATTTAAGGGATATTTTCACATTGAATATATGGAAACATTTTGAAAATTGACCTTGTCTAAGTCTTAATGCATATGCACCTGTATGTGTTAAGAACTGCTTTGATGCTTGTTTTTCAAGTATAATGGTTTGGGTTTTCCAGACCAATGGGTTTTTTTTTTTTTTTTTTTTTTTTTTTTAAGTTTTGTATGCTTATTTAGTGCATCTCGTGGCATGGAAATGATTGAGGACCTCAAGCACAATTTTATGGATAAGCTATTGGACAAATACGTTTCAAATTGGTTTATGGCCAAGAATCATTGATGCATTTTAAGTATATTCTACCATCATTTCGATTTCAATTAGAAACTATTTTTTAGCCACCCGCAATGTATTTAACAATTACAACAACTCGATGAACAAACTTCAAAAATCATGATCAAAACAAAAACTTTTCAACAATATGATTTAGTTCTCTATGATTATAGATACAAAAATCATTTAGGGACGTTGAAATTTTGTTGGTTAGGACCCTACCAAATCACTAAGATAGTTCAATCTAATGTCTAGGAGTTAGCAGAATTGGATGGCGCTCTTCTACCTTCTTTGGTTAATGGGTTTCGCCTAAAGTTATTTCATACATCAAAAAACATTTCAGCATATGATCATGATAAAGTTTAATGAATTTACCAAACATTATTTTTTTATTATCGGACGCACAAAAAAAGATTACATATAAATACAAGAATTTTATGTGTTCCTATAGTGTATGCTTCAATTTTAGTATCTTCATATGCTGCAAATTTGGGCCGGCCTATCGTTCAGAACATTCTCCTTGCAAAATTTTTGTTCCAGAACATTCTGCTTGGGTGTCTCTAATAGAGGATTCTAGCATATTCTTCTTGCAATATTTTTGAAAACTTTCTATTCTGGATTTAAAGTGACTCTACAACATTTGATTTTAATTGTAGCAACCTCGTTTGGCACATTTTTAAAAACTTTGTATCTTTTGAGTTGATTTGCTTACTTCTGAGCATCTATACTATTCTATTTTTTTAATACAACATTCTCTTTGCAAGGTTTTTGGAATTTTATTTTGGATTTGAGGTGCTTACAAGTTGGAATTCTACAACATCTAAAACACAACATTCTGTTTTGGTTAGAGCATCCTATTTGCAAAAAATTTAAAACTTTCTACTTTTAGATTGAGATGCTTACTCGTGGGCTTCTAAAATATTCTAGAACATTCTATTTTAGCTAAAGCATGCTCTTTGCAATATTTTTGAAAACTTTTTATTTTTGGATTGAGGTACTTATCTGTGAACATCTAGAACATTCTCCAGTATTCTATTTATATGCAAACACGCTCTTTGTAAAATTCTTGAAAACTCTCCACTTTTAAATTAAGGTGCTTAGCCTATGGGTTTCTAGAACATTCTAAAATAATTTATTTTGATATGACAATTTTTTTGAAAACTTTCTATTTTTTATTGAGGTGATAGAACATTCTACCTCATTAGAGTCCAAACTTTTTATTTTGGGCTTGAAGTCCTTGCTTATGTTGCATTTTAAGATTGAGGTGTTTAAACATGGGCTTCTAGAACATTCTAGAAACATTATAGGATGTTTTACAACATTTTGTTTGCAGTGTATTTAAAACCCTTCTATTTTGAACTGAGCTCATGGATCTTAGCATTCTAGAAAACCTTAATGATAAAAAAGCAAGAAAACATTTAACAATGGAAAGTTGAAGAGTTGGCTAAGGGATTTCCTCCAAGCTCTTTGGGTATTGAGAGTGTGAGTTTGACTCCCCACAATACAAAAACTTAGCATATTTGAATGGAAACTAAGAGATCCATAACCCTATAAACAGATGGACGGAGAAATGGGTCGCCACAAAGCTTCAGGAAGCTGCCAGATCCGACGGCAAGATTGCCCGAGCGCAGATGGACAACCTAGATCTGGCGGCCTATATATATGGAAGCTTTTGGAAGCCACCTTAATATAATCAATCTGGACTGTACTTTACATATAAATATCTAATTCATTTGCACTGTAGCATATATCTCAAAGCAACAGCCGTCGTGGAAGCTACCCCTAATATAATCAGTCTGTATTGTAGGATCCCTTACATATACTTCCAAGCCATCTACATAAAGCATATATCTTAAAGCAACAACCACCATGGGATCTCAAAGCAACAACCTCCATGGGATTTCGCATCAACGATTAGGATCAACATTAATCTGGACCAAAGAATTTCTTACAGATAAATGTCCAAGTCATAAGCACCATAGGATATATCTCAAAGAATGTGCGTCATAGGATCTCGAGCTGATGTTCAAGATCGCTTTCATGGTCATCGCATAACATGACAAACATAAGGACATATTTAGATCAGATATATGTAACAATAAAAAATTTCTATCCGTCGCACTTAAGCTATTATCTTCACTCAGCTATTCTGAATTCGATGCAATGCACACTATCAAGATCTCATAATAATTATTCTCATTAAACTGCAGATGGATGATCACATCCAAACATTCAGACTTAGCTCATAGAGAATCCAACATAGCGTCCGATCATCAAAATGGATGCCTCGATGCTTCAGTTTTTCTTTTCTTTTTTGAAGAAGAACTGTACTTTATATAATAAAAATTATAGAGTAGAATATTTCAGACTTCACAAAGGACTATTACAGGAGTAACCTCAAATCCTTCATCCTCCATGAACTAAAACTTATTTGATTGCAGAACAAAAGAAGTATAAGATAGATACCAATAGTTAAAGGAACCTGATTCTCAAAATGTTGTGACTCAGGTGCATAGTAGAGTGAATACAATCATAATAGCTCTTAAGTGAATCATACTCCCAAAGCTAGCTATGTTCTCTAATCAGTAGATCTTGAATAATAAAAAGGCTTATGTGGTTAATGATTGTTGCCACTGTTTGTACAAAAGGATGGAAAAGCTATGAGGCTTCTAAGATCACAGTTTTTCAATGGCTAGTTTTACATCAAAGCCTCCACATAATGTTACTCGACATATCAATACTCTCAAGGCTTTCTTCACAGCTCTGTATCATAAGTGGCAACAAAGGAGAGAGGCCAGGTTTTTTCGTACAATATTTTGCGTATAATATTGCAGTTATATTTTCTTCCTCAGAATCTCCCTCGAAATAAAATAAGACTACATTGCTCGATGAATCAGTTGTATTGTAGTCGTATTTTCTTTCCATCATTTCTGAGTCAAACAATGCTCCACAGTTGAATTGATAAAATGCGACATGTCTTATTTCTTACAATGGAAAAGAGCAAGATTTTACAAATCCAACGTGGCAGTCTTAAAACACTGAAAGTAAAATTATGCGAGCCATATTTTATTACTTATGCCCAAATTCCATGAGCCCGGCACTTGTTGTGCAGATGAATTTGAGGGATATATAAGCGACTGATGCCGCTATTGCGATTCCACTGTAGGGTGGAAATCCTTGACGTGGAGTCAGATATCTAAAATTTTCTGATGGGGGATGTTGCTCGGCAGATGCCTAGTAGATGCATGCAAAGCCTGCCAGCTAAGTTGAAGAATGCTTGAATTCTAGAAACTACCAAGACTTCGATGGAATGCCGATTTCTACAATTTGCTTCCAATAGCCTGGTAGTTCATGCGAGCAAGGTCGGGATCTGGCGCGGTAGCAGAATCTGGGCCATAGTCCTTCAAGTTGCCTTCCTAACCATCATACTCTTGTGTTTTAAACGGCCACGTGGCGGTTACGTGGCGTCCACGTATAATATGTAACTTTTCAACGTTCCAAAATCTACAATATGACCGTTGCGCATACTTAACTGCACAGTTTGTTGTGTTCACATGAGCCCGTTCAAAAATTTAACACTCTTTCCCTCGTCTCGATTCTCTTGCTAGTCATATTCCGGCCTCAAACCGAGGCGCTACTGTTGTATGCCCCCCTAATCTTGGCCGGATTGGATTGGCGAATATAGGGCTTGTGACTCGTCCCAGGTTCTTGGTTTTTATGCTGTTTTTGATTGATGCGGTTTTTCACAAGCCATCTGTTGGATCATCTATGGCTGGATCCGAAGCATTCTTCTGATATGCCGCACACAAAATTGTTCCTTATTTGGCATTCTAGTTCGGGTCATTTAAGGCCTTCTCTTTGAATTGGCCGTGCCAGATGATGACGGATTTTATGAACGCACACTGATTTCAAACACCTGCTATCTCGATAGATAGTTAGTTTTTTGGATAGCTAAAGAATATATCGAATGACGGGCGTTACACACGAATCGAATATCAAAACTGCCACAAATTTCATGTTGGATCCCAGATATGAGTATTCTGCCCCGCAGTTCTACGACTTTTGCATTGGCGAGTCAGCAGCAGATATCGAAGCAGCTGAGGGATGGTTTCTTACAGCGGTCACGTACGATGATTCCCGTAAGCCTACTATTCCTTACCGTTTTATTGTTAAATCTGAATATTAAGAGCTTTCAAGTACCGGACCTAGATCTATTTAAATTCAACTATAACCTCCTCTAACTTTGGTGAACGGGGTAATATTCACAGCACATGTTTGTAGAATGAAGGAGCTATGGTATACATCTGGAGTTTCAGCCACAAATCTTAGCAAAGATATTGAGGTGAGTACCTCTGATGTCTGTCAGAGTCTTTTGGCATTTAACCCAAGGTGCTCCTGTTACAAAACCTGGTCAAGCATTTTGCAATCCTGGCCGCATCAAAATAGACTTGTGTGCATGGCAAGACACATAAATTAGCATGCTGATTGAATTAGAGCATTGGATCCTGCCGGTGTAGACCCATGGTGACAGGATGTGAACATAAGAATCCTATGCACGGACTTAAGTCATGATTTTAATCATATGCAGTTCTCCTGTGTCTCCCCTAAGCATAGCGTTGACATGAGCTTGAAGGACAAAAGGTACAAGCTTATTTCCTATTTTATGCTACAAAAAAGTACTTTCTGTCCTTCTAATCTCATCTTCTTCATGTTTTTCTAGTCAGAACAGACTTCAACATGACCTAAACATTTGCAAGGAAGCGGCTAAATTTCACGATGCAATGGATGTTGTTTCTAGTGATGATGAAAATATTGACAAGAAAGATGGTACAGTGCATTATGTCTTAGCAATTGTTTGTAGTATATGAGATTTTTCTGACTCGTAATATTTGGAACAGCTGCAGCAGTAAATACAAATTTCACACATTGTAATAGTGTGCCACATACGCCTCCACAGTGTGATACCACACCTGTGAGTGTGCTAAAAGGGAAGGTGAACTTGGAGATTCAGAAAGTATCTTCAAATACCAAAGCATTGTCGATGTCTAAGAAGAAGAATTCAATGGGTGCCATAACCAGGTTGGTTCCATACACTTTAAGGACCAAATCTCATTGGCATGAATACTATATGCTCACTAAGAGTATTGTTTCAGATATGCTCGAGATACTGTAATCAAGAAACTGAAGAAGAGCATTTGCAAAATCGTATCGTCAAATGATGCAGAGGACAAGGAAGGACATGCACATAAAGATTCCTTAAAGCAGGTTTGTATTTCCTGGATATGGACATTGAGATAGCTTTACTCTTTCCAGCAATTAATTGTGGAAATAAATGGGGGTGTCCTTTTGACAGCTTGTTGACATGAAAGACAATCTGAAGGGAAAAACATTGACCATTCCTAAAGAATTCCAACATTACACAGACAAACGTGCACAAACACGCCATGGCAAAGATGTTTGTAGCACGACTTCAAAGGTCAAATCAAAAGATCTTCCTCTGTTTTCACTTAATTCGTCACAAAGCATCTTATGTATTTGCTGACAAAGGTCTTTTCTATAATAGGTGGGAAAACTTGCGTCGCCATTCATCTCTCTTGCAGAAAGGGTCCTCAAGTTCCAGATAAAAACACCTGAGCGCTTTCATCTTGCCTCTAATAACGTCAGTATCTTCTTATTCTGGCCAGGACTTTGTTTTAAAATTATGATTGTATTTAAACCAACAATTCTGGATTTAGGATCAACCACTTGCATTGATTCCATCACAAAAGGCGAAATTGAAGTTGACACGGCCAAAGGAACCTGAATTTGAAACGTCTCATCGGGTGCGCCCTTCCAGGTATGTGGAAGTTACAAAGTAGTATGATGTGCTTCTTGCTCGACATTTCTAATAGGTACTCAAAACTTAACTACAGAGTGAAAAGCGCTGCTGAGCTTGAAGAGGAAATGCTGGCAAAGCTTCCAAAGTTTAAAGCACGACCTCTAAACAAAAAGGTAGAAGGATAATTGTGCGTAATAAAAAATTTGCATCTCAAGCTTAAATATCTTCTGTCTTAGATACTTGAGGCCCCCACTTTGTTGGCAGTACCTAAGAGCACTCCTCAGTTACCACAATTTCAGGTGACTGCTTGTTATTCTTTCTTGAGCTTCAGGATGGTGCATGCTGTAACTAATAATCAAGATCTCCAGGAATTTCACTTGAGAACCATGGAGCGTGCAATGCAGCATGTTTGTGCATCCTCTGTATGCTCCTCAGATTCTCAGTCAAGCTCAGTAAGGAACAGAAGACCTTTTCCCCAGTGCAATTATATAAACTATAACATTCGAAAACTGCTTGCAGTCTACTGATGCAAGGCAGCGCCGAAAGTCTGCTCCTGAAAGTGGTGGCCTGACTGAACCAAAAGCACCACATTTGGAAACTGCTGCCCGGGCACGCCCTCCAAAGTATGTTTAGTCTACTCCAAAACATAATTTATTTTCTTTAGTAGTATAGTTCATGTAATGGTTCATTGCATACTTCACTCCTAATGACATTATCAATAATTGAAATCGAAATCGAGATCCTTTATTAGAAAAAAGTTATTGAAGTCTTGTGTGTTGTTGAGGATTCCATTATCATGCAAATGTTTATGGAAAATGATCATGACATGCATTGCATGTTTAAATGTTGTGTTACATTGTATTATTAATTCTCCATAACAGTCTCTAGTTAAATTTCTCCATAATTTGACCTGGATTGCATAATTAAATGTTGTGTTGCATATAATAGAAATATGCTGAACTTGGCAATGCAGATAGGAGAGACTCAAAAATCAAATAGCTTGGTATTGCAAAGATATGGTTATCGTGTTTCAAGTAGATGACTTATCTAAGTTTTTTTTTATCCCTTGTTAGAGTAAAAAGCATGGAAGAAATTGAGGCTGAGGAACTGGCAAAAATTCCAAAGTTCAAAGCTCGTCCATTGAATAAACGAGTGAGATCGGAAACTTGACTCTCTTTGAAATTAGTATCTTTGGATGGTCTGACATGCATTATGAAATCGCCTTGTCAGATTTTTGAAAGCCGTGGTGACTTGGGTGTTTTTAGAAGTCAGAAACGTCAAGTAACAACCCCAGTGGTATATACGATGTGCTATACATATATGTATTTGCATTTTCTGGCAACTAACAAATTTACCTCTTATAGGAATTTCACTTTGCAACAAACGAGCGTATACATCATCATGAAAATCCAATTGAGGATCAATTTGATAAGGTAATTAGTGGTCTGATAACATCTGTTTCACTTGAGAAACCTCTTTCTGTGTGGTTTAACAATCATCCATCGTAGTAATTGTTGGGGACTTGTTCTGTCTCTAGCTCTCACTCAATTCTCATTCAACGGAGGAGCTTGTGCTTCAGCCAACAAGGCCTGAACCTTTTCATCTTCTTACTGAGGTCAGTTTAAAAAACATCTTAGATTTAATGAATGTTATGCAATCCTAACTGACATCAATATTGCAGGAACGAGGGCAACTTAAAGAGCTGAGACTTATGCGTGAACTGCTTGAGAGGGAACTAGCAGAGAAAGGATCAAGAGTACCAAAGGCCAATCCCTTGCCATACACTACCGATGTTCCTGCTGTAAGTCTGCTGCGTAGTTTATAACGTTATATTCCGACGGTGTCTTGTTTTCCTTCTGCCACTTTTGCTACTTTGCACGTATAAGATTTCAACTCTATTAGTGTTTGCTCACTAGCATTTGTTGGAACAGGTGCCTCCTAAACCAACACCCAAGGAGTGCACCAAGCCCGAGCCGTTCCAGTTGGAAAGTTTAATCCGCCACGAAGAGGAGCTTCAACGGAAAGCTGAAGAGCTTGCCAGGCTGGAGCAGGAAGAAGCTCAAGCAAGAATTTTCCATGCACAACCCGTTCTCATGTAAGAACTTGTCGGCCGTTTTCGCTTTGCTGATGAAATGCAGTTTGTTAGTTAATGAGTAACCGATGAACTAATTACCATTTTCTGGCTTCCAGTGGACCCGTGTTCATACCGGAGAGATCAAGAAAACCACTTACAGAGGTCCAGGAGTTTTCATTGCTTGTGGATAGTAGAGCTGTTGAACGTGCTGAGTTTGATAAGATAGTGACGGAAAAACAAAATCAGTACAAAAGACTTCGCGAAGAATTTGAAGCAGCAAGAAAGGTAATACTGAAATGCATACTGGTTAGACTATCAATCTACTATGGTTAGCATTATATAATTTTTTTTTTTTTAATTTGCTTTGTGGTGCAATTAGGAGCAAGAAGAGAGACTTATCAAGGCCCTTAGAAGAGAGATGATTCCTCAAGCTAGACCCATGCCTGTTTTCGATAAACCATTTGTCCCGCAAAGGTTTGTAAATATCGTTTGATTTTTTTAGATTGAATTTAATGTTATCAGAAAGATTTGGACACAATCATCACCAAGGATTCTTTTCCAGGTCCATAAAGGAGCCTACTAGACCAGTTTCTCCCAAGTTACGGCTTCTGGCACGGAAGCAACGAAGTAGGCGATCATCAGAAGTTAGAAGATCGGCAGAACGAAGGCGGTCATTTGTTCTGGCTGCCAAAAAGAGAAGTCAGATGAGATAAAATGTTGTGTTTAGCCAGCTGGAAATTCCACAAGTTAAAGTTGATTGCGAGGGAACCATTTACACGCAAGTGGATTTGGAAATTTCAAGCGCATCCATTTGTCTGTGACGAAGGAATAATAGAATGCAACAAGCATTCACATTCAAATGAGTCAGCTTCTATGAGATGCAGTTGGATTCAGATGTAAGCTCATAATATTTGTCACTCATCTAGGTGACAATAATTATGCTTTCACATCTTTTGTACTATAGTATATAGTGTTGGAATACAAAATTCATTCAAAAGCATTTTGGACTCTAAGCATTTGGATTCTTTTCCCTAGGTACCCTGTTTTTGGATTCAATTAACGCATTCAGCAGCAAGAGTGTGGCACTGCCTTTTCATCTTCATTTCAAGGAATTTGTTCCTATATCTTCGCCAATTTACACACTAGAAACTTCGGTGATAAGGATTCAAGCAAGGTTAAGTTGCATATCCCACATTAAGTATGCATACATGAAATATGCTCTTGTTTTCAAAAAACAAAACTAGGTCCATATTTGTGACAGTAAAACAAAACTAGGTTCATATTTGTGACAGTTTTTGAATGTATTTGTGATGGGTTGCATTGTGATTTGATGGTTTGACTATATAGTTGATCAAGAGGAGAATAGCGGCTTAAAATAATCCTTAATGTTGTGATACCTTCGCAATAGATCCCGTGAGGTGGACTCACAACTCCCACCTTAGAATAGAATGATTTTTATCGTTCACTTTAGAATATAATATTTTATCATCCACGAATGAGGAAAATTTTTTAGCAGTAATAAGTATGCTGACATAATGTACAATCGTATAGGGCAATTTAATATTGTCTCAGAGGACACAGTTGAGTCCATATATTCATAACCTCATGAAGGTATGAAGGTATGATCCCAACAAGCCCACGGAGGCCGTGTTCAACAACACATGCATCGGCTATTCAGGCAGAACTAGCTGAGTATACCGTGCCCGGATATGATCAAATGCTGGAAAAGTCTGAAGGGCGTGGCATTCATCCTCAATGGTGCCCTGTTGGCAAATACTGACATAACCTGCCTCTCGAGTCCATCAGCCTGTCTCAATGTAGAGGTGATGCGCACCCGTGCGAATGGAAGTTATTAGTCCATGCATCTTCATGGGCAAATGGGTGCGCAAGTAGTGTTGTGGGCCTCGTATGAGCTTGAGGTTGACTTGCTGCCCGATAGTGTGCCATCTTGACATGCGTCAGAGCATCTTCATCCCAGAGCTTGCCAAGGAAGCAAGCATCAAGATACTGCCTCAATGCATCGTGATCCTTCTTTGTCCATACATGCACGCATCCGATGGTTTTTTTTACGCCCGATTTGGGTTGGGCTCCAATAGAAACCTCCCTAACTTTCCATGGAAACCTCCCCAACTTTCCTTGGAAACCTCCCCAATTTTTCTGGAAAGCTCCCCCATTTTCCTGGAAACCTCCTCAACTTTCCCTGGAAACCTCCCCAACTTTCTCCAGATTAAAAAACAGAACCCCCACCTTTCCCTGGAAACCTCCCCAACTTTCTTGGATGACCTGGGGAGGTTTCTAATTAAGAAAACAGGGGAAGGGGAGGTTTCCACAAAAGGAAACAAAAAAAAGGCTCTTTAAATTTGCACGAAGACCAAGACTAGCCCCCGTGCATCGCGGTCCTCGTGCGTCTTAATGACGAGGCGCAGTCCATCGGTGGTTGCCAACATTAATGACTATTTTTTATTTTTTTAAATATTTTATGGAAACCTCCCCAACTTTCCAAAGAAACTAGGGGAGGTTTCCACAAAATGTCTATAAAATTTCAAAGTGAGCTATTTCTTCAAGTAGATCGTTCCTTTGAGTTCTTCTTTCATCCACGAATTCATCCAAGCTTTTTCTTCAAGTAAATCATCCATACGAGTTCTTCCTTCATCCACGGAATAATCCGTTTGCCATGATTCCCATCGACTATTTCATCTTTGGTTCCTTTGACGTTGCTATTTATCTCATGGATTTGGAGCGTAACGTGTATGAGGGAGTTGAAGATGATATCTCCACTGATTCGTCCCTATATGATTCAGAAGAAACTGTAAGTGATTTCGCTTTAATGTTGACAATGCTGCAGGTTTTGAGGATGTAGATGATGAAGACCATGTAACACCCAGTGGTGATTATGACAATCATTTGAATGAGGGAGACTCTGTTGGATCATATCCACCTATACCTTCAATCAACTCAAGGGAAGGTTGTATTTTCACGGAAGCATCATACTCTTTGATGGTGCAATGTGTCAAGACTCGTGTCCAGCCCTCCATCGAAGATATCCTAGGCGCTGATCCAAGTTTCCCTGCTGGGTATGTTCGGCAGTCGTAAAAGCCACAAAGCACACAGATAATCGAAAGGTGGTTGAGTTTCCAAAAAAAAAACTAGAAGTTGATCCAGAAACTAATCTTCTCATATGCATGACTTTTGGGAAGTGGCTCTATATCCCCCCATCATGGATGTAGAAGGAGATTATTTTTAAAGGCCATATTGATCCGGATTTGGGGCATCTGCCTATATGCCCTACCCTAGATAATATAAAAAATATATGGCAGTTTGGAGCCAAGTTTCATGGCATTCCAGAAGATTATGTGAGGCAATGCATAGCAACATGTGAATGTAATACCCGTCATGTGAATCCCATCAGTAGAAAAAGCCTATTTACCCATGGGGAGATGGCATGTGACTTACTAGAGAGCCGGGTGGAACAGTTGCAGGTGGAGCACAGAGTGAGATTGCTTCGACGTCATACCAGAAGCTGGGGAGATGGCACAAAATGTGTAGATTACATTTGTCATCGAGGGGGAGATGCCCGAAGATGTGGCATACGGGATGGAAGGCAGATGAGAAGAAGCTTCAAAAGTAGATGTGGATTTCGCCTACGTACAGTGATGCCAAGCAACAATAGCAAAGATGGTTTTGCCAGCATATACATACGCGAAGGGCATGATGGCCACAATCCATTCTCCGAAAATGATGAATGGTCTCGTTCCTTGCATCCCTCTATTGTAGAAGAGGCAGCAAACATGCTGCTGGACACAAGAGACTTCCAAGCTGTATGGAGTAATATGATGGAGAGGGGAAAAGAGATGTGCAATACCATGAGACCTGTTGAAAGAGTCACTTACCGATTCAAACTGGCACACGAGGACATATGGCGTTTTGGTTACCACTTGCGACTCAAAGGTATGTTCACTCCTATACTTTGGAAAGATGAAAGGCTTTGCAGGAAAGCTGGGGAGGTTTCCAGGTAGGAAAATTTGGGAGGTTTCCATTCTTGGGACCTTAACCAAATTCGGGCGTATATAATTTGAGCGTGCATGCATCTATGTGCCTATACATTCCATCGTGATAATCACTGAGCTTGCTTGTCCTTCCAGCAGGCTTTGAGGCGCTATGGAGCCATTGCTACGGTTAAAGCAAGATTGGGAAAACAAGAATCACCCATAGTAAACTACCTTCTAGAAGTAAATGATATGATGGTCCAGTGCAATCCTATGAGGGGGTAAGAAATTCGTCTCATAGAGCAAGATCTGATATGGAATTGTGGACTTTACCCCAAGTGCTCATGCTGAGAAGGCCTTCTGTACTTGCTCCAGGTCATTCCAGATGGCGAAGGATATAACTGGACCCCACACCTCCGCCCCTGCAAGAGAACCGGCTCGACCAAGGCTCTGAATAGATGTAACTGGTGATCCCAGACATACAGCTCTGCCTTGTGGCTGTTGCTCTGCATGAGACTGCACATGTGCTTTAGAGATATTTGGCTGACCCAAAGTGTGCATTGGCAGGCTGCTATATAAATCTTAACAAAATTTGCTCCATCAAATCTAATCCACTCCAAATCCAAAATTGTTGGCTTTAGAGGATTTGTTGTATTTGTTCCTTCAACAGAGCGACGGATTATCTATAGCATCAAGCTTAAAACTAACTAGGGTTCGTTCTTTGATTTTTTGGATGGTCGTAAATTGACATGGTATTATGTGTTGCGAATGCTCGGTATCCATCAATTTTCAAGCATTCTCATTTCAACGCAAACCCACACCTATTGACAGGTACGTAGGAGGAAATAGGAAGGTATTTGGCCTCTGATCATATCTCATAAAATTGCAACTAGCAATACACAGTCAGGGCTAAAGTCTACGTGGAATTAGGGCAACTTGTGTGTGACGAAAATCCACCACAACAAATCCATCATTACTAGGTCCCTGCAGTTTACGATCCATGCTTAAAGTGATAGTCAGATAGAAGAACAATCGGATGTTATAATTTTAGACAGGACATCTCAATTCCATTGGAGCTTTGCTTCGTTGTTCCATATTTGACTTTTCTGGGCTAGCAAAACACTTGTAAAGATCTAGCTATTTTCTTTGAGGATCACATGCATTAAGGTTTTTGATTTGGCCATTTTTAATATGTCTTACTTATTTTCGATCTTGGTTGTGAAAATCCTGGTTTTATCTTTCACCTAGAAGACTAGTTGGATTAACTATATTGTGTGAAAGGCATAGACAAGATGATGCCTGCACATAATTTTGGCTATTGTAGAAAGCTAATCCAATGGAACGGCCATCATGAACTCCAAGGTACGTCTAGAATGTGTCATGAAATGCTAATAAATGTTCCTAGGTTGTTTGTGTCATGATATTCTTAGTTACAAAATTATAATATATCATGATGGCAATCTTTTCTCTTTCAATCAAATTGTACAGTGGCCTTAATAGTTTTATTATTTCAGTGAAGACCAATAGACCTCTCAACCCTATGTATTACTGCTTCTAGTTATTTCGGTAAAGACCAATAGACTTCTCTCAACCCCATGCATGTAACATAGCCACAAGCTTAGATGGTTCTATCATTACTGATCTTTTTCCAATAATTACAGTTGACATGTAGATTTAGCACATGGAGGCTCTATCTATTATATAATAATGATCAGTTACCTAGATGTATATATGACTATGCATTTGTGCAGACATTGCAAATATTAATGCTTCTATTTGTTCTTCACACTTCATATTTGGAAAATAAGCAAGTTGTTGTAAGCAAGGTGCATACAGATTGATATAGAAAAATACATCATTTAGAAGCTTAAGGTGCAAAATGAGTTAGAGCCTCCATATAAAACTGTAAGTCCTTCTATTTTGCACCGACTCTATCTTCTTAATTTTGGATTTGAGCAAAAAGAATATTGAATGATTATAGCAGTTTTGTGGGAAACATGATTTTGCATAAATGTTATTAATGGTTTCTCACACAATGCTTTAATGTATGTCAACATCCATTTTGTGTATGCAATAGTTTTGTAGAATGCTAAGCATAAAGTCCTTTTTGCCTAGAGGATGCACTTCGTAATAGGGGGTATGAACATTTGCTTTCAAAGGGTGGCTAAAAACATCCGTAGTATACTGATTTTTGGAAGCTAATTTAATCTCTAAAGTATATATTTTATCGCAGATAGTAACAAAAAAACCCAATAATGGTAAGTAGACAAATACGAAACGATAAAAAAATCCCCTTTCTTGCACGCAGGTGTTCCATACTACAAAAAATATTGAATCCTCTAGGCCTTTCCGCCATTGCAATTTGCGTAATGTACTGCGTGTTAATCTCCAAAAGACCAAGCTCTTGGTAGTTCAATCTTCTCGTCATACTGTTCCAACTTAGCCCTATGATAGCCACGATGTTCAAGATATCTACAGGTATCTACATGATTTGTGCCAAGATTTTGGTCTGTAGTGCAAAGGCATTACTTGCGTATTGCTAAAGTTTCATAAACACTGCCTTCAATCTCAGTTTTAGGTATAAGCATTTCAGAAGTATTGGCAAACCTCTTGCAAAGGAATGTGCCGCAGAATATTCATCATGTTGTGTTGCATGTTCAAAAAGATATGCCGACGACTTGGTTTATAATAAGCAACCAAGAACCAAATTTTTTTAAAATAAATACAATTCATTACATTCAGGCCCTTTGGTTTGTTGAAGGCCCCGAAGGGGCCAAAATTTTTTTAGATATGCACCCCTTTGGTTTGGGTGCATATTCACACGGGGGGTGACGTAGGGCAGCGAGAGCCCCTAAAATCATATTATACATGTATAAAATCAACAACATATAGTACACTGCCTCAAATCTTATAGTATTTTGTAAACTGTGTTATACAGTATACCAAAACTTGTACACGCATACCCCACAAATGAGGATCACTATGGATGGTCTAGATCAAGGAATAAAGGGTATATATGCTTATCCAACAGCTCTCGATACCCGGAGTCACCCCCCGTGTGAATATGCACCAAACCAAAGGGGTGCATATCTAAAAGAATTTTGGCCCCTTCGGGGCCTTCAACAAACCAAAGGGCCCGAATGTAATGAATTGTATTTATTTGTTAGGATTGATATCTGGCAGTATAGAGTTTTTTGTTCTTGCCAGAAAATAGAAAAGCTTCTTCAAATTGATGGAGTCCATTTGAAAATTTTTTAGTCTCAACATCAACAGTAACATTTCTTGAGTAAAATCCTTTATGTGGCCCTCCACCAGTCTATTCATAAAGGCAAAAACATATGATGTGAGGACAGAATCCCTATTAGAAAGATCCTTCAGAAATTTCCTGCCACATCTTCTATGAGAAATCATCGGATTATCCTTCTTTATTCTCCAATGCTATATTCAGCCTTGGACAGCTTGACGGGAATGGAAATTAATATAAAGTTGATTATATATAAGCATTAGGCAGGATTTTAGAGTAAAAATGTAGATTGGATATAACCTACTCAGCTGTAAGATTTATCGAGAGACTTCTTCTATTGGTCAATGGTATATTCATGTAGTGAAAGTGCTTATTAATATTTTGACTTATACCGTTTCCATAAGTTAAATGAAGTGATTGAGTGATAAACCTACTAAATTAATTGAAGTTGAGCACGGTTATGGAATCTAGTAAAGTGAATCATCACTTCTTTCTAAGAGGTCCACAATTCAAGCATTGTAGGTATGATAGCCATTTCAAGTCGCAGAGTTTCTTTCACTTTTCACTGAATGCTTATCAAGAAGTGTCCATTGGCATTTCTTCATTTTTTCCTGTAGTTCTGCCTGTTCTACCTCTGATTCTTGTCACAGCAGTGCATCCGTGCTGCTGCGCGTCGATAATTCTTCCACCCATAAAATTGGACCATCACATTATTCCTGTATATAGAACCCCCATTTGATCGGATTGGTTTATATGGGCATATTTCACAGCAATTACCATGTAGGCAATTATTCCATTTTCTCTACAGCTGTCTCACAATTTCATATGTTTGGGTCTCATTGATTAGCTGCAAAATTATTCAACACTATTCTCAATATGCTAGCAATTCTCTTAATATGCGCATTAACAAACAAAAGATCCGAGCCTCGTAAGCTGAGTCCATCCATGTTATATGCTCAGCTTAGATAAGGTGACTCTGCTTAGCCAAATCATAAGAAATTGGCTCATGACTATGGAACATCTTTAGAAACGAGTCGCTAGGTCTCAATCTGCGTTTGTGTATGCTTGTATATCATGCTCAAAAAACACTGCTGATGAAGAAGCTTGCCAGCATGACCTTGTGTCATTACTCCATGACCTTGTGTCATTACTCCATTCCTGATACAAAAGTCCAAACACGGCCTACACACAAATATGAAAAACAGTTCATGGTTGCTAATGTAAACATGGATAACCAAGACTGCGAATAAGAATATGAATTGATGTTATGTGAAGGTCACTTGATTGTCTGAACTGAATCTAGTCAATGGACAGACTAGGATGTGCCCGTAGTTAGCTCCTTAGATCAGTACCACTCTTTTGACGAGGATTAAGTAGCATAAGTTCACTCAACTTTAGTTATATATCGAAAGATTGAATTCTTGAATTCAAGCACAGGGTCGTTAAATTGTGAACCATCCCCTTCCTACTAGTGATCGAAGCCGAATTAGCTCCAATAAGTTTAACTCTAAAATAGAAGTCTGCTAGAAGCATGAATTCTGCAAGCTCTAATCAGGGTTCTCCATACAATGACAGCTGCTTCAAATGGCATGTTAAGAATAAACTCTTCGCTTCCGGAAGCCATCCAACCTCGCGGAAAAGAACATCGATCATGCAGTTGCATTGACCATTTGTTAGCATAATGGTATAGTTGGAAGCCAAACAGTAGTGATGAAGCCCCTCATCCACCAAACTAGCATGGCTGCAAGCTGAAAGAATGCTAATAAATGTGACAGAGTCTGGCATGACATGATGGAAATGCATCTGTTAAAAAATCCGGAGAGTGATGATTATATAAGGCCAAGATGGCGTTCCATGAAAATAGGTTGCGGACAAGCATGATATCAAACATGTGACGGGCATCATCAATGCTTTCACAATTCCCATAAGAGTAACAAGAGCCGTAGGCAACAAAGAACATCCGTCCCTCAAAAATGCCCCTACAATATATTTATGGAGCTTCTTTCTATGATAAAAGAGAGAATCCATATCCACATGCATCTAAAAGACTCACAAACGTCTCTACTTGGCTGACCATCCAGCTGCATTTTTTCAAAGACTAGCATGGCCTGTTCACAAAGACCATCTTTGTGCAAAGTGCAAACAATTATGACATTAAACTTGAAATCGGGTCTTTTCCTCGATTTCATTGAACAAAATTTGAGCTTCTATACAATTATGCCTATGATCATAGTCCAGAGAACACATTCTCATACCTAGATTATCCAATGTAAAGCAAGCATCTTAGAAAGCCCCACATTTCCCATACATATCTACAAGCCAGTTTCCCAAAAATCTCTCTTTATCACAACGGCGTTTAATAATGTGGGCATGGACGAACTTATTTTTGGCGAGCTTTGGAACCGGCCATATCCTCGGACTAAAGAAGCAAAGGTTTCGAAGCTACCTAAATGCCGATCTCGGCAACCAATTGAGCGATTCCTTCCAAAGACCATGCTTTTGGTTTCTCCTTGAATAATTTTGAAAACCTGGAAAAGGCTTGGATCAGGGCAAATCCGCCCTATAACGGGCCAAAATTGAGGGTTTTGTGAAGAACTAATCGAATCATGGTTAGATTGAAGTAGAAGGATGTCGGATTGGAAACCATGGCCGCTAAAGTAAATCGGGAAGATGGAGATGAAAAATAAAGGAATAAATTCTTAAATCATTTGGGCGCGCATGGCCGTAATTTGCTTGTCGAAGACGCTCCCATAACTAACTCTAATTTCCATGAATTTTAACGGCCGTAGATGAAATCCAACGCTTGAAATAGCCTCCGCTTGCACAAAAAATCCCACCTGGCCGCTACGTGGACACTCTAAAATTGCTTCAAAGTGTCAACTTGTGTTTGTGCAAACGTGCGAATAAAAATAATAATGATTATCTCAAAAAGATAATAAAAAGTTTAAAAAGAAGAACAAAAAAGCCTAGCTCTCTAAGGCCAACAACAAGCAGTCTAGAAGGCTAAGGCTAGTGGTATTGGAGTCATGACTTTGCATCATGTATATTCCTATAGGAATCTAACTAAAACCATTTACTCTTCTTGTATGAATTAATGTTGCATTCTTGCGAAATATCCTTCATAGCCCCAAGCTATATAAAGTTGTTCACATCCCTTTGTGATCTCAAGAACTCAAAATGTAATGATTTCTTATATCTTTGTGCATAAAGCTTGCAAATGGACATAATGGCTCATTGAACACCAAGCGCGAACCCCATATCCTAGGCATGTCTTCCTGGCATGATATCTGTATAAGGTCCAATATTGTCAGTGGCAACGCCTAAGAGCAAGCAATTTTAGCTTCTACTAAGAGGAGGAAAATTTGCAAAAATGGCTTACTAGAAAATGGCTCGATGTATCCACCAACTCGGACAACCTCTTGCAAGATTGTCTTGGGGGTAGTCTGGGTGGGATTTGAATGAGCTCGTATTATGATCTGGACCCAAGAACTATTTCAATTGCTTAATTATCTCACCAACACACGCTCCTCTGGTTCAGGTTTTGCAAGTACCCAAAACCTATTTCTGTTGTCTTACACAAACTCTAGATTTATTTATGGCTAGCACAAAGGCCCTAACATCCTAAAACATTTTCTAAACCATTCTCTTCACCACATATTCATTCCTAGATCACTCCAAGATCTGCGTGCATGCCTTCCACTCGAGTTTCAATCGGCTGTGCAAATAAAATCTCAATGGTTTATAAGGCTTTATCGTCCACATTTAATCATAGCCCTCAACTCATCTCTCCTAAAACCTCCACCTTCAAATTAAAATATACAAGGCATATCCCATTTTCACCCTGTCCATCCCTAGGGTTTGCACTTAGAGCAACCTAAAAAATATGTTAAACACCTAGTTGAGACATTAGAAGGGATACGTTAAACACCTAGTTCAGACATTGGAAGGGAGATTTTTTTTATAACCACTTGAGACATGCTCTACTGGTAATGACCAATTATCCAATCGTCAAACCAGCCACAGTTTCAGACGATAGTTTGTGGGGGTAAGAATGCCACTTAAGCCAATGATCCAGAGGTGGTAGTACGTCCTTATTTGGATGGTTATAGCACAAAAAAAATGGACTTGCCAGGGCCAGGACACGTTTATTGCTCTGTACTCAATGAAGCTGATTGTGGTAAAAAAAAAGCTGGTACTTGGGTTATTTTAGCCATGGGTTTTCTGCTCATGAAACAATCTCCAAATCCATTTGGAGCATGGCTAATTGAAGTTCACCCTCAGATCCTGCAGCCCATCTACCCGCATCAGTCGCTAGCGCTGCTGGTTTTGCTGTCTGGTTTCGCCAACCAGTTTGGTATACAGAGGTCCTTTTCCAATCAGTCTATGGAGTGTACCTAATGGTAATTTTCTACAGAGAGATTCATTCAACAATCAACATACACTAGGTTTTACATTACGTTAATTCATTTGAGGAACACAAGCATAAAGTAAGTTACATAGGTGCACACAGCACAGATGCATATAGCCTACAGTACCAACTGATAACAAAAATTACAAAGACAAAAATATGCATATCCACAAACGCATTGTGCAAAAATGCCTCCCTAGGCGAAAGCTCCTGATTCTTGACTGCTGTATGCTTTTAATAAGTTTTCCACATCCATCCGCGTCTGAGGTTAATAGGGTCCTCCCCTCAAACATGTTATCAAGCCAAAATCCTTCACTGCTTCTTCAGCTGCTCTTTCTTATGTTGACAAGCCTGCTGTAGGAGCTGCATTTTATGTTCAAATATCTTAAATTCTTGAGATTGCAGCTCTAACCAACCCTCTTTCAAGGTTAGCAATGTCGGATCATTGTTAGAACTCGATCCTGAAATGCCCATTCCTGTAAGTAGGTTTCGATCACCTCCAACACCTCCCCAAAAAGGAGAAATTGGTGTCATAGTACGGGCCATTGACGACATCATCATCCATTCAGCCAACCAGTCAAACTTCCCATCGATATTTCTTACAGTATCTTCGACGAATGTAACAATTTTGGTCTGCATTCCATTCAGCATGTCTTCAAATTTATTATGCATCTGCTGAAAGTTAACGTCATTTATATGCTGATCTGGATTGTGAGAATTGCCTCCAGTATTGACTTTATCAACTAATGGGACAATTTGTTTATGTTGATCTAAATTGGCCCCGGTCTTAACCTTATCAACTAATGGGACGCTTTCTTTACGAGTTGGTGGCAACTCTTCTGATGGAACAATGGACCTTTCTGCCGTACTTTTAAAAGGACTGGCCACCAACTTGGAGACCAAATTCCCATCAGTTGCACCTGCAACGTGGCCATTCTTATCTGATGAATCCTTGCCCTTTTTCCTGGCAGCCTTCTCTTTTTTCTGTACTTTCACAATATTTGCCTGCTCATCAACTCTTTCAGGCTCCTGCACCCCATTTATATCAGCAGCTTCTGAACTTCCACCATATAGTTGCTGCCAAATAGCAAAAAGCTGTTCCTCTCCACTATTTTTGGGTTTATATTTGCCTTCTGCCTTCATTTTGACTATAGACTCGTACCTTGACTTCATACGACGATATTTTTCATACATCTGTTCCTTCGACCAATCACCTGCAAGCTTTGATTTCAGAATTTCTTGTTGATCAGCCCAATAGTTGCCTCCCTTTGTAATTGGATATTTTAGTATATGAGATGATAGAGTTATCTCATCATCAGTAGACCAGTTTTGAATAGGCCGTTTGGCTGACTTGAGTGGTGAATTGTCTAACTCAACCTTTTCAACTTGAGACCCACCCACTTCAATTTCAGGACTTGGATCCTTTTGCTTTTTTTTCGTCTTCGACTTGGATTTTTCTCCATGCTGGCCATCTCCCATGACTGAATCGACAGTTCGAGATTTTTCTTTCCCATCAGCTTGTTTCTGCTTTGCTGCTTTCTCTATCTTTGGTGTAGGTGCGCTCTTTCTTTTCTCTGGGGATATTACCTTAGGAGAAAGGAATTCAAACCTCTGTTGCTCAGCCTTATTTTCAGACTTAGAATGCTTCGACTTCTTATTTGAAGGCAGGCTAGACGCATCAGCACCATCTCTAGCCCTCTTATCAGAAATCTGTTGTGAAATAGGCTGTGCAGGAGAGTTCTTAGCACTCATACTACTACTACTTGTGGCATCACTGTCATCTTCGGACTCATCCTTACCATTCTGCTCTAGATTGGCAATTTCATTTCTTACATGATTAGTTTCTTTCTCCATGGAGCCAGATTCAGTTTGACTCTCGCTGTCTGAACTGTCGGTGTCTCTAAGAAAGTGAGACATAGCCTGGAGAGTTACATAACAAACAATACATGAGACAGCCAATTTGATTCCTTAACAGTAACAGCAAATAACTCGACAAAGCAAAACTTTTAAGATGTCTTAAGACCATTCGCGATACGAAAACCCGAAAACAAAACAGAATAAGGTGAAAAAAATCTCTTTGATATCTAGCAGAAAGGGCTAAGCAAGGATCAAAAGACGGATTGAGCTGAACAAGAGGAGGGCGGCGGTTTTAGATACTTACTTGGCGAAGAGGGGATGCGGCGCTGCTGCTTGGTGCAGTCGAAAAGCTCGAGCCCTAATGGCGCATAGTTCTATCGTTAATAGTGTTATGAGGCTCCACGTGTCTTCATTCAGCCTTAATGTGCATTTTTAATCTGGATACAACGGCATTATTGTACAATAGATTTTGTTGCAAAAGTGGCATGATCTTTTTAGGGGATAGATGGATGCAGCTCGTGGATTCGGAAAAAAAATTATGCTTGGCATCTCTAGTATCTTTTCTAATTAGGAAGGGGTAGATAACGTCCTCTCCCGAGGAGTTATGGGCCATAAAAATGGCTGAGTGGCCATGTGGCCACCCGAAGATGGGCCGTCGTCTGGCGAGAATTTCCGTTAAATCGCACGCCTCGAATTTCGGTGGCCACATGGCCCACGAGGCCATTTTTTGGCCCATAACTCGAGGGGAGGACGCGGGCTTTAACGCTGGGCGAGGCATTTAGCGGTCGACCGCCATAGCCAAGTTTGGCCCGACTTTTGGGAGCCCGACATCCGCGACTTCCGCGCCAGGAGTCCTCGGCATCGCGGAATCAAAATCCGATCCTCGAGAAAAGCGATGAAGGGCATTCTTGAGTTTCTTTTTAAACTACGAACAAAACTCCATAAATGCACCTTCTTCAAGAGCTTTGTTTGGCTGGCGAGGCCGATCTGGCTAAAGCGCCGGTGATAAAGACGCGTGCCGATTCCAAGGACTGAATGAGCGTGGCCTTCTTCAATTTCTTCAATCGCGGAGCCAAATATGAAAAGACGGGGCCGCCATAACCGATACATAAATGAACCAAGCCATTTTGCGAAAATTAAAAAAAGGATTCGTGGGAAGAAGCAGGAGCTTGATGCGATCAAAGCTAGAAAGAAAGAAAAAAAGAGAATAGGTTTATTACCTAGAAAAGAAAACACATATTATACGAAATGAGCAGGAGTCCGCATCCGTAATCAAATGGTCCGGCATCACAGAAATCAAAATCGGCTTCCGCAATCGAGGAACAGGGGAGGATGCTATCAACAATCGTCATTTTTGCCAAAGAAGCCCAACTATGGCGGCCAGTTCTGGCGATAAGACTGCAGAACTGGTTGCAGATGCTGCGGTGGATGCCATCTTCACTGAGAGATTAACACATCACTCATATGCCTGCACTTACAGTGCTGCCCCGGCTATGGCTATGTCGCTGCCCGGCTATGGCGGAGGGCCCAAAGAAAAGAAAGTGACCACGTTGCAGCAGAGGAAATGTTATGGCCATAACATCTTTGTTATGGTCATAACCAATTGGGCCACATAATGTTACTGGACATAACATCTCGAGATCAACGGCGGAGATTAAACCCTACAGCTAAATGTTGAGGCCAATGACGTTAAGAAGTTAATGTTGATCATGTATTATTAGCTATGAAGCTAGATATATAGATACAATTTTAACGTCCACAGAGACTACCAAGAGCCATGGGACGATCAACTACCAGTTCTGCAATTATTATTTTGAACAGAAATATTTCCTGTATTATCCATGTGGGAACATTTAATTTTTTAAAAGGGGGGTGATACACATGAAAGTAGGATAACATGAGCGGCTAGGATTATCCATGTGGGAACATTTAATTTTTCTATCTTGTGAATAAAAAAGCAGTTCCCTTTCTTCAAAAAAAAAAGGGGATGATGATATTTCCTTCCTGCTTGATCTGAATAGAAGGGATGGCATTCTAATCGAGTAAGTCACAAAATTCATTACTTACCATGTAATACATTAACAAATCATATGAAATTACACTGAGTTGCGGCCCGCAGCTCTACCTGCGTTCCCAGCTGCCCCTGAAAAAGTGCAGACTCATTGCCTCCATTCGCACAGGTGCCCACCATCTCCGCATCGAGACGGGCAGGTGGATTGGGAGCCCCGCCAGGACAGGCTCTGTCAGTGCTGTCAAACGGGTGCCATTGAGGATGAGTCCCACACTTTCCGTGAGTTGCCCGGCAAGATTCCGGTCGGATCCGGGCGATATCGCCCCTTAGTAATGCACCTGACTTGCCCCTACATTTGCCGATGAACACACCAAGCCAATCGTGCGGTCACCGGGTCGTTACATTCGAGGTAATGGATCTATGAGCCCACCTTTGCTTACTCACCGGCCCATTGACCGACGCACCACTACGGTCATACATGAGTGTATATATTTGTGTGCTTTTGCATTTCATTATATTGGAATCTTTGTCCGCCCAGGCCGACATCACACGGTTTTTCCTCGAAAACCCTTGGTGGTTTTAATCCCGGGTAGTAATCCGCTGCACGCTTTTGTATTGGGTCCCATAGACCGATTGGTCTCCGTGGACGATAAAAATACCTTCCTTCCTTCCTTCCTTCCTTATAAGCAAACTAGGCAGGAAATTAGAGTAGATGTATAAACCCCATAAACCAAAATTCATAGTTGTCTTTTCTAAAATCTGAATGACTTCTTTGTTGGCTTCTTCATTTCTTCTTGCCGATAGGATTAGATGAAGGCAAACATGTTTAGGAGAACATTCAACAATCCAAGAAATAAGTAATACTAGTAAACAGGTGCCCGACTTTGCCGGGCTAATGTCCTAGGCATGTGCTTTTACTTGGCCTTTAACACCCTAGTAAATATGTGCCTCAAACGTCCATATGTGAAACTTTGACGTTTTTTGCTTTTGTAATTATTTTTGTTATTGAAATAGTATAATGCCAGTAGCATTTGCGTTCATGGATTTCAATAGAAAACAATGCTTTATAAGGAATGTAGGAGATAGTTAAATATCCTCTGAAGGCAAAAAATCTGGAAAGACAAATCCAAAATTGATGCTGAAAATGTCACTCTTAGAAGTAGTTAAGTACATCAATAAGAAATAAGTACAAAAATATATAAAACACAAAATCTTGTCCTGACTCATTGATGTATTTTAGTTCACGATGGAACTCTAAATATACATCTCCACATGGCGCACGTCACTAAGGGCCTAATGTTGTACTTCGTTGGATGCTCCCGTGATATCTTCACTTCTCCAACAGATAACATCTTGGCCGCGGTAAAAGTGAGATGTATAGGCGAGTCATTGATTCGAACTGCCCACGATTCTCATGACTATCAAGCACATGAGACAACTCATCCTGAAAGTAGGCTCGTATAATAAAATCATCAGATACCGCATCGGGAAAAAATGATTTGTAGATTCTAAAAAGTGTTCCATTACATATTCCAATGCAGGTGAGTTCTTTTGCTACCAAAACACCAATTCGCCAGTGCACGGTGTCATTTCTCATCTGATAAAAAAAGATAAGCATTTGAAGGTTAGACAAAGCACTACATTATCCAATAAATAGATACATGTATGATATCCTCCACTCACCTCTCTCAAAGCACATCCGCGTAAACAATGTTCCCTCGGGTAGACTTGAGCAAACAGGAAGCCATCAATTAGTTAGATACAGCGCTCCAACTTGACAATCTCATCAGCGTTAAATATTTCTTTGAGCTTTGCAATGAGCTCCTCAATTTCCACACTTGCTACCCCATGTACATGAGCATGGTATTTTCGTTCCCAATCATACCATGACCCAAGAGCGCGTATGACAAAAGTAACACGGGAGATGTGGTAGCTCCTTTCACCCTTTAGGCATTTGGCGACATGGTGACCAAAGACATACCACCACGGGACCAAAATACGCATCATCTACATGGATGAAAAAGTAAGTAAGATAAAAATAAAAGGAATAAAGAAAGTAGAAGGTATCAATAAGAACAAAGATTCTCTAGAAGTAGTGATTTTTAAGTATCAGACTCACACTTAGAGGAGTTCTTTGTATACAATGTCTATTGTATATCTTGATCTGTCGACATCAACCCTAACATCTCCATCCTTCGATAGAATGAGTACCTTTATGCCTTGGATTTCTTGAGCCATCGATAGTGCCACGTAGAGTTGTCTGTGACTGAATACTGGATTTGGCAAATACAAACCAACCATTTTCATTATTTGGCCTTGGGACTTCTGCATTATTGGGCACCAAAGGTATTTGAAATATGAACACTCTGGTTCCAATATTCTTTCCAGTGACACTCGGCATCTATAGCACGTCTTCCCAATGAACGTATAATGAGGCGAGTGCCATTGTAGAGTCCCTTACGTGTAGAAATAGACCCCAATAACATGACAATCATGCCAACCTTCAAAGTTAATTGATGAGGAGGCATCCCACTTGGAGTTTTCGCATTCAAAAATTCAATAGGATAGATCCCTGTGTCATTCTCATTAACAGCTCGATCAACACTGTAATAATTAATAGGTGCAGCAGGCAACCACTCTGTCATCCTCTTATTTACTTCATCTACATTCTCGTTCAGCGGCATAAGTATTGCCCTTTGCACCCAATAAGACACACTTCCATAATTCGTTGAAACATCAGGGAATGCCACGACTAGCAAGTCATTTAAGTTCTGCGACTTCACACAAATCTCTTCTGGAAGACGTATTACGTCTGATCCAATGTTGGGAAACGTGGTCTCAAGTCCATCTCCAACTCGTAGGAGATACTCTGCAAACGCCTTTTGCTCTTCCGCGTCTCTTCCCACACTATTCATTACTCGCATATTTATGTTCAGCTTATGTTCCTCGACATGATCCCATATGTAAGAGCATTTCAAGGAAGCATGCGCAATTTGGGGACGATTTCCTCGTGGAACCACAGGTGGAAGCTAGCAAAAATCTCCTCCCAAAACAACAATGAGTCCCCCAAACAATTTGTCACATGACATCACGTCATGGAGCGTTCTATTCAGTGCTTCATAAACATATTTATGCATCATTGGGGCCTCGTCCCATATAATCATGTGAGTCGCTCTTATCAATTTTGCCAGCTCCAACTGCTTTGGAATATTGTAAGTTGATGTCTCATCTATGTTTATCGGTATCTTGAACCTTGAGTGTGCAGCGCGCCCACCCTTCAATAAAGTGGATACAATTTCTGAAGAAGCAACTGCAAGTGCAATGATACCTTTGGCACGAACATAAGACAACATGGTGTTAAAAAAAAAACTCTTTCCCGAGCTTCCTACACCCTGAACGAAAAACACTCGTCCTTTTTCCAACATCACGTGCTCATCGATCACACGGTCGAAGATAACACTGATATAGGCAGTCCACAACTTGCACCTCTACCATATCTTCTTAAAACAACTCATCCCGAAATTGATAGGTCTATTGCATGCTCAGGAATGATGAAATCAAACTCCCTTAAGGACCGTCCGACAGAGTTCGTACGATCTTCAATGTCTAGAAGTGCCACGTCAAAAAATTGATCACACACATTTACACTTTGATCTTCTGCAACCCTTCGTGCCTCATACAAGAAGTCATCGATAATAGAAAGCTTAACTTCTTCCCACGGTTGTAGTGGATTCGATGGTTCGCAATTTAAAAGGATCATGGCAAACATGTATCGCAATTGTGGTGGCATACCCCATGCTGCTGCTTCTTGAAGATATTCGAGCCATTCTGTGTCATCTCGAAGCAACACACGACGAATGCAAGCTTCTTTATATGTTGCACACAACTCCCCATCAAAAGAGCATAAATCTTCAAAACTAATTGCACATGTCATGTGGGTCAATAGGAGCCGTAAATAGTATCGCTCTCCTTCTGAAGGATTAACAAAGTACATGCATCCAATAGTGGGAAACTTCTGGTTGTTGGACCTGTACAGCCATTTTCTACGGGTTTATCGTAGGTAAACTTTTTAGGAAAATCATGATAGAGCAATTGAGTAGCCTCTCTATTTCCAGATGCAATCATCTCGAAAAAAGCTGTTAATGTTATTCCGTTATTTTTGCTTCTTATACTGTCCATGCTCGTACCTTCTCGATAGTATATATCTTGTTGCATTGGGAGATGCACAGCCACTCTAATGACATGAGGAAACTGTTGTTGTATTTCATATGAGAGGATTCTCCATGATGCCTCAGAAGCTGAGAAATAGCGTGCATTCAGGAATTGCTCAACCTCATCATGGTTTATGGTGGGTCCCCTACTAGTAGATGCACCATCACTCGCTGCTGCTAAGTTCACATTGATCATATCCGGCCTTTTGTAGACATATTTGTATAGATATTTAATGGCCTTTACAGCAACACATACCTCAACATTGATATGGCACTTGAAGTACGATGTCAGCCACGAATTATATGGCACGACCCATCTGTTGTCTAAATCTATATCCCTTTTTTTCACCTTTCGCCCATCGTCCCTTCCTCGGTATAACGGATATCCGTCAACAACTGTCGTCTCATCTAAAAATGCACGTGGATAATGTCTTGTACACTTACCATCATGCATGCATGGACTATTCGGATATCCAATACCACATGGCCTATGCATCATATTACGAGTGACTACCTCATACAATTCAGGATATACATCTTTGTCTGGTATTTCAGCACAAATTAATTGATCAATCTCTTCGGCTGTGAAGGGCTTGTGTTCCTGATCCAACATAGTCAACAAATGTGCATGTGGCAAGCCTCTCTTCTGGAACTCAATGACATAGACTTTAGCAATTATGCAGCCGAATATACCATGATTGGTTATCAGATCTATCAGCTCCTTTACCATCATATGGAATACTCTAGCCACTAACTCTGGTCTATCACTTGGCGATTGGCCATATAATAATTCCCTCCTAATCTCTTACGAATTTGCATTGGGAGTCATGGTTATAAAGAGGTCCGGCCTCCCATGTTCACGAACAATAGACATAGCATCCTGATATCGTTGGGTCGTGTATCTCGGACCTCCCACATGTAAGGATGGTAACACAACTTTTCGGCCAATAGCACTTGCATCGTCTCCTTCAAAGTCCATAATGCCCTGTAACATGTCTTTTCGAATGGTGTGTTGATTCAACACCACGAATTGCAGTCTTTATTGTTCCATCTTTGCAAACATATCACAAATGTATTCTTGAAACAATCGGCCAGCCATGTGAAGGGGAGATGCATACCCACGACGCGTGAACAGATGATATCTGTAGTACTCTATAATAGTTACTTCCTTTGCGCCACTCTGTCCATGAGGTATTTTAAGATGCCATCCATCTGTACCATAGGGAAGAAGTAGCACAAAATGCAATGGATCATACGCTGAGTGATATGCATCTATAAACTTCACACCACCATCCTTAGAGTGTATAATAATGTCCGTCTGATCATCTTCGGGCTTATCATTGATAGGCATTAAGACAACTACCTCATTTACAGTTGGAGCATTATATTGCCTCCTCACAGGATTTTGGACATTGCAAGAAGGTATACGCAAATGGATATCCATGGTTGGATGGATACACATAATCCGTGCCACACTCAAGAATATGCTAACAAATGGATTGTACTCTGTCATAAGGGCCTGCAACTGCACCACTATTTCTTGCCTCAATCCATCAAAAATGGACATCCTGCATTCAACTTGCATGTCCTCGCCATCCATGATGTATATCTGTGCAAATTTTGCATGCACTTGATGCCCTTGCGGTGGCAATAATGTTCCCATCTTATGGCATATACGGCCATTGACCCTAAAAGTGTATAAGCTCCACCAATAGCATTTGCCAACGCCCATCAATTTTCACACCCACTGAGGCAAACGAAAAAATACTATTGTACTTTCTAATGTTCATGCGAAAGTGATCACCCAAAGTATCTGTTCTCGTATATAGGTCAAACAATGCCTGTGGTGGTTCTGGAATCAATGGCAACTGCACATTTCCATTAGCACATGCCCTGCACTTCTTTTTTATTGTGAGTTCTGCTTTCCACTGCATAGCCCCACAATACAAACATCTATGATCCATGTTATTAAGGTCATGAGGAGGAGGTAAATTCCACGTCCATGCTATCTTGTTGAAACCGCTTTTACCAGTAGGACGTTCTCTAGGAGAAGTGTCATAATCCAACCTCATGGTTGTATGTTTTGCCTGTCTTCTTCGATCCATGCGTCTTCTCCTTTGACTATTGCTCTCAGCTTCAGGTGTCATATAGGATGGGTCATCCCTTATTGTTATAGTTTTCCCCGTATGTGTAGCAGTTCCTTCCATAACCATGTCGTTCAAATGCTGGCGTCTTGTCGATAACATATCTACTTGACCAGACAGACAATGCATTGGCTCTGGCATGACTGTCTCCTCAATTGCGAGCGCATTAGATGATTGGTCAACATGAACTGTCTCTGGAACATTCACATCATATTCTAACCTCAAAGCCTTAGCCTTTGCAACACGCTTACGTCTCAAACGTCTCTTCTTAGCAGATCTATTTTTTTCATGGCCGACCATATATGAGGGTTGTTGGCCCGCGATGGGTGGCGTCTTTTACCAAGATCTTCCTATACCCACTTGACCCGGACAAAAATGCATTGGCTCTGGCGTGTTGCCTCCCGATTCTTGGTGCATTTGTTGATTGGCCAACATGAACTTTCTCTGGATTATTCACATCATATTCTAACCTCAAGGCTCTAGCCTTTGCAACGCGCTTACGTGCCAAACATCTCTTTCTAGCAAACTTACTTTCATTGATGGGTGTCATATATGAGGGATTGTTGGCCACAGCAGGTGGCGTCTTTTTGTAAGACCTCCCCATATCGAGTCTCCGATATGTGTAACCCTATATCCGTTCAGATTTTTTGCATGAAAATAACCTCCTACATATTTCTTTTACATATGACTAAGAAATTACCCACCACATTCAATAGAATGCACAATTAACCTAAAGGAGATAGGACTCACCTTTGATGTAGTATGATATTCTCCTTCGAAGTGCAAGTAGAAAAGTAAGCCCTGTAATTATGATGGCGGTTTACAGACAAATCATAGATTTATGCAAAATGTACTAATAGAGTCTTATGGCATAATAGAATTTCAAGCTGAATCTTTGGTTTTAAAAGTATTATTATTATGCGCATTTTCAAGATTATGAATAGCTACGAACATGCAATGTAAAGGAATCTACCTAAGCAAAGAATATGGCTCACCTTTGATGGTTGCCAAAGTTGTTATCTCCTTGAAAGTGGAAGTAAAAGATTGACCTGTACAAAAAGTAGAAAGAGATGAGATGGCACCTTCATAAAAGTACAACCCCCAATAAAGTGTTGGCTACAGAACGTGCAAGATAACCTTCCTTCTCTCCAAAACTATCATTTATAATTGGGACACATGGGTTCAAGCATATTGTTGTAGTTTATATACACGTGTTTATCATATGCCAAGATATACATCTTGATTGACGAACACATCTTTATTAGTGAATATTGTAGAAAACAAAGAGTTCCATAGATAGGGAGCACATTTATTATTAACAATGCCAAAAGCTCAGGCGTTTCAATAGGCTACACATCTAAACCATTTTGTACCATATACTCAGTGTATAAAATAGCATCCATGGCATTTGTGAACTTTTGAACACGGATATATATGTGTTTATGAAACACGCGTTCTAAGAGACTGATGAACTTATCAACATCTACTTGAATTTTAGAGGTTTGAGATAGCGGAAGCCCAAGCGACTCCTGAACTCCATACCACTCCGCAAAAACTCTAGCGGCCCATAGCAAACTCTCAACTTTGGCAAGCTTTGGAACTCTCTCTTGGTTTGGTGATGTCGAGGATTCAGCGTCAATGTCTAACATAATTTCCTCAAGGTCCTCATAGTTATTCAAGTATTGAACATATTCATCAAGGTCATCTTTAAATGGTGGCACATCATGCCCATCCTCAAAATGTTTGGCAAGCAATTTTGGGTACGAATCCCACTCAACATTGATGACTACCATCTGCATTAGTGTAGGAATCAAAAAATTAGTTTATGTTACTTACGTTCTTCAATGTAAATCTAAATCCCTTCAAAAAATAGAATGTTAAAGGTAATCTAAATCTTTACATGTTCTCCTTATTGTCTTGAATATCTTTGAGTTGGACATATTAGGAAATAGAGTATAAAACATGTTGGAGAACATAATATTTGTTTTGAGTTACATTTGTATACATGGTTGGAGTGTAGTATCTTTATTTCGAGTTCAATTTGTAGTATATGTTGTAGTGTAGGAAGTGTATCAAAATATGATAGAGCAAACCGTGTATTGTCATGTACTTATAAAAATAGAAATGTGATAACAATTTAAAATTGAAAGATCGTGTTATGTTTTATGTTGCGATCCAAATTCCAGCTGCAAGAAAGTCAGTACCATACTTTAATATTCAGAGAAACATTATCAAATATTATTGAGAAGTTATTAAAACAAACAATCAAGCTTAAAGATGCAAAGAATGTAGTAAAAAATAAAATGAGATAAATCCAAATTCCAGTTTAAAAACACCCTTAAAAATGCAAGATAAATCAAGGTTTAGATAATTCCTCCTTACTCTCTTACCCTGGGTTTTTGCTTGTTTCTTTGTTGCCTTGTTGAAAAGATCCCCTGATGTTTGTTGTCACATCCAATGAAAGAAAACATGTTAGCAAACAACAATAACTCTTACTGTTAGCAAGCAACAAAAACAAATTGTTAACTGTTTAATTGTGTTAAAGTAACTGGAATATTTAAAAGCATCTGGGATATTCATATCAAAAGCATGTCGTTAACTGTTTTAGCTGTTAAAGGCAACTGGTGGAATTTAAAAGCAACTGAAATAATGTTAGCCATCCATCTACTTATTAATACTGGAAAAGGGAAGAACAAATTAATACTGGAAAAGGGAAGAACAAATGGAGTTTAAAATAAGTAGATATGCCGGGCATCAATATCTAGCATAATAACAGGGGGTTACTTTTATATTTTTGTACGTTTTTTTACATGGTTTTTCTATGATTTCGTTGTTGTATTTGTGCACGTGTACCAAATAGTATTTCTAGAGTGCACTCTTTTCAAGCCGTTGATTTTGAATAAGAAATGCAATCCTACGGTTGTGCTCTCTCAAAGTTTTAGGTTCATGATTATTTTAGGGTTTAGGGTTTCAACAGAAGTGGGTGCACAGGGTGTAACGGAGAAAGATTTTTCACAATTTCCTCAGCCACAAGATGCGCGGCTTCCTCAAAGACTGCAGATGCATCTTCTGTTTTGCTTTGCTCATTTTTCTGGGTTGTTAATTGCTAAATGGAAAACACGAGGGTTAACGAGAAATATTTTTGGACTTTCCTTAGCCATAAGATGTGCGGCTTTCTCAAAGCGCAAATGCATCTTACGATTACCTTACGCTCATTTTTTCGAGTTGTTTTACCTGCATTTAGTTGCACATCTGTCTTTGGTTCCTCCTCCCACAAAGACCCTTGAGATGTTTCAGCGGGTTGCAAAGACCAAGGGTCGCCATTTTCATTTTCATTCTCATCTTCAACTGGTGGGTTTTGTACCGCCCCTTCTCCAGCAAACAGGGCATATGTAGATGTCGGGCATGCAAACGTTCAGCCATTGCATTGTAGGTATGGAAGGAAAGAGTAGATGATCCTTTGTCATATTCCTTGCGGGGGTTCCCATAATCGGCGTGAGGAAGAGCGTTCATCCAAGGCAGCATAGGAAGGCGTTGATCAAATTATTCCTGTGGTTTTCATGTTCCACTCTGATTTGAGCTCTAACTATGTGGTTTTCATGTTCCACTCTGATTTGAGCTCTAATCATGTTTCTCCTTCTATGGGATGGTCTGTGAATTGTCGGATGATAGTTCCAAATGATGTAGGTTTACCTGATGCTTCTAGTTCTTATACACTGTACTATCTTTGATGCTGAAAGATCTGGGTTTAACAAACTATAACAACTCGGATCTGAACATGTTCTTCTCAGGAGAAAAACATTCCAGTCACACATGGAACCATGACTACCCCATTTTCTTGCTAGTGATTGTATTTTCTGTTTTGCTAGATGCTACTTCTAGACCAGTCTGTTGGAGTGATTATGTTTGTAAATGCAGCTTGATGCAATATGTGAAGAATAGAATAGAATAGAATAGAATAGGTTTTTAGCGTCCACGGAGACCAACTGGCCTATGGGACCCAAACAAAAAGAGCGACAAAGCGTATTCGCATCGACATTAAAACCCCCCCCGGAAGTTTAGAGGGAAAACCTTAGCGATAATAAGCATCTTTGGCAGGTATTACAATTACGCATAGGGCGGTTCAAGGCGATCCCGTGGGACACAAGCGAGTCATTACATCCATAACCTCACGAGGTATGACCCCAACAAACCCACTTGACAGTAGTCAATAATGGCGATGCAACGGTGGCCGGTGCACTAGTAGTCGAACATACCTCTCGGATATGGGCAAATCTTAGGGCGGATCCGAGGGTATGAGATTCATCCTCAATCGCGCTGGTGGCAACAGCGGCAAAAACCTTTGCTCGTCGCTTCCCCAGCCCAATGCCTACCTGTTTCAATGCGGAGGCGATGTGCACCGTCTTGAATGGAAGTTATAAGTGCTGGCTTCTTCATGGGCGTTTGGGTGTACAAGAAATCTTGGTGTGGGCCTCTTGTGAGCCTAGGATTGACTTTTCTCGCGATAGTGTGCCAACTTAACGTCGCGTCCGAGCCTCTGCATCCTGAGGCTTGCGAAGGAAAGTAGCATCAGTGCGGTTTAAGTGCCTCGCGATCTTTCTTTGTCACGACACGGGCGCATCTGTTTTGCTTTGCCCGCCCGTGAGAACCAGCGAGCTTGCTTGTCTTTCCGGCAGGATTTCAGGCGTTGGGGACCCATCGCGTAGGCCAAAAGCAAGATGGGGCAAAAGCGTGTATCAGCCATAGCGACCACCTTTTGGAAATTAAGCGATATGGCGTTCCAATGCGACCCATTGAAGGGGTAGAAAGCTGTCTCACGGAGTAGGATGCAGTACAGGCTGTGGACTTCACCCCGGGCCCGTGCCAGAAGGGCCTACGCACTGCTTTCGAGGTCATTCCGGTGTTGAGGGATATCACGGGACCCCACACGCCCCATACAAAAGGGCCAGAACTCAACCAAGGCCCGAAACAAATGTGTTGGTGGCCCCAGTACAACTCTGCCTTGTGGTTGTTGTTGCATGGCATATAGTGCTTTCCAACATGCCATGACCCACAACACGATAGCGCATCCCAATGGGTGGTAGTTGAGAACTCAATCCCCAAGTACTTGTAGGTCCGGCCACCTCTACCTCTTGCCCACAGTAAAGTGAAGGTGGGAAGCCTTGGCGGCGGACGATGCAACTAGCACACCTAGTTTTGGCCAAGTTAACTTCGCATGCCCGGTGAATTGGCAAAAAGTGTCAAAAGCATCCGGGTGACCTTTGCATGTCCTCGGAGTATAGGCCATGAGGTTGACATCATCGGCATATATGAGTTGCGGATTGTGTGATGCATGAGATGTGCGCCGCGCCTCCATGTTGAAGAGCCAATCTTCCAACCCGATCAATGTATAGGCCAAAAGAGTGTGGAGGAGAGGGGCAACCACGACGCCTCCAATGGTCTTGATTACCATTTTGTCTTAGATGTAAATGCGAAAGAGCATGCCTCGTCACGACCTATATCTACGATTACGCAAGTCGGGGGTCCCCGGTATGCCGCAATCATCCCCCGAGCTTGTTAAGCGAGTCTTGTGTCTGACGCTTTTGCAAAATTGGCTCTTGATGCGAGGTTCTGCGGCCATTCCCTGCTATCCTCAATCAATGTGCCAGAGTGAAGATATGATCAATGGTGGAATGTACGGGCGAGAACCGCAACTGTAAGAGCTTCGCACCCGCCGTTTCCTCTGCCCATATTGTCACCGCTGCTCAAGGATGCCATCCAACGGTTTTGCAAAGAGAGCGACCATAATAGTTCGGTGGTTGGCGGGCATTGAGGGTCCCCGCTTTGTATATGGGCACTACTCTGTTAGTGGTCCATTGCATAGGGAACCTTCTCACAATGCTTTATTGAACAATGTGAGGGCGAGCACCGATGGAGCCCGACCCATTTGAAGTTACTTTGCATGCCATCTAAATCTGCTGCCTTCCCATTAGCTAGGCGTTGTAGGCCCATGATAACATCCCCTTCTATGATAACCCGAGCCATGCCTATCTGTGGAGGGGCTGGTGCCCGCCCCCCCGGGTCGCATACGGTATTTGCAAATCTTTGTACCCATTGCTCGGGGGTGATGTTCCCCAGTGAGAACGCGGCGGCTTGCTCAAGACCCTTCTCGGGAATGTCTGGGGTCTTGAGTCCGAGACCAAACATCTATTGCTTGATGCTCTGCGGGTATATGGGGTCTAAGTTAGATATTGGGGTACAAAAGCACCACGTCGGGGCCTTCTGCTTTTCGTGCTTGATCTTTGTAAGCTTGGGGGTGCTTAAAGAGCGGGAACCACGATGTTCGTTTTTAGCAAATTGCTTAGGATCGATGACATGGCTGCTCAGAAAATCAAATTCGGTTCGGAAATGATGATGGCGCGGTCACATTTTTGAGATGGCGGGGTGCATTTCTTGAATTCTTTTGTGGCGGGAATGATCATTAAACTTGTACCTCAAAAAGCAAACTATTCTCTGTAGATCCGCGGTTTCTCTGTCTTGCAAAATTCTCGTACATCCACGATCCTCAATGGATCAATCGGTTTTGATTTGGATGAGAAAAAGAGACTCAAAGTTTTCGGGAAATTCAAGCCCAGAGAAGAAGGCAATCAAGACAAATAAAAAGAGAAAGGGAGAGAGAAGAAAACTTGCACCACGAAATTGAGCGAGGCTGAGTCGAGAAGGCTTCAAAAATTGTCCAAAAAAAATGGGCTGATTATTTCAACTGAAATCACAAAGCCTTTGAAAGAAGGGGATAAAGCAATGGTGGTGCCTGATTTGTGAAGAGAGTGAAGGCGAAATTGCCCTTTGGAAGTGGATTTTGTTGATCATGATCAAAGCAAGATCATGAAGAATGTGATTAAAAATGTTGAGAGACACTCAATGAACAAAAGAAATTAAGGAAGACGCAGATGTATTGCAAGCAAGAAAGTCTACTTTGCAAATGATATCTTCATCGGCAAAAATCCATCAACCAATGCTGTTATGCATACGTCTCCTTCATATATCTAGAAAATCATTTTTTGCAACCCGGAAGAAGAATAATGGCGGACCAAAAATGTGGTCCGTGGTCAATGTTTCAAGGAAAAGAGGTGTGATGCATTGAGTGGCGAGGTTAGGAATTGTGTTTACAAGTTAAGACCCGAGAAAACACCACGAGTTTAGCCATCTGAGGAAGCATGTGAAAAGTTTGTTCTGGCCGGATGGCAATAAAATTGATCATCAATACAAGCTGCTTGAAATATCTTAGGTGATTTCCACCTTAGTATGTTTCTTACATTTGCATATATCTGTTTCTATATAGATCTTCTTTGTTTTGCGGTTGCAATTTTACATGAACTTCAAGAAGGAATATAATGACATTAAGATTACCCAGTAGCACATTTGAATTCTTTGAAGCCATCATTTGTGAGGCACTTAAATGAAAACTTCTTTGGCCGCCAATATCACATGCACTTTGAATATGTGATGCAAGCACTCAACAAAATCGAGCAGATCAAATGGTGTGCATAAAGATTGCAAGCCGTATACTTGTCTTTGTTTGTGGTGATGGTAACTTTTGTGCGACCAAGAACCATGTTTATAAATCCACTAGTGATTTTTGGAGGCAAATGATTTGCCCTAAGGATGAAGATGAAGAGTGGCACAAACATAATTGTCTGCGGTGGCATGCAAGGGATTGTGGATTGAAAAGGTACTCTTTTTTTAATGTTAAGATGTTTGAACATTCTATTTTGAGTTGTTAAGATGATTGATGCAACATCTTACAAACAAATTTACGGTGGTATTACAAGCGGGTTGCCAATATGTCCAAAGGAGAAGGAAGAGTCTCCATTACAAAATTAGAGTGGAAACGGTTTGAAAAGGTAGTGTATTTGGCATTTGTGCTTAAATGATTTTTGTGCTTGTGATTGTTGTGCTTGTCTTGCAAACTTCTGGTGATCTTTGTTTTCAAAAACGGCAAGAGGTTGGTTACATGAAGGAGACCACCAAGAAAAAAAAATGGCGGGAAAGAAACCAAAGAAAGGTAACTAGACTTGCATACAAGAAAGAGAGCACGCCCCAATTCCAAAGAACATGCTTCAAGACACTTGGTACAATTCATCCCACACAATTATGTTGCACAATCGGCGAGCCAAAGCAATTCCGAAGTGCTTGGATACTTTTCTGAAGGTGCGGTTGTCTCGGTTATTGATTTTCTTTGAAAATTACAGTTTTAAAATTGAAAGAGGCTGACCTGATTTAAACTTTTAATTCCATCCGAGGTGTTCTTACTTTTGAAGGCTGAGGTGTGCTTTTTGGCTGAAGGATGTCACGGTTTTCATTTTTTAACATCTTCTTTCTTTACATCCATATCATCCCTTGGTTTTTCTCGACCAAAAGCAGTAACACGTGACTTGTATGCATCCCAATTTATCTTATGACCCTCATGATCTTGCTCGCACGACCACAATGCTCCCAAGCAAATGCCAAAACAACGAGTTTCCTCAATTAGTTGTTTGGTAATCTCACTTCGAGGATCTGAGGAACTCGACCAAGTCCTCCAATTGTTGCTTCGGATGAGTGCGGACAAAATAAATTTTTATTTTGCCTTTTTCTTTAAAGGATTGAATGGTTCTGTCCATACAACTGTTCCAATCTTCTTGATTCTGATATCCTGCGACCACTTCAATTTCTGGCGAGGAATAATCCCTTCTCGGCCATCGCCATGATGAATTAACCAAAGAGCAAGGTATGAAGCAAGTCTTAGGAAGGAAAAAATATCGGAAGCGAGAGGGTACAATTGAGAGCTCGTAAAATAGGGTATAATCTGCGTCTGGCCGAGATCAATTATCGATTCGGTGTGAATGATTCACAGGTCAGGACAGCCCGGATCATTGTTTTCTTGCCGAAAGGCGCCATGAAGCGAGAAGGTCGCGAAGAATAGGCCCGGCGTGCTTAATCTGCTTCCGCTTGTCGCGCTTTTTTGTACCCCAATATCTAACTTAGACCCTATGGCCTTCTTGTTCTTGAGAAAGGAGCGGTATTGACTGATGGCCTGTGGGCGGGAGATGGGATCAGTGACTTGCCGGAGTGTGCGTTTGAGCTCCCGACACTCATCATCAAAAGAAGTGGAACGGAAATCAAGTACTGGTGACATTGTGAGTCATTTTGTTTATTCACCTTAGATTGTTTGTTGTTGAATACTGCTATAAAAGCACTGTGTCGACATATGGTTAGTTCTTTTATTAAAGCTCATTTGCCTACCTTCATAAATTTACAACTTTTGGCTGATGGACATGAGCATAAAGTGCAAAAGAATGGCAGGTTGTTGTTACTGGTGGGGTGGGACCATTTCATTGTGACTTGACGATGGCAGGGATTGCAAAGGCTTTTGGTGTCCGTCTGGTGAGATTCATAAGTTTAGACCCTTGATAGTAACTTAGAAACCAAAAGACTGATTTTGAACTTCTATTTTTTTCCAATTGCACTTTCTTTTTTTCTGCTCTTCTTCTTAAAGGTTTCTGATGAAGAGTTTGAGGAGTACCTTCGTAGCAAATTAGGCATTCCTTGCACAGGCGATGGGAATGAGGTTGGTTCAGAATTGGCTCCTCCTGCACCATTGTTGAGACAGAAAATTCAAAAACTATGTTTGAATTTTACTATGACTATATCCCCTTGCTGGAATGGAATATTATGAGGTCTTTTCTCTTATAATCTATGACGGACCAGAAAACTTTCTGAAGGGTTTATGCATGTTTCTATGCTACATGCAAAGTCAGAGCAATTCAAAACCAAAAATGAACCTGAGATACAGTCAGTCCAGATATTAGATCCATCTAATTATTTTGGTCTATTATGTCATAGACCTCAAACACTGTCTAATGGCATAAGGAGAAATCGTTGTGTGATGAGAAATATGTAATGAGAATTGGAACCAATAGATAATTTGCACTGAAGTATTTGGAGAATTGGAACCAATAGCCAATTTGCACTGAAGTATTTGGAGAATTGGAAGCTGGCTTTAGAAATAAAGTCTACAGAGATTGCAAGCTTATGAGAAGAGGTAAGTACAGATTTTGTATTTCATTAATTTATGCATCCAGATTTCACATTCAAAAATTTCTTTACAAATCCAGATTTGACAAACTGAGATTGTTATCTACATCTCCTCTATTCCAAAATGCATTGTCCATTATGATATTTGTGTCAGTTTTCAGACCAAATATAAAAAATGGTGTTAAAATTACTCCATCTGCTCCATAGTTTCTCCTTTATTTTGCTTTGTTTCTTGTTATTATTTTTGGTTCACTTGCAATAGGACAAGTTCTGTAGATCCTTTTGCGCAAATATCCTCATAGTTTTTTGTGGCTTTGCTTCTATTTGTTTGCCATTCAGAAACTAGGAGATTGCATACACATTGCTTGTATATCTCAGATGCTCTGCACTTTTCTCATATGTTCAGGTACAGGTGCACTTTGTTTTCTCATATACAACTGTTGTGGTCATGCTTCCTGCTACAAGCCATTGTTTTCCAACTTTGTTTTCCAACTTGGTGGATAGTAGAAGTGGAACATTGTTCACGTTCATTCTATGCCACTTTATCATTGTTTTCCAACTCGGTGGATAATAGAAGTGGAACATTGTTTACGTTAATTCAATGCCACTTAAGGGGACATTCGAAGGCAAAACTTTTTAATTAGGATATGTAATGGGTTTAAATCCCCTAAAATGTGTTACTGAGATTGCCTCAAAGACACATATAGCTCAACGTTAAATTGTATATGCACATTTCTTGCTATCCTTATATTTTAATAAATTCCATCTTCTTCTTGAAACTAAACCCTGATTCGGCATATCAATTTCCCAAGGTCTTTAAGGTTTTCTAAGGTTGTTTAGGGCCCGAAGGGCCCAAATTTTTTCTTAATATAACAACCAACACACAATTACTATTAGCATTAATTAACGTAAACCATTGCATTCAACACACTTAAATTAAATCCCCCTTAAAACCCCATTTGGTTTGGGTGCATATTCACACGGGGGGTTACGCAGGGCAGCGAGAGCTGTCAGATGGGCATATTTGCCCTTTATTCCTTGATTTGGACCGTACATAACAATTCTCGTTTATGGGGTATGCCTGTACAAGTTTTTGTATGCTGTATATCAAGGTTTGCAAAATACTATAAGATTTGAGGGGCTAACAATATCCTGTCTTGGCAAGATTAGTAAGAATATAAAGAATAGAATGGTTTTTATCATCCACGAAGACCAATCGATCTATGGGACCCAATAAGAGAGTGCAGCAGACTTATTACTGTCTGTGTTAAAAAAAACCCCGCCCCCAAAAGTTTCCGAGGGAAAAATCATGGCAGTAATTAGAGTGCTATCAAACTGTACAAATATACATATCGTGTAACACACATACAAGTCAGGCGAGTGTCTGAAGACATAGCTGATCCTGCACATCCATGACCTCTTAATGGGATCATCCTAGCATCCATACTGAAGTTGTACATGTAGCGACTGGCAAGAGCTGACCAACTCAGCATAGCATGCCCGAACTTGATCATACGTCGGACAGTTCTGAGGGGTATGGCATTCATCTTCATTGGCTCCCATTTGGAAGCGTGGACAAAACATGTCCTACCGTGGTTTCCCAATCCATCTGCATGTATCAATTTGGAGATAGTGTGCGCCTGTACAAATCGAGACAATAAGTCTGCACCTTTTTATAGGCAGATGGGTATGCAGAATGTGTTGCAAGGCCTATTCCAATATGGGGTTTATGTGGCACTGGTAATGTGCTGTCTTGACATGTTCAAGCGCTGGCATCCTAGAGCTTGCTTAAGAAGCAAGCATCAAGATATTGTCTCAAACTGTGGTGGTCTACCTATGTTTGCATCTGTATGCGCCTGCGCTCCTGCACATTCTATTTAGCGAGGCACTGAGCTCGCTTTTCCTTCCAACAGGCCTTGAGGCATTGTGGCTCCATTGCTACGGTATATGCCAGGCTAGGGAGGCGAACATCGTTCATAGTGACTACCTTCTGAAAGTAGACGATGTGCTGATCAAGGGCCGCCCTCTGAATGGGTAAGAATCCTGTCACCTGCAATATGATTTGATATGGGACCATGGACTTCACCCCCAGTGCTCGAGCCAAAAAAGCTTTCTGCACCTATTTCAAGTCATTCTAGGAGTGAGGGATACCTCAGGCCCCATACCTCGACCCCTATAAAAGGATAGGCTCCACCAAGACTCGAAATAGGTGCGACTGATGGGCCCAATATAACTCCCCTTTGCTACTGTTGTTTTGCATTGCATATAGCTCCTTCCAACCTGCTGTCTCTTCTAGACAAATGGAAGCGTCCCAATGCATAGTACAGGGGAACTCCACTCCCAGATACTTATAGGGCTGTACACTGCATTATGTAGATCTGCAGGGATCCCCAGCTGTTGCAATCTTGCCCATAGCTTTTCTTGAGGCACCATGTCAAAAACCTTGGCGAAGTCCACAAAGCAGCAATACAGGTTCCGTCGATATTTCCTGTTGTCTTCAACCAGGGTTCGCAGTGTGAAGATGTGATCAATGGTTGAGTGACACGGACTGAACCCCACCTGCATGCGTGTGTTGTTGTATGTCATAAGCAATGTGGCGATCAGCATCCTTCGCTATTGTTGATGCTAAATCAGGAAGTTGATAACTCTAGTTGATCTGATATGTTTATAGCTGGTCTATAAATTGAATAAAGGAAAGTATAATGGAATTACGATTTCCTTTTGAAATTTATTGGACTTATAGCTTTAAGAAACACATTTCTATGGTAGAGTCAAACAATTTCTTAAACTTAGTTATGTTTTGTGGGGATAGTACAAATCTTATTTGGTTCTTGAAATTAGTTCTCTTTTGTGGTGATAATAGAAAATATTGTTTGACATTCTAAATCTGAAGACATCATGGCACTATGATCCTGTGAACTCAATTTCCGTCACACACAAGAGCTGAAAAAGAAAAATATTTGCAGTGGGCAACATCGTGGCATTGTTACCTCATGAATGCACTTTCCCCCACACATAGGAGGTGAAAACAAAAAGTGTCCCTGGCGGCCAAAACATCATGGCACTTCTACCAAATATAGTGTGCAATCTACTAGTCGAGAATTGCACATCATGTTGTTCAATTACTTAGTTGAGAATTGTATGTTTCTCGACTAGTTAGTTAGAAAACTTAGTGTGCAGTTCTCAACTTGCGAGCTCGTCTAGCTAATCGAGAACTACATGTTTGTTGAACAAGTAGCCGATAATTATATATTTCTCGACTAGCTAATCGGAAATTGCAAATCTGTAGCCGATAATTATATATTTCTCGACTAGCTAATCAGAAATTGCAAATCATGATTTTCAATTATATAGTTTAAAATTGTATGTTTCTTGACTAGCTAGTCCAAAAACGGCATGACTAGCAAGTCGAGAAACTTAGTGTGCTCTTCTTAGCTAACTAGTTGAGAACTCCACATTAAGATTCTCAACTAGTGGCGAGAACTGCACATTTCTCCACTAGCTAGAATTGCACGTCATATTTCTCAATTATCTAGTTGAGAATTGGATGTTTCTCAACTATTCTCGATGCTAGTTGAGAATCTCAATGTTCTTGACTATTATTACTTTAGTTTCTTCTTGAAGGTTGATTGTGAAATTCCTCCTGGCGAGGGCATGAATCCCAATCAAATTTTACTTGGGGGTTGATTGTTTTCGACATGATTACAAACACAACAGGATGTTCATCTCGCGACTGCATGAGCCGCAAAGGATTCTGCAAGCGTTACATAAGATTTATAGAGTTGGAAAAGAAGCGTATATAATATGTTTGTCGAAGAAATGAGGCGGTATGAGAGTGGTGACATTGGTTGGACAGGTCAATGTGTGGGCACTAAAGCACCTCCGCATACAACTTTCTATTGCGTTCCAGTAGCTACATTCTATAAGGAAACGCCATGGGCAACTAAATTTTCTTCCGGTGCTCCACATGTTATATCCCTTAGGCAGTCTGTATCAATGATACCATGTCCTTTGTGAGGTCACGACCACCCTAGTCTTATCGTCCTATGTCATGAATATTGTAATGAACTTTCTAGTAGTTTATATATAAAAATTGTTTGAAAACTTGTAATTTAGAAAACATATAAATGTCCAATTTTTTCATTTTTTGTGTGATGTTTGCATATCATGTCGAGTTTCTCGAAAAGCCATTTGAGAAAATGAACTTATGAGCCAGTTTAAATGATTGACTGCCCTAGGATACAAGTCATATACAGACGATCGAAATGCTTTGGACATCCTTTCCATTTGAAATACTATGGTCCTGGAAAAAGTAGGACTTCAATGAGTCCTACTCTAACTATTCTTTTTATAGAGCTTTAAGAATAAGTTCACTAGATCATCCATAAAGCAAGATCATTTTTAGATAGTCCATAGACCCACAATTGGGCTCTAAGCTAGTAAAGCTCAAAATGCGGGGTTGGTGCGCTAACCTTAAGGTGGTCATGATGACAGATTAAGCTGTTGGAGGCCACCGAAACAGCTGGAAGGAGCACTGGAAGGGGGCCCAAATTGATGGAGGAGGAACTAAAATGGATGAAACTCACAACAATGGGTATATGTAGGGTTTGGGGTTCATGTATGTATAAATATATAAAAGCATATAAAACATATAAATGTGACTTTATGTGTACATACTGTATATTTGGGATAGCCCTCAATATCCATGGTTGCTCATGTATCATCCCTCTTCTGATATCACATTGACATGAGTGAGATCGCATGTTGGCGATGTGGAGGGCGTCCACTTTACATAGCTTGGGAGTTGGTGATATAACAATCTCGTATTGTACGTACAACGCTGGAAGTGTTATAATTTTTGTTTTACTTTTATTCACTTCCATTCATGTATGTTATATCTCTACAAAAGTTTTATAGAGAATAAATGTGATTTTGCAGAGGACATCTAAGACCAGCACATGGATGACAAAATTGAAGCAGGTTATTGTACTGAAGTGACTTCCTTTGTGGTGCTTAAGTTATGTCCATTGTGCTTAATTTTCATAAGTGTTGTTATTTGCAGAATCTGAAGCACAAGAAAATTTGTTAATCTATAGGAAAATCTGTGCACAAAAAAGAAGGCAGCAGAGAGCAAGAAAGAGAGCAAGGGATGTTGAATTGTTAGAAGATGACAAAGACCTGGAAGATGTTTTAAACAAGAGAAGAAAACAACAAATGTCGAAGTTGATTGCAGAACATGCTAATCAGGTATGTCAAAAACTTTCAAAAAAGGAGAGAAAAGAAGTTCTTCAAGGTGCTGCTAAGTTGCTGCCAGAATTTAAAATGTTGAAATTGAAAGAATTAGGGACAATGACTAAGATAGTGAACAACTTGAGGAATTCTCTTGCAAAGCATAAGTATGCCAGGTCGACGGATGTGCTTACAGCAAGGACCTCAGCCATGGTATATGCTATTGTCCCTGGCACTAATTGCTTGGGAACTTCAAAGTGCCTCAACTTGAATAGAAGATATGTTACTACAGCAGTTCAGAGGAGGAAAACAACAGAAATTGGCGATGGCCCATGGTCAATGTTCAAAAAGCAAATCAGATCTGATAAACTAAGCAGGAAACAACAAAAATTAGTAATTGTTTCAGACATGAGTTTCACCATGCAAGAAACATGTTATTAAGATTAGGCTTGGCAAAGGAAACAAGATAATGTATGCTCTTCACTTTCTGGAGGAAACTGAGTTTTTTTTTTTTTGTTTGAAATTTATCATTTCATTTCTTCACAATGCTAATAACTTGTTGCTTTTAATGCAGTGCACTTTTTATGCAAGATTTCGAAGAGAATATCCAAAATTAAAAGTATCTTTCTCAGCATTCCGTGCACTAAAACCTCCATTCGTTCGAAAAGTAAAGGATAGAGAAACCACATGAGGCTTGACTATGTCAGACAAGCACTAAACAAAATTAGGCTGGACAGAAATATTCATGGTGCTGACTGTAGTTGTACTTGTTCTGTCTGTGGTGTTGGACCGAAATGTGAAGCAATTGCAATGACCTACAAATCATCAAGTGATTTGTGGAGGTCAATTTTATGTCCTAAAGATGTTGTAGATGAGTAGTATGCTCATGATTGCATGTTGCTGAATGCATTGCCTGTGGCCCGTCTAAGTTACCTATGTGTCATAAAGAACTAAGCAAGACTTCAGGCCATTTGGTAGAATGGAAAACCTTTGACAGGGTAGGTGAGGCACATTTATTTTCTTCATTTGTGGTTGTGTTAAACTTCTTTTGTGGTTGTTAAACATTCATTCATTCATTCAATGTAACATTCATTGATTGTAACATTCTTATTCAATGTAACATTCATTCATTGTAACATTCTTATTCAAATATGTTATTCTTATTCACAATGTAATACCATTTACTACATAATGTAACCTATTACATTCACCATGGTATTGCATTATAAACTTGGGCAATACTATGTAGTGAATAATGTGCACAATATTATGTAGTGAATGTGCGACGGACGGGGGTGCGACGGACGGGGTGCGACGGACGGGGGGCGACGGACTTTTTGGGGAGCACAGCGATGACCAGATAAGTGTACCATCCGGATATTAGATAGAGGTTCATAGTGCATTAGTATTCTTTACCTATAAAAGATTAGATTAAGAACATGCCATATTTCTGTCAAAGACGTTAGGAGATATAACAAGAACTGGCAGATTAAAACGGAGCCTAACCATAACAGCGGAGTGCTAGATCTTAGTAAATGAAGATGGTAAAACAGGTAGGATAGCAAGGGTGTGGAAAATGATCGGCAAATGTAGAATAGAAATATGAAGACCCACAGATCAAGATTCTGGCTCCGGCGATGGGCGATTCAGAATTTCAAAATTCGGAGCCGTTGAAGAAACAACCGTATGAGTAAGACATAGTGAAATACCGTAAAATAAATAAAACAAAATGAAATTAGAATAAAACTTTGAGAACAAATAAAATTTGGAAACTAATTTGGAGAATAATGGGGCTAAAACAGGTAGGATAATAAAAAGAAAAATAAAAGTAGAACACCAGTAGACGCGAGACACGTGGCGGGGTCGGAATACTGAAGAAAACGTATGGACAATAGTTAAAATATGTAAACATATAAAAAATATAAATCGCCGGGAATTAACGCGTATAAGTAAGCATGATGGATAATAATAATAATCATGACGATTACGGTAGCCATAATAATGAAATGCAAAGGAAATATGAGAAGGTACACATGGCAGAGTACGGGTCAAGGATATGCGGCAGGGATTGGCAGACGAAAAGCCCTCAGGACAGGATAAGACAAGACTGGCGTTTAAGGCAGGCGGCCGGAATTAATAAGGCGGGAAAAGCTGACAACTTTCGTAAACCCTAAACTACCCTAACATCTATATAACAGTGAGGGCGAAGGAAAAGTGAGTGTGAAGATCGCCTCCCGGATGCCGAATTGCAAATACTTTGTTCCAAATACTTTGGTGATTGGAATCCTGAGAATTAGGCCTAACGGGGGGCGCCACCAAAATCTCGACCATCGCCCGCATCCCAGCCTCAAGCAAAAAAGGATGGACAAGAGTAAGGACAAGGGTAAGAAAGTTTTGATTGATGTATGCGGAGGAAGAGGTCGAAGAGATCGGCAAGAAGCGCCCAAGCTCAAGGCGCTCGTGCAACCTCACGGTGCCTTTCAACCCGGATTTAGAAGAGCTCAATCCGTGGTGCATCCGCTTTGGGGCCAGGGTGCTTAGCGCAGGTCTACCATCATGCATCCGCGGCGCGTTCATTGCTTATCGCGTGACCGAATTCATCATGCACAGTCCATGCGAGATAGTGGTTATACTCTAGGAATGCCGGATGTTCTCGAGTATTGGGCGACAAGAACGACAATCGTAAGACGCCAAGACATAGATCGAACCATGCAATGCTTCAAATGTAGACATGTGTCCAAGCCGCTATACAAAGGTGCTCTAATTTTCAACACAATCTGTATATGTGATGCCGGAAAGTCCAGTATCTCATCTTTGTGAAAAAAATCCCGATTTTTTTCTCGCGGGCCGGGTACATAGTGAGAAATCGGAAAAGGTCCAAGATCGGGAACCGGTCTTGACAAAGAAACCCAAAAATTAGTCTTTCCTCCTAAGAAATAGGGATGCATGTCAGGGGTTTTTGGCCCTAACTTTTCTTTCTATTTTTGTTTTTAATCTATCATGTCTCGTTATGTCCTATTTCTGTTTAAGATAAACCAAGATCAGATCAGACTATCTAGAGCCGAAGAATCGACATTATTAATTTGGAGGCCGCCAAGAATATATATATAATAGATAATTCTGATCAGATGAGGTTACGAAGGCAGTGAAAAGAAGATTGCACAGATGAAGAAAAAGAAGAATTAACTGTAGCTGAAGGCATGAACATGATATTAATGATATTAATGTAGTGGTGTCAATATAATGTTTTGATTATGTAATACCTCCATGGGGAGGAAAATTTCTGAAGGAAGGTAGTTTTGAAGTAATGTCTATCAAGGGTAAAGCAGCCTCAATAAAATCAATAAAATCAAATGAATCTAAAGTAATATATGTTACTGATAAATTAGCTTCAAGGTACAGTTCAAAAGGCGCCTCAACGATGAAATGATCCTGATCCACAGCATACTACACGAAGACAAGACACGGATATATGGGGAGTCATAAACAGATCACTGGAAGGTTACTAATGGAGTTCACAAATAGTAAGTCCCACCAGCAGATAGATATATACACAAACAGGGAAGCATTACATGAGACACCGGGCTTCAGTGGGCAAGAGAACACTGCAGAACACAATGGATAACATGCGTAAATAGACAAACTGGATCATATCATGGGAGACATCTGCTGGGAATGGGAAGGTGGCGAACGCGCCGAAAAGGAGTACAAGTGGAGGGGCAACACATATCGGACAGATAGGCAAGGAACAGGAATACCCCGTCACACGGAGCCGTACGCGTAGAAACACAAACAAAATGAGATCAACGGGGGGACAAACAGAGAACAGAGGAACATCAGAGTAAAAGGAGGACGGGGCAAGATACGGGACAGAGAGGCTATGCCTCCGCCGTACACCAGGATAGCGAGGGCTAGACCCACCAACTGGTAACCCGGACCACCAAAAACTCACTAGCGCCTGAGGGGACGGCATATGACTTATTTACAGAGGTATGGAGAATACCTCAGCTAATGTTTCCTGTCAGCACAGAGTAAAAGGTGGACGGGGGCAAGTTACGGGACAGCGAGGCCAAGCCTCCGCCGTGCACCAGGATAGCGAGGGCTAGACCCACCAACTGGTACCCCGGACCACTAAAAACTCATTATAATACCTTGTAAGTGGTATCTCCTTATGGGCGAGATACCAACGTAAGTAATGCAGGCATGCATATATCCAACTAAGCAACCTCGAAAAACCCAAAAGGATCAACCTTGGGCAACAGACAAAAGAAGGTAAATGATAATAAAAGAGATGGACGAAATTAATTAGGTTTTAGAATTTGAAATTCAAATCAAAACGGTAATTACGGTAATTACGAATAAAAAAGCCGTTTAGAATTAGGGAATATATAGTCATAGTGGGGGGGACGACGGCTAGCTTACAAATTGAGAGCCGAGCACAAGCGCACTGCCTAAGAGCCACCACAGAGTCCTGTGGCACAGGATTATCTTGCAAACGAAGACCATGGCCGACAGCACCAATGGTAGCCAACAGAGAAGGTCGGATGTGGAAAGAGCCCCTTGAGCCAGCAGGACCTACAGGACTTCCGGCACGATGGATAAGCGGTGGAATCAAAGATCCCAACCCGATGCATAATTAACGCTACTGGGCTGAAACGCGGTAACAAGAACAAAACAGCCATCAATAGCATGGACCGGAGAGTGGGAGGGGTGGAGAAGATGAATGAGGAAATGCAGCGGAGGATGGACGAAATCGAAGAAGAAAAGGCAAAGATCCTGCAAAGGTTGGTTGAATTAGAGAAATCAAATGTTGAGATGGATGCATGGGAGTCATTTGATAGGATAAAGCCACACTTAAGGGAATATGAGGAGCAAAATAAAATTAAGCATGATGTTAGGCTAATTGGTATAGCAGAAAGGCCTAACGAGGATATATATCGAGTTACTGCAGAAGTGTTAGAAACGGTGTTCAAGGAGCACAGGGGCGCCATCATCAAAGCCATACGATCAGGCCAATGGAGGGGGAGACCGAGACACATAAATTTGACGTTAAGGGATTTGGCCACCAAGGAAAGGATCCTACGGATGGGACCCAGATTAAGGAATGGAATCAAGGTACGTGAGTCTTTACTCTGTGATGCGAGACGTGGGTCGCGAATGGGAGTTGGCCAAAGCCAGAGACCTGAACCAAGCAGGGATACAAGCGGGGGTCAAGAATGGCAAGGTCTATATACACAAGAGGGGGAGAGAACAAGCGACTCAACCGCAGGAACAGACGGCAGGGTTGCAGGGGCTGCAGGGGGTGCAGGGGATAGAAAAATCAACGGAGGCAGAGAAGGAAAACATACGCCCTCTGATGCCTATACAACAGGGGCTGGAGAACAGACTGCAGAAGGAAGCTCCAAGAGCAGGCACGGTAGAAGGGAACCAGAACAGGGTAATAGGAAGAAACGAAAACGGGGGAAACGAAGAGCGAGCAACACAAACAAGGTTCGGAGGGCCAACCCCGACAATGAAGACCAGGGGAAGACCAAGGAGGATGGGCATTGGCACAGAAAACACAGAGATACAGAAGGAGCAACCTCGGGGGAAAAGACGTTGACATTGTGGTACTGGAACTGCACGGGGTACCCATGGGATGATGGAGAAAGGTTAGAAGGTGCCCAAAGGTCATTGACATAATATGCTTGGATGAGACTTGGGAGCATAACGTCAAAAAGGCCGGAGGAGGAAGGATACCGATTGTTCACGTCTTTGGAAAGACAGAATTTAAAAATAGGGGGGGAGTGCGGGTTTTGGCTTGTTATATAAAAAACAAAGTCACGATTAACAATGCATGTATGTTACATTCGGATATCAATAAAAGAAATATGGTTTTGAGTGTCCAAATGAAAAACAATCAAGATATGGTTCTCGATAATTACATATTACCACTTAACAAAGGATAAACTAGAACCGCTAGATCCGGGAGAGAATATAAATCGAAATGGAAGGAACAAGGACCATTGATTATAATAGGAGATCTAAACGCTAGAACCGACAGAACAAAGTACGCAGTACGCACACCCTGATGAGATAGGGGGGCGATAAAGGTTGTATACGATGAGGGCAATGGAGGAGTGGCGAGGGATACGTAAGATAAGGCAGAGGTCAATGCTAGAGGTGAATTATCACTGAAGTATGCACGCAACGTGGGGATGATTATAGCCAATGGTGTGGGAAAATGGAGGGGGATCAGAGGCTTCACGAGCCAAAACACACATGGTAAGAGCATAGTGGATTATATAATTGTGAAATCGAACAAGCGTGAAAAAGATAGAAGGGCTGATGCTACAGAATGGCCGGGAGGAGGAGGGAAAGCCATAGACCAATTAAACTAACAATCGGGCTAGGGAGAAGCCACAAAAAGACAAAGATGAGAAAAGAAAGGAAGATAATAAAGAGCAGTGGTGAAGATTCGGGGCCTGAGAAACACGCAGAAACTTTCACCCAAATGATCAAGGAGGAAATGGGAGAGTGGAACTGGGGAGAGCACAACGCAAGGGAGAATGGAGACACCCTAAATGACATCATGGTAAGGGTAGCAACAGAGGTGTTTGGGAAAAAGATCAAAATCAGGAAAAATAGGGCATTTAGAGCTTCAGTATGGTACGATGACGAGTGTAGGGAATACAAGAGGAAAGTAAGAAAACATAGGGGAAAGGAGACATACCGAGAAGAAAGGACAGCATACATAAGATTACTGAAGAAGAAGAGATACAATAACCTGTTACAGCACCAATGGTATTTGGGGAAAATGTTGAAAAAACAGCCCCGAAGGTTTTGGAGAGGACTCAAAAATAAAGGAGGGGGAAGTAATATGAAAGCAAAGAACGGACAAGATGACATTGGAACCGAGGGATGGGAGAGTTACTTGGATAAATTATACAAGACAGGGGCACCGCCAGTATCCATACCACTACAGCATGATCAGGACAAACCATGCTTCAACTTGCTAGATGTAGGGATGGCCCGACGGGATGGCCAATCATAAAGCTCCTGATTTATCTGGACTCACCTGTGAACTATTTGAAGTGTCTTTGAATTAGAAATCGGCGCAGACAAGTTACTGAGACATTTTCAACGGCATCATACATACAGGACTCCCGCATGATGGACATACAAATGTCATACCTTTACATAAGACGAGGGGAATAGAAAAAGATCCGGGAATTACGAGAACAATAATGGTAAGCTCGATTTTATGAAAATGGTTTGGAAAGGTATTGGATAATAAACTAAAGAAATGGGCGTAAGAAGGAAATATGAGAGCACGAGGGCAAGCGGGGGTTCGACCCGAGCACTCAACCACCGAGATCATCTAGTGACCCTACGGATATTAATAGAGCGAACAAAATTGCGGGGAAAGAAAATAATTTGTCGCTTTGTAGATTTCGAAAAGCATTCGATACGGTCCCGAGAGAGAAGTCTGCTGAAGAGATTGATGGATATCGCAGCCCCGAAAAATATGGTAGGATCCATAGCAAGACTATACCACAAGGTGTATGCTAAAATGGAGCGTAGAAGGACAGCCCATAACCCTCGCGGACACCGGGTAAAGCAGTGGATGCCCGTTATCCCCAACACCGCTTTGGAATATATATAGACGCATCTACAAAGGATACATAGCGTAACGTAGGGGAGACGAAAGCATGCCCCAACGCTTAGGAGACACGAAGGTACCAATAATGCTATAATGGGATGATCTTAGTATGATGGCAACAAAGAACAAAGGAATGCATAGATCTCAAAATTCTAGAACAATTCCGTGAGGATACAAGTATCGATAAAGAATCTAGCAAAAAACTAAGATAGTCATCTTTGGACACAAGAATGTGCATAAACCTTTTAAATACAAAGGTAACGAGATAGAGGAACCAAATGTAATCACAGATATCTAGGGTATGACACGACATACGACAGGGGAAATGGACCAAAGGAGCCAATGCCGTTTCAATCAGCTATAGGAAGCTACTTCAACATGAAAAAACTTTTGTAACGTATAGAATAACCGACCGATATCAAATGCCATCTATTCAAAGGCAAAGAATAGCCACTACCCAACTATACGGAGCAGAAGCATGGGGGCCAGCCCTAACAGAGAGAACCGGAAAAAGCAGAAGGAATTCTTAGGCAATGGCACGCATGAATTGGGGTGAGGACAAGCACACCACTAACAATCATGGTACTGGTACAAATGCAGTAAAAACCAATGGAAGTGAGAGCATGGGAGAGAACTATAAGATACCCGCCGAGATAACGGGAGACAGCATAAGGAAAAATCGCCCGAAGATATGATCATAGAATCAAAAAAATCACATATCCTCGAAAGCAAAAGGATGGTTTAAGGAGGTGGCAACATGGACCGCATAAATGGGATTGAATCTGAGTGACCTAATAGAAGAGGGGCAAAGGGAATGAGGAGGGGGCGTACACGCGCCGAACAAGAGCATGGTCGCTAAGCAGGCATACTCGACCCAAGACAGATCGCTCATACGTGTTTTAATCCGCACCAACAAATAGGACATCGATATACAGGGGATAACCCTAATTGGGAAAAAAAATGTAGGGACACGCTTACGATTTAGGATGGGAAGCCATGATCCGAGAATAGAAAAAAAGACGATGGAGAGGGGTAGACAAGGAAGACAGATATGCACGAATCATGCGAAGGGGGAGAATAGAGGATGAGAATCATATGATTAGTGATTTGCCCGACATACGGAGAGACATCGTGACGTATATAGTAATATAAGGTGGGGAGAACCAGCCACAAGCCGGATGAAGATGACAGAATCACTAAGGGATCTAGCGCACGCGATCCACGAATGACGACCGCATACGAGAGAAGTACACGAGAAAAGAGGGCTTGTAATATGATTACACGCTGAAAGAGGGCTTGTAATATGATCCGGTACAAAACGACTCATATAGCCTCACACAAATTACTCGGCCTAAAAGTCGATTGATAACGACATCATCGCATCCGCCAAGAAGCCGAGGTAAAAAGTGGGGTGCCAGATTAAAAGGAAAAGTCAGCCGCCTAAAAGGCTACATTGTAACAGCGTGTTGTGCTAGTAGCACCCTTTTAGGGAGCTCGCCCATGCTACACAAGTCCAGGGGCCTTATGGCACAAAGGACACAAATGTATTCTATTCTATTCTATTCTAATTCCTTATGATATTACATTCATAATGTAATAATTCATAATGGTCCTTACATTATGAACTTGGTATACATTATACCTTATACGTATAGTATACTTGCTTTATACCTTATACATATACAATATAATTGCTTTATATCTTATACATACAGTATACTTGCTTTATACCTTATACATATAGTATGCATACATTATACATAAATACATTATACATACATACACATACATACATACATACATACATACATACATACATACATACATACATACATACATACATACATACATACATACATACCTTATACATACATTACACATACCTTATACATACATTACACATACCTTATACATACGTATACATTATACATACATTATACATTATACATGTATACATACATTACACACAAATACATTATACATACCTTATACATACATTATACATACACATACATTACACATACATTACATCTTATAAGTAGGCATGCATACATACATTATACATTATACATACATTACATTACAAAATAAGTAGCATATATATTTAAACAAGTGTTTGTAATATGAGGGACTGCATAAAGCCCAAAAATTTTATGAAGATTATCCTAGATTCTATGAAGATTCTCTTAGATTCTCTAAAATTCCATCAAGATTCCCTTAGATTCTCAAAACTTTTAGGAAGATTCCCCTAGATTCCCAAAGATTCTCTTGAGATTCTCTTATATTCTCCTAGATTCCCAAAGGTTTTATTAGATTCTTAATGTTCTACAAAGATTCCCCTAGATTCTTAAGATTCTATGGAGATTCCACAAGATTTTATTGAGATTCCCAAAGATTCTCTAAAGAATACAATAGATTCCAAAAGAATACCCCAAGATTCCTTTAGATTCTCCAAGATTCTATCAAGATTCTCCTAGATTCTTCTAGATTCTTCTAGATTCCATTAAGATTCCCTTAGATTCTTAAATATTTTATGAAGATTCCTTTAGATTCTCCTAGATTCCCAAAGATTCATTTGAGACTCCCTAAGATTCTTTAAAGATTCTCCTAGATTCCAAAAGAATACTCCAAGATTCATCTAGGTTCTTCAAGATTCTATCAAGATTCTCCTAGATTCCTCTATATTCTCTAAGATTCCATTAAGATTCCTCTACGTTCTTAAAGATTTTATCAAGATTCCCCAAGATTCCCCAAGAAGCGCTTGAGATTCCTATAGATTCTCTTGAGATTCCTCTAGTTCCCATAGATTCTATGAAGATTCCCCTAGACTCCCCAAGATTCCATCAAGTTTCCTCTAGGTTCTTAAAGATTTTATCAAGATTCCCTTACATTCTCAAAGATGCTCTCTTGAGATTCCCATAGATTCTCTAAGATTCTCATGATATTCGTATGGATTCCCTAAGATCCTATAAAGATTCTCCTAGATTCCATCAACTCACCATAGATTCCTTTGAAAACTTCGAAGATTCCAAAAGATTCTTAATGTTCATCATGTTGGTCTCAAGCTGGCGACAAAATAGTGTCAAAACACCACTCCTTAGAAAGCTCTCGACGAGGGGAATCCAACGGCATGGGCCGCATCTTCATCCGATGCCTCTACCTCAAACTACGTGCTTTTGAAGGCGATTAAACAAAAGGAAGTTTCCTAGAATGTCCATAATAAATGCTTTGCCACCTCATTACTTTTTTTTATTAATGAGGGTGCCACCTCACCTCCTTTATAAAAAAAAAAACTAATTTAATATTAAAAAGTTAATGGCTAGGATTTATGCTCACCTTTTGATCTAACGGTTAAGATTTGCTACACCAAATTCACTTTTTTGGCACCTTCATTGCAGCTTCCCCATAAAAATCAAGGGCTAGGATTTCGCCTTCCCCTTTGATCCAACGGTTCACATACGGGGTGCATGCCCCCTTGCATGACTCATGCATGCCCCCATCAAAATCCAAGGGCTTAAGCTACGCCACCTCACCAACTTTTTATCCAAGGGCCAAGATCAAAACTTTATATCTGATATGCTATTTTGTAACCACCCCCATGAGTTTCTATATACATATTATAAGATATGTAAGTCATATACAAGATTTTTTGGATGTCCTCGTGGCATCCAAATATCAGCACATAAGTTAAAGTTCAAAATATCAGCACATAAGCAATTTTTTTTTCAAAATTCAGCACATAAGCAATTTTTTGTTCAGAAATCATATCAAACTTTTTTCTTTGGCTTCACCCTATTCTTCAAGTAGGATTCAGCCAGAGTCACGCCATTCTCAGCTTCATTATCTGGAGATGATACAGGATCAGCTGCCTCTGCTTCTGGATTTGGGAGTGCTGTAAATTGAAAGGGACACATAATTAAATTTGTATCTAGAACATTTAACATTAAATAACAGTATCAAACAGATACTTACTAGAGGCTGGCAGTGTCTTCTCGGGAGAAAATGTATGCAGCATCAAATTCTTAACTGTATTGCTTGGCCAAACATAGTGCTTGACACTTGTTTCTACATTCACAAATCATAAACAGTTACAAATTAAACTACCACAACATCAAAATACCTATAGATTTAACATCCAAAATACCTTTACATTTGCTGCTCATTGGACTACCAAAGCCTTCTTCATCAGCTTCCCCAATCAGTCCCTCAAGTACCAGGTCCTTAGTTATGTCATTCACAACTGCAAATTATAATAGAAAAATTACATACCTGCATTGAATAAAAACATACAAATGCAAAGCAAGAAAAACCTTTCATCACATGTGACTTTGAACTCTGTTTGACTTCATCTTCATCTGCATCTGAAAAATAAAAAAAGCAGCAATTAGAACATGAAGCTAATTCTAAACTTAAGCAAAGACTTACCCTCTGCTACCTCCTTTGTTTGCTGCTTTTTCTTGGCACTCCTTGTGATTCGTTTCTTGAATTTTCTTTCAGGGACAGGTGCTTGTTCAGAGGCACTGCTGTCTGATGTCTCAGGTACCACATGCTTCCTCTTGTAAGGCAGAATCTTTGGCTCCTCAACTTCTGTATCCCCTTTAGATTCCTGCTCTCTTGATTCCTCAGGGACATCCAATTCAAGAGCGCTACTCTGCTCAGTGACATGGCCAAGCTCAACAAGCAGTGCATGTGGCACTTATTCATTACACCCTGCAACCACACAGTGCATGCTAACCAAAACAGCACCAAAGCATGCTAGATGCCATTTGTGATTACACTTGAGCTTTACAAGCATGCTGTACTCATAACTAAATTGCAGATCACAAAGAAAGAAAAAAGAGGGAGGTTATAAATACCCATACTGATCCGCATCTCCTGTAATTTTTTGTTTTAACATTAACTTGAGTGGCCTTGGAATGCCATGACTCAATGCTCACTTTATAACATTTTATATCACATTTAAGCTGTGAGATTTTTTCAATAAGCTTAGAATACCTTTCTTTACCCATGCTTTGAAGCGTGTCCTGCAGAAGCCCCCTCAGCAGGTCCTCTTCACTCTTGAAAACTGCTGCTTGCTTTTGATACTCGGCTTCATCTGCAAAATCCCTTTGCAAGTCACATCTAAGCTTGTACTTCTCTTCTATGGCATCTGCTAAACGGCTGCAGTAACTTTCAGAAAAAGATAGGCTTCCTTCCATCCTTAAAGCTTCCTCTTCGATCTTCACGAGTCTGCCCTCGGCCTCTGCCTTCATCTTCCGAAGTTTGCTCATCCTGCTCATGAGGCTCTGGATGTTCCTGTCAAATGCATTCAAAGGGGTTTTCTTCGATTGCTTTTTCAGTGAATCTTTATAAGAGTCCGCTGCAAGCGAAGCCCAATTCACAAGGTACTCTTTTTTGTTTGCTAAAGCTTTGCTTGTATGCTGCCAACCAAAAGCCCTTGCAAACTGTATTTGAACTTCATTGTTTACGAGTTTCTTCTGGTAAACTTTGTGGACAAGCTCTCCCAATTCCGACCTAAAAGCCGGTCTGACCAAACTGATCTATCTAATGGGCTGCTCCAAACCTACAGCCAATCAGATTCACTCACGTCCTCGGGCTTCAACTGCTTGGGCTTTTTTCCATCTGCACATAAGCCACGAAAAGTGGCGAACTCATACTCTGTTCTAGCCACTGGAAGCTGTAACAGAAGAGAAAACAAGTTAGAATTCAAAGCAAACCCAAAAAAAAAAATCGATTATTTACCTTCTTCAGCATGTAATCCATTGTTGTAGCGAAAAAGCAATAGGCGCCTGATTGATTCAAGCAAGACTGAACGCAAAGATCAAAGAGACTCAAAACTAGGCGCTTGATCGGAATAAGCAAACCCAAAACTGAAATCTGCAAACAGGCTTTGAATTCTCGACATCATTGAGGATCATAGCCAGAGGTGATTTCGCGCGCATTACGAGGCTCGTCGGAACCCTTCACGATCATGATTCAGTGGCAGCCTTCATTCACGCCCGTCGCCAGTCTTCACTGAACTGTACGGCCCGTCGAAGGAAAAAAAGCAGCGCTCGGACGAGGTGCTGAGAAGGTGATGGAATTTTGCTTTTTTGTACACCACCAACAAAAAAAGACCCAGTTTATGAGTACAATTTCTTTTGGTCTCCGACATTCTACGCACAAGTGTGATGCACATTTGTCATATATGTTTGGTAAGTAATGTTTGTATGACATGGTTTATGTCTTGCCTTTGGCTTTTTACATGGTCCCTTTTCAGGCCTATTTGCTTTCATTTGATGCATTCTTCTTCTTCAAATATGTATGCGCATTAGATCCATTCTGAGTGTGGTCTTCTTTTATAGCTCCTTTGTTTTATTTGAACACTTGATCCACTTCTGCGATCTTTCTTATGATGTTTTTGGTCATCGTCGTTTAGCATACATCTTTATGTCCACTTGATGCTCTTCTGTTTTGGATACTCCTTTATGGTAGTTCCTGACATAGATTTGTCTTCATGCCCTTGTGCGATTAGTCTAGTCGATTATATATGTTCCATCTTATGTTTTTCACACTCCTGGCTTTTCACAAGATGGCTCAATTTCACCATGGTGCTTCAGTCACTTTGGATATTTTCGACATTCAAGGAAAAAGTTTTGGGTTCATTATAGTTGATGTGTGGTCCATGTTTTCATCATAAGATTGATATGCATTGGATTCGGTTAATAAACTCACTGTCTAGCTCATATTGTATAAGGTCCATTCTCAGACGAATCCGTTTTGGCCTCTTACACGTTTTCGACATTTTGTTTAAGAAATTAACATATATGGTTCTTTTTTTCACATGTTTGTTTGCTTCATCTATGGTTTCTTAGTTTACAGTTCCAGGTTCTAATAGTTCCATTTGTTCATTGGCTTTATTATCTATATCTTGTTTGTTTCCCATCAAGACAAGTATTTTTAATGTGTTTCATGTGCTTTGGTTAGGTTCCATTGGTCCCTCTTTTCGCCTCCTTTCCTCCATTGATAGCAGTTCCATTGTCCCAGCTACTCCTTTAGTATAATATTCTCTTCAGCTTCTTTTTGGTTTTGCTCTATCAATCCATCGAGATTCTTATGTCATATTAGCTTACATGCTCTTATTTCTTCCGTTTGTTCCTTATCCGATTGGTTCATTTGCTTCTTTGTTTTGCTTTGTTTATTACTCCCACTTTTAGCCTTTTTGCTCCATTGAGCTCCATCCAATCCATTTAGTTCATTTAATTCTATGGTTCTGTTTATTGCACTTCTCTCTTTTGCTACATAATAGTATGTGCTCATTTGCTTAAATTTTGTCTTATTAGCTTTCGTAGCTGTAACATTCCTAACTGACATGCCCTTAGCCAACTGGGTAAAATCGTCTAGACATTTATGAGTAGTTGCTTCTACCCATTTATGTCGGTGTCTCGGTAACATGACACCCAGATCTACTAGAGCGGTCTCCATGGGTCAGTTACAATCTCTCCTGCTAGAACTATGCTCATCCTCGAGCATCACAATACCATAGACCACACCATTCCGTGGTGTCCAAGACCAAGTCATGACCTACCTTCCAACAAGATTCCAGGTCATACTTGCCCCCATCTCAAGCCCTGCTCTGATACCAAATATAACATTCCTAACCGACATGCCCTTAGCCAACTGGGCAAAACCGTATAGACGTTTATAAGTAGTGGCTTCTACTCATTTATGCCGGTGTCTCGGGAACACAACACCCAGATCTACTAGAGCAGTCTCTATGGTTCCGTCACAATAGCCTCCTTTTTGGTCTATTTATTTTCATAATTTGTCCTTGTTTCACTTATCCGAGTTTTCAGAAGTTGTTCCCTAGTTTTCTCCTTCAGTTTCCATTCACGTTTTATTTGTTTCTCTTGCACTCTTTCTTTAGAGGTCCTTGAGTCTCATTATTTCCTTCAATCTTTTGTCTTGTTCACTGTCTGCGGTTATGTTTGTTCTTTAGCTCGCTTGTTTCTATTTGATTTCTCATGGTCTATTCACCCATTTTGTCTTATTTGTGCAAGTCTTTGATACCATTTACCTTTGCGTTATTGCATCTCCTCTAATCTTTTCTCTCTCGCCGAGATCAGCTCGATCCTAGGGCATTTACCTGATACATGTATATATTTCTGTCCCCCATGATATATATTTGTATTTGTATTTGTACTTGTGCAGTTTGACAACAAATCTATTCATGTCACGAATTTTCCCTCAAACAATCCTTCGGGGCGGGGAGGGGGTTTTTTAACCCGGACAGTAATACACTTGCTACGCCTCCTATTTGGATCCCATAGGCCAATTGCTCTCCGTGAATGATAAAAACTCTATTTTATACTATTCTCTCTCCCTCCCTCCCTCCCTCCCCTCCCTCCCCCTCCAGTGTTCATCTGCTTGTTCTATGGACTCAGTTGACACTTTTACCTTTATTGACCTGTTCCATTTGTTCCTTGCTCCCTTTCTTCCAATCGTTTCTTTTGTTAGCCCTTTGGGCTAAACATATGTATGAGTGGCATAGGCCACATGTATTTATCACATTGGACCACTTGATCTAGGGCCCAGATTTAGCCCACATATGTGGTAGGTGGCATAGGCCACATGTATTTGTCATATTGGACCCCACAATCTATGGCCCAGATTTAGCCTAGATCTGTGGAAGGTGAGATGTCAGTTAGGGTTAGGGTTTTGCTCTACTATGTAGAGAGAACATTTCCTCTCATTGTTTAGGCTTTTGCTCACGTTTTGGAGCACCTCCTTTTGGAGCATCAATATGATTCTGTTTTGTTCATTCTTTGTTTTGTTCTTGTTCTTGGAGTTTCTTCCCACCTTCTTTTGTTGATCCATAAGCATTTGTGGCAGCCTTGTGACATCCGGCAGTCATGGACTGCTGCTGCAAGGTGATGCCAAGAACCCCAAATATCAACACTGGCGCCTCATGCCGGGGTCTCTTGGGCTCATGATCATCCTCTTGTTTTCTTTTCAAGCATCTCCAAAAGTTTCAGCAAAAAATTTGATTCTACGTCGACACTTCTTTCGTTTCTTATCTCTGATATCTGGCCATGTTTTAGAAAGGGGCAAAATTGATTTGTGGCAAAATAAGGTCCTTTTATTTGTCACTTTTGGATTATCATGTATACTTTTTCGGCTACCCATACTGCTCGAATTTTCTATTCGTGCAAGGGGAATATCTCGCTCTTCTTACTCGGGTAATCCATGTTTCTAGTATGAGTAAAATGTTTGTGCTGGAGATGCCCTTTGGATCTCCAGTACGAGACCCATCATTTCTTCCTCGAATCTTTTCTGGGCACTCTTCCTGGTAGTTGTTGGGCAAGCACAAGCAAGCCACCAAAATGTAGCAAAACGAAAGCAACAACAGGCCCGAGGTGCTCTCGCTATTTTGTTGATGCTCGAAAAGCTGTCAAATCCTTGCCAGTCCCGGCAATGGTTACTTGGCTGCCGACTTTCTCATCGAAGTCATTCATTTTGAAGACAAGCATGACCCATTGTTCTGCAAATCAAGCAAGCATGACCCATTGTTCTACACAGAGCCTCCATACACACAACAGACGAATCAAGTTCTTCAAGGATAGAAAGTTTTTTCTGCCACATCTGATGAGACAAATTTCAACCATGCCGAAATTTCCTACAAGAACTCTCTAATTCTATTATGCCAAAGACTTATTGAGGCAACACGGTATGATTTTTCTCGCCATATCCACTCCATTTCTAAAAAACCCAGCCCGCATTCGCCCACTCCTCCCCAGGATTTTTTCCTTATGAAGATCTGGGTCCACATTGGCATCGAATTCCAAAGAACCGGCGTAAGGCACCGCATGACATTCTTAATCAAGCTTATTCAACAAATCCTTGATGGCATGGAATCTTTCACAGGAATCCTCTGACTCCAAAAGTCCAGCATCTGCTCGCTCTCACTAAGCTAAGGTAAGGCTAGTTGATGCCTTTCGCATTCCTCTGCAACAGAGATCCAGAGTACCCCACTAACAGCGGGACCAGAGGCCATCATCTAAGGAGTCTTTCAAAACTTTCTGCATCGAACTGTAGCTTACCGTTCTAAGGAATCACGCTTATTGCTGACTTCTTGAAGCAAATCGACCCATCCAAACACTGGCAACAGGGGATTATCAATTCCTTTTTGTATCCCCTTTTCGACCTTTCAAATCTGCCATCATCGACCTTCACAACAGTACGAAAATCGAAATCCTTCTGTTACAGGCAGATTCGTTTTGCCCAGACCATAGCAGACTAATCTCTCGCATTTTGGCAAGCATTTTGCATACCTCCTTGCACTAATCGTAAGCAAGGGTTCCTTCAGTTCATTCCGGCAGGCCATCACACCATCATAAAGGCCTTGAGAACTTCCACGACAATGAAGCAAATAACACCACTGCCCATCACGGCGTGGAGACTCTGAGCAAAAACACAGCCACGGCCCATCACGGCCTGCTTCTCTGACCTTAGAAGCTTCATGGTCTTGGCGGCTAAGGCTAAGGCTCAACCACAACCAATTTTTGATGTTCACAACACCATCAGGCGTGGATTTCTTCAGACTCAAGCTCGATCTGTTCCTGACGGTAAAAGCTCAACTCTGCATCTTGTCCCTGTCACTGTCATGGCATGTTTCCCTCACGGCTTCTCACGGCCCAAACCATCACGGCGTGGCCCATTCCCCCCGAACTTCAGCGACCCACGGCCTTGTTATGGCTTACAAAACTCACGACGTGGCTTAACAAAAGTCTCCGAGACCTTTCTGCAACTCTCACGGCAACAAGCTTCAGGGCAACACAGTTCGGTTAAAGTTTTACCCTCACCACGGCCCCGGGTCTAATCAGCATATCCACGTCCTCCACGGCCCAATCAATGCGTGTCACAGCCATCACCGCGTATATTCTATTCCCTCAAAACCTCTTTCTTAGCACCAGCGACCCCCACGGCCCCTCACGGCGCCTCGGACCTCAAGGCAAACCGTCCGGCCACAAAAATCGAGCCCCACGGCCCATCACGGCGTGGACTCTCCCACGGCCATCATGGCAAAACCTTCAACACGACCCACGGCCCATCACGGCGTGAGTCTGCAAATTGCAAAACCTGGTGTGGCTTCGAGTTCCAAAACCTTCATAGCGTGGGATGTCTTAGGCCTTCCACGGCATGTGTTAAAAGTTTCAAGCCCACGATTCAACAAACGGCCCCACGCATGGCACAATTTGCTTTTCTTCCACGGCCCTTCACTTCATTGCGTGACTCACATCATATCCCACGGCCCATTAAGGCGTGGCATATTTTCAGCAATCTAAAGACGTTTTCTATCCACGGTTTTTTGCCACAAGCTCACAGCCCCACGGCGTGAGTCCAGCAAAATTGTCACGGCCCCTCTCGGCGTGACTTCGAGCACAACTTTCGATCCTCTTTTCATGCAAAAAGTCTTTGGAGCATATTTCTGGCACATTTTGGGGGACGCCTCATCTTTTGCCGCATTCTTGGAGATCTTCTTTGCACCCTTGTACCAACAAACCTCACACAGCCCTACGGCGTGTGTAGGCCTTTTTTCAGCAATCTTTCCTCAACATTCAAGCTTACCTCATCGACCCAAATGCAGGGCGTTTGAGAAACAACTTTTTTCAATCCATCTCGGCCGTCCATCATACATGGCGGTTGAGCATCTTTCAAGTTCAACCAATGGCATGAAGATGACTTATGGCCTTCCGCCCCTTCAATTTCAACTCCTTCAAGTTCGGGTGAAAGCATGTTAGGGCCTACATAAAAAATTACCAAAAAGGTACTTTTCTGTGTACTTCTGTGCAAGTACATAATTGTATTTTAAAGTACCTAGACTACAAGATTGACTAAAATAAATTGTGTTATGTTCAAGAGTAGTAGTACATACATGTTGTAAGGTACTTTGTGATGTCAAGAAGATGTTAAAAACTCAAATATATCATCATCTTTGACTACCCAGAGTATTTTTCAGGTAGTTTCCAAAACATGTAGGCCCTAACATGCTCTTACCCGTTCAACTATCTGCTCAAACTCTTTCAAGTTCAACAAATGGCGTGAAGATGACTTAGGACCTTCCGCCCCTTCAATCACTTATGTTTCAACTCTTTCAAGTTCAACCCCTTGTTTCAACTTTTCAAGTTCAAAATTGGCGTGAAGATGACTTAGGGCCTTCCGCCCCTTCAACAATTTTTGTTTCCTCATTTTTGTTCAACTCATTATAAGACACTTTGATTGGCGCATGTATTCGGAGCTAAGTGGCAAGCTCTATGAGAAGTGGTGACAGCCTTCTCAACCTTAGATTCGACTTCTATGGCTTTAAAGGAGCTTGTGGCAAGCTCAAGAGAAGTGGTGACAGCCTTCTCAACCTCTTACGATTTTTGTACTTCATCGACATTGGCATTTTTGGGTCAAGACTTCGGCGACATTCTCATTATTTCCCCTCACTTTGGACACTGTTGTAAATGTTTAACCTGCTGCTATAAAGGTTCTACATAGTTTGATGTGGTGGGGGGGAGTGTTAGCCCTTTGGGCTAAACATATGTATGAGTGGCATAGGCCACATGTATTTATCACATTGGACCACTTGATCTAGGGCCCAGATTTAGCCCACATATGTGGTAGGTGGCATAGGCCACATGTATTTGTCATATTGGACCCCACAATCTATGGCCCAGATTTAGCCTAGATCTGTGGAAGGTGAGATGTCAGTTAGGGTTAGGGTTTTGCTCTACTATTTAGAGAGAACATTTCCTCTCATTGTTTAGGCTTTTGCTCACATTTTGGAGCACCTCCTTTTGGAGCATCAATATGATTCTGTTTTGTTCATTCTTTGTTTTGTTCTTGTTCTTGGAGTTTCTTCCCACCTTCTTTTGTTGATCCTTGAGCATTTGTGGCAGCCTTGTGGCATCCGGCAGTCATGGACTGCTGCTGCAAGGTGATGCCAAGAACCCCAAATATCAACATCTCTCCCTTCGCCTTATTCTCCCATAGGCCAATTGGTCTCCGTGGACGATAAAAACTCTATTTTATTCTATTCCATTGGGCCAGTTGTATGCTCTTTTCCCTTTTTCTCTAAGGTTCTAGATAGTTCTTGAGCTTTATTTCTATTTGTAGGTGTAGTTATTCCGTTTCCTTCCCTTCTCTAGATAAGTGCACGCTCTTTTCCCAAATTTCTCTGAATTTTCTCATGAATGTCTTTGAGGGACTATACTTGCTCCTTTATCAAATATGCTCAGATGTTTCTCATGGATGTGACCTTTGCTAACTTGAATTCTTTCATCAGTAAATTGGCTTCATATTTCAAGAGATTTCTCATAGGATGTCTTGCCCTTAGCATTGGTTTTGTTATATCGCCTCGTATTGTCTTAGACCTTTTCTCATGTATGCTTTTGCTGTCTCATGTGCACTTTGTTGTTGTTGTTGTTGTTGTTGTTGTTGTTGTTGTTGTTGTTGTTGTTGTTGTTGTTGTTGTTGTTGTTGTTGTTGTTGTTGTTGTTGTTGTTGTTGTTGTTGTTGTCGTCGTCGTCGTATTTCGTTGTTTTTGTCTGCTTTTGTGTTTATTTCGTACCTTGAGTTGTCCCATGTATTCCAATGTTCCTCATTTCTCTATTCCATTTCTTTCAACCTATTTTATCTTTTTAACCTATGTCGTCTTCGTCTATTTCTTTCTTCCGTTGTCCATATTGATTATGTTCGTTTCACTTTGGCTTAATATGTCATTGTTCTATCGCTTCCCTTGCATGACTACCCTCTTTGACCGTGTTAACTCCTTTGTGTAGTGCTCTTTATGCCTTTGCTTTCATTTGCCTCGATTTTTTTTTTCTTTTTTGGCTTAGGTCATTTATCCCATTGACTCCAATAGTTTAACCAATCCATCATGGTTGTGCGAACTTACCCCTTGAATTTTTTTATCTTTGGTTTTATTTGCACCATTGTATCCTAGTCCTTCTGGACTACATAGCTTTCATTTCTATCTTTATTTTCAATGGGTTGCATTGGAATGCCATATCATTTACTTCCAGAAGGTGGTCGCTATGGGTGATACACGTTTGCCCAATCTTGCTTTGGCCATGGCGATGGGTCCTCAATGCCTGAAAGCCTGCTGGAAGGACAAGCAAGCTCAGTGGTTCTCACGCTGGGGTGTACAGGCAAACAGATGCGTACATGTCAGGACAAAGAAAGATTACAAGGCACTTAAGTTGTACCTAGATGCTACCTTCCTTCGCAAGCTCTGGGATGCGATGCTCGACGACGATGTTAAGCTGGCACACTATCAGCAGCAAGTCAATCCCAGGCTCACGAGAGGCCCACACCAGTACTTGTACACCCAGTTGCCCATGAAGAAGCGCAGACTTATAGCTTCCATTCGCACAGGTGCACACCGCCTCCCCATTGAGACAGGACGTTGGGCTTGGGAAGCACGAGAGCAAAGGCTTTGCTAGTGTTGCCACCAGGGTGCCATTGAGGATGAATGTCATGCCCTCTAGATCCGCCTTCGTTTGCCAATATCGAGCGATATGTTCGACACTAGTGCCCGCCAACCGCTGCATGAGTTATTGAATACCTGTCGGGGGGTTTGTTGGGGTCATACCTCCAGGAGGTTATGGATGCACGGACTCAGTTGTGTCCTCCGGGACGGTATTGAATTGTCCTACACAATTGTACAGCATGCCAGCAGACCTATTACTGCTAAGGTTTTTCCCTCGAAAAACCCTTTGGGGCGGGGGTTTTTAATCCTACTCACAAGAATAACATTTGCTTTGTGCTCTCTTTTTGTTTGGGTCCCATAGGCGGTCGGTTCTCGTGGATGCTAAAAGGTTATCTATTATATTCTATTCTATTCTATTCTATTCTATTCTTATTAATGGTGACCCCCCCTCGATTTTTGAATTTTGTTAATTTTCAATGGTTCTTGGGTAGCTAATTATAAATTTACACTATATTTCACTGGGGTCTCGGATTCAGAGATCTTCACTTATGTGGAATCTTGGTGCTAATGCATAATTACTACTCAAAATTTACCAGAATATACATTTGGCTCATTATTTTTCCCTCTAAGTCTATAACTTAGCCTATTTATACTACCTTGCTAATGGAGAAAAAAATTTTCTCCCACTATCGAAGTTCAAGTTTGGAATTCTCATTCCATTCCTTGACTAGGCCAGTTAATCTACCTATTCAGGGTTATAGTTAGTGCTAGATCTTGGTCAACCAAGGACATCGCTCTGATATCATTGTGACGCTCCCCACAAAATATACGATGCTCCGCCATATACCTCATGGGAAACCCCCCATCCAGCAAATCGGCTGCACGGGCCCTCCGTCTGTCCGGCTCCCAGGATGGCCAGGACACATGAAGGAGACATGAAGGTGTCTTGCGTGCCTATGGGCTCGTATAATAGCGGAAGCATAAACACAATGTCAGCACTGGCAATACAATACAATACAGTCGGCTACCTCAAAGGGTAGTGCCATCCATCCAACAATAGATCCATCATAGATATCAATACATCATCATCACATGAGCTTCTACCCAGGCTCAGACTCGTGGGAAAAAGTAGACTGATGGCCGGGATCTCAAGATAGAGCAGACCGAGATATAGGGCTAGCAATACACAATGGCTAGTGCCCACTCCATCCATCCCTCCTGTGCATACTATATCGTGACTATAACCTGCCGGATATGTCATCTCTTGGTATCACCCAACAAAGCTACTCCATATTGCATCTCCTCGCTCTGATGGGGTAGGAAGGGTTGCATCTCCCTTTTTAGGAAGACAATGGATAGACAGTCGGCTAGAGGATTGTCGCGACACACGTCCTTACCCGACTGGACTTCCCAAAACAAGAGCTAGGCCAACACCTGCAACTCATAAGGGTCAGGGCGACTCCATTGACCCAGTAAGTGTCGAACTCATACTTGGCCCTCTCAAAGTGACTGGCTGTAAGCAGTAGGGACTCCGTTAGGTGGTGCTCAGACACTCCATAGCCTCCATAGGCTGGTGGGCTCTATGCACAGGCTACGATATAATAGGAACTAAAGGGCCTAAACTAGAAGCATCATCTAAACAAGGTTACTAGGTCTCTACCTCCCTTCTTAATACAAGAGGAGCAAACATGATCAACCAATATCATATATCTACAATATATGATAAAAACTAAGAATAACATCTAATCCTAATCACATGCATCTAATTAACTTACAATTAGGGTTCATCGATTAGGGTTCATTCAACTGAGGGTTCTAGAAGGGCTCTACTAGGGATACGAGATACTAACTCATCTGGAATCCTAACTTCCAGATGATCTATCAAGGATACTACTCCAAATACCTGCTCCAGAGGAACTTCCACCCACTCCTGGCGTCTCCATGGCTCTGCAAGTGGTTCGAAGTAGCTCACAGTCCCTCTAACACATACGCTCCTAGGGCTGCAGCAGCCGATTTTCGAAATGGAGTTTCGAGCATGAACATGGTTCCAGGATAGTTGGAGACGAAAAATGGCCTAGGGTTAGGGTTTGGCCATTAGTAGGCTAGGGTTGCCATGTCATGTCAGTTGGCTCCAAAAGGGTGCGTCCATATGGCGGGTGGGCAATAGGATGGGGCCATGTGGAAATGGTTCCATTTGTATGAAATAACTTAGCCATGCTCCCTTATCCACACACTAAGTTATACAAAGGATAATAAGGTAGGCTTGTATGGTGACGTGGCCTAGACTATACGTATTTATACCGTATATTTTAGGGGAACATCATAGTTAAGGCAAGCCAAATGCCAGCCGAGTCTTCTCGTGGTACGTCAACCTGGCCCTCAACCCATGTGTTAAAATCTCCTATAATAAAAACATTTCCCTTCATTGAAATGCCAATATGTTATCTGCTAAAAGTTTATAAAGATCATACAAATTTTTTTTTGAGACGTGAAATTTTATTAATCAAAAGAAACTTTAAATATAGATGGTGAACTGAAAACTCAATGGAGAAATCGTCGGCAGAGCAAAACCACCTGCCACCTTTTAGCATATTTAGAGTTACATATAAGTGTGAATCTAAAATTTGTGAACTCAAATACGAGTTTCTACTTCGTCCTTTACTGAGGAAGATATATATGACTTGACAATGCATTGCTTAGCTTCATTGAGCACTTGAGCATTAGGGGCTCTATTGCCCTTGAAAATTAAGAGATTTCTTCTTTTCCAATTTGACCAAATAATCCATGCTGAAGCCAAATGAAATGCCCTCTTTGCCAGATTGTTCCAGGAACTTGGGCACTTCGCTAATAAGATTTGATGACTATTCAAATTGGAATTGTAAAGACTCTGAAGCCACAACCAAGACGATCTAACATGCTGGCACAATAAAAAACAATGCTCAAGCGTCTCAATCATCTGAGCATACAAAGGGCATGCCGCAGACACTTCAGGACAAAATCTGTGAACCAAAAGACTGACTGAACATATCTATGGATGATCTGAGATGAAGTAACTTCTCCCATACCCATTTCCAAATCGCCTTTTGTTGATTTATAGGTATCACCATAGGCCACTTTTGTGAGAGGGGCAATATCTCTGCAGCAAGAAGTATCTTATACATAGAATTCAACTAATGCTCGACCGTAAAATTCTCATGAACCACCCAAAGTTGGGATGCCACTACTTGTGGCATAGGAGGAAGAATAGAAACTACTTTTTGCCAATTGCATGATTGTTAGCTTGACAATGCAACCAAGCCAAAACTCAAGACCAAGAACTACAAGAACTCAAGCAAATCCCAAGGTATATGAGATAGGCTAAGCCTCAATTTACGGGCATCATACATCACTTACATAATCATACCGTCATAATCATTTTTGCATCAATTCATAACTTTATTTGAGATTAGAGAAATTGATATAAAGTTCAAGAGAATCACATAATAATATTTGAGATTAGAGAAATTGATATAAAGTTCAAGTGAATCACATAATCATACTCAAAATATCATACTTCAACATAATAATATTCAATTGATCAATAAAGATACTCACAACTTCAAGAACTTTACCCAGATGCCATCTTCCAAGATTGGGCCTCCCTTCTATACGAAATTTTGCTATCTTATAGAAAATTGCACGATCCTAGCCATTAGATCTAAGCAAATCACAACTTTAGATCCAAATTCTAACTACCATAAGTTCACTAGATTTTGCCAACTCAACATCAAATCTAGGCCATCTAAACTCCTTGCAAATACCATACTCCTCGAGATTCATGACACATCATCAACTTATCAACCATTGCAAATATTTCATAAGGACTTTAATACTTCTTCAAGTCCATAGGTTCTACAACAATACAACATAATTATTCCTCCTTCTACGCAATATTTGCACATTTCTTATTTTCTCCAACTTACATCCATATAATTCTCCATTTATGCATACATTTCACAAATTTAAGCACATTATGCAAAAATAGTCAAGATAAAACACACAACAATGATTCCATCTCAAAAGAAGGAACTTTGTCCAGAATTCTTTCCATGTCAGCAATCGTGTTTCATTATACCATGCATAAATTATAAGCACACCTACGATTCTCCAGCGTCATTGTGTTAGGGGATGAATTGACGCTACCAACGGTGCATTTGTTTGGTTATTACCCAAAGGAATCTAACAACGGCTAGCTCCAATAAAACTCCTTGCCATAGGGTGGAGATGGAAAAGCGTGCGCACAATTCTAGACATTGGAGCCCTTTGCACTAAAATATACAACAGCTATATACATGGGTTCCTTCTTCTACTATTTGTAGCCAGATATACAGAGTTTGTTCACTTGTTTTATTATCTACACCATCTGATAACATGTTTTTCGTATGTAACATGCAATGCCGCTGAAAGACCGTTCCTTTTCCTTCTTTGGTTTTCGTACAACAAGTTTTGTAAACTGCAAGCTCCCCTAGTTGTGCCGTTCTGTGCTCCCATATTTCCAACAAGACTATCTCAACAAGTTCCTCTAAATTCGCATAAATACTTCCCATTTTTTTTGCTATTCAATACATGCACATTCCAAACCCCGAACTTAAGACTCACAAAGTTTATAATTATGCTATTGAGGCTAGTCAATCTGAAAGCTATCAAAGGAGGCCCAGGGCAGACACTATAGTCTAGCTTGCTGTTACGAAGTCATCTGCTTTCAATCTAGTGCATTAACAAAGTGTTTTACCCTACATTCGCTGATGTTCTATATATGGAGATGGAAGTTGTAAGCATGTGTACAACTTAATCTAATACATGCATATGAGGGCATAAAGCCAAAGAGATTACATTTGGCGTTTATTTGTTCTTCATGTAGTCATGGAGCTTTCTTCATATGGGTTGCTATTATAAACCTGTTCTACATCTGTCATACATTGGAATCATACCACTAATAAATCACAATCCTTACTAAATTGATCTACTTGAAAGACCCTGTTTTGTAGATACGACAAAGGATTTGAGTATAACCGATGATGTTGAGACTTTTGGGTAAAGGATATACAAATGATAGGGTTATTACAAATGATAGTTTCGCTTGGCTATTTGACATATTTCGATGAGCGACTCAAGATTAACGATGCACCGAAATGCAGAACCTCATGCTCAGGGCCCCATATTGGCAATAGAGCCTATTCCAAAAGTTCCTAAAAAGTTGTTCCTGGAACAATTTGGAACTTTAGGGAATATTTTGGAAGGTTTTGGAGGAATATTCTTATAACTTTTTGGAAGGTTTAAGGAATATTATAGATAAATCAAGATGGCCATTATATATGTATAATATGTGTATGGTTGTCACACCATCCCCTCTTACGACAGTAACAAGTTGTTAGAGCCGGAGCCAGAGTACTTGGACTCGGTTTATTCGAGTAACATCATTGGAACTCAACAAATTGTAATAAGTATTGAATTATCCTCACGAGTTAGCATTGAATTAAGGAATAAATCTGAGGCTTGATCAAAGATAAAAAAGAGAAATAAGAATACGAACACGAGAATTTTTTATTTCAAAGGACGTGAGACTCTTTTCATTGACAAGAACAAAGCCGCAATACACAATGCACAAACAGGAATAAAATCCTAGTAGATAGGCTGACCCAACTAGGCACAACGCCCGTCTATGCATAAGAAGAACACCATAAATATGTCTGCCAAATTACCTCTTTTTTATCATCAGCTAGAGATGAGCAACGATAAGCTTAAGTAATCTTCTACTGAGCACAACGAAGAAGATGCTGATCAGAGATGTGTGCACCTTAGAAAATACAGAAACGTCGCCTCTGCCAGATAGACCACAAAATCCAACTAGAAGCAATATGAAATGCCCGCTTACGCAAGTTAGGCCAAACATGAGGATAAAGTGCAAGTAGGATCTCCTAGCTAGTGAGAGACACACTGAAAAGAGTGAGCAACCACGCCCAAGCAAGACGTAGATGATCGCACAAGAAGAAGCAATATTCAATAGTTTCAACACATTGGCCACAGAGAGGGCAACGATCTGAGACTTTAGGGTTCATCTTGTGAACCAAGGCATTCACTCGAACACATCTATGGAGAATTGCCATCGCAGCGCTGACACTTTAGGGTGGAGCAATTTATCCCATGTCGACATCCAAACACTTTTCCACTGTGGTTGAGGAATCTGAAGATGCCAGTGCTGGGATGGGGGGAGAGGCTCACAATCCAAAAGCAGCCTGTACGTGGAAGAAATAAACTTTTTTGGCTTAACACGTGCATCACATATTCAAATAGGCACATCAGCCTGTCGTTGCTGCACAATGGATGGCAAAAAATCAGCCACCCCAGCCCAGATTTGCCGATCCCATTTGTATAATAAAATCTCGTCTGAAAAGCCTCCCATTATAAAAGATGACCAGAATCATACCAAGCTGAAATTGTTAAAACCCCAGCTAGCGCCAACACCGTTGGGTCTTTGGATGTACAAGTGCACATAAAGGCTGCTGATCATGCGTACCTTGCAAGGGAAGCCACCAGCATGACATTGACAATGAAGCACAAGCTTGGGGATTAACATGGAATAAAGATCTAACCGCATCCCAGGAAGCAGGCAGACCTTTAAGGAATGGGGAAGCATTTGGATATGGATGCAGAGGGTACAACAAGGCCCATAGGAGACTAGGCTTGATAGTTGTCTTGTGAAAGGGGAGACACTGCAGAAGTGATTGCTGCACTAACCTTAAGCCAGGAGAGTTATCTTTACCAAGGAGGAGCCTCCAAATGAACTTTGAGATCATGATCTGACTTTGCAGACAAAAGCCCAACACTCCAAGGCCACCAGCTGCCTTAGGCTTGATGCATTTAGCCCAGGATACCTTAACAGCACCTGCTGATATACCACCCCAGATGAAATTCCTGACAAAACACATGATCTCATTCATCTTACAGTGAGGAGCCAGTAAGACAGATGCCATATAGATATGGGTGTTGCTAAAGACAGATCTTGCAACTGTGCTCCTACCAGGCAGAGATAACTTAGCCACCTTCCACCAGAACAGATGTTTCTCAAGACCTTTAATGATCTCATCCCAAGCACATGAGGCAGAAACATGCAAACCCACAGGAATGCCCAAATTTTTTGTAGATAATATGTTATGGATACTAAAAATACTAGAAACGTGTGCCCGGCGATGTCGGGCATTTGTCATGGACATGTGAAATAGAATATGTAATGGGAGTTTATAGGGCATTAGATGCAATGTCGGGCATTAGTCGAGGATGTGGAGGATGCAGGCGCTGCCCAACTTCTTAAATTACTTGAATATAACAATAGGTGGTTTCAGTTTGACAATTCATGCTGTTTTTTTACAATTACAAAATTGGCACGTCTACATTGAAATTGTTCTATAATTAATCATGTCAAGGACCAATTGTGTATCACGTTGGGCGCATAAAAACCCACTCTAGTCACATTTGTTCAGAGTCATACATAGGTTATTTCCAAAACCAAGTTAAAGCTCGTAATCATTTCCACTCAAGGACAATTCTATGCCTATGTATTGAAAGGATGCAATGAAGAACACCGGCAATGCATAGCATTATCCATCCTTTTTATTGATTTTTCTGGATTTATTGCTCAGGGAAAAGATGTTTGGAAGTCCATACCACAAAAATATTTTCAGTGGCACTAAAATGCATGATATGTTTACTGGCTCTAAGAGGAATATCATTTGCACGGAAAAATAAGATTGATTATTGGTTCTTATCCTTTGCTTCTTCCATTACACATGAGACTGCACCTTTTTATCATAATAGGAAAAGGTTAAGCTAATGAATCTTTACATTGTTATCTCGTTCTACTTGCACCAAATATTCTTTCTTAAGATGTCATTAACAAAATTGCAACATATAGTTCCGTAAAGAAACACACCATTCCATCATAGCTCCACATTATGTGATACCATATCTTACAGGGATGTTAGCACAACATATTGCTTACCATTTATCATGTTGATACTGCTACCGCTTGCAATGTAACAGTCTGTATTGGACTATAGCAGTGGACCCTAACCTGCAACACATGACGAATATCAAAACAGCGAGCACATGCTATACTCAGTTCCCAAGGAACGAATTTATTGATAAATAATATGATCCTCTCTTTGTTTTTTGAAGCAAGAAATAGCGTGATATTAAGAAACAGAGATAAATAAGAATAACGAAGAATAACGTGATGAATTTTAGTATAGACGGCTCTGTCTGCACCTTCAAAAACCACCCGGAAAGAGCTTCAAAATGTAGTCGAAAAATGGGGCCATTGAAGCAAGAATGATACCAGTAAAAGATATGAGGATAACTGAAACTTCATGATGGATCTTACGTGGTGTTTGCAGATGAAATGCCGTAAACTTCTACTTTCCAAGAACACTCCAGAATCAAGAGATTGACTTTCCCAAAAGTACGATCCTGAGACAAAAGCATTAAAATTGGTTTTAGCAAGAAAACACTCCAATTTTTGTCAAACTGCGTCCCGCAGGAGAAGCAGTCAGCCGGAAGGGAATGCCGCATGCCGCGTAACATGCAGAGTTCCCTGGCACGAAACCCAACCACATTCAAAAATAAAAAAGAAGATATCTTCCACTACATAGTTGCTGATCAAAATACAAAAGTATAAATATGTATTTTTAGTTTAAAGGGCCACCCGATCTGTTTTACAGCAATATCAGATATGATCATTCTGGTTATTAGAATATCAGAGACGAAAAAAATGGAAAATATATCAGATAAACGTGATAGGATTGGATGAAACAGTTTTCACTCATCTCAAGGAAGTAGAGAATTTGATCAATAGTATGTCACATGAACATAATGTGGATTAGAATTTACCTGAACTAAATTAGCTAAGAAGAAGCAAGAAAACTCAGCTTAGCTATGCTATGATTGATTACAACAAAGAAAAATTAAAGCATGAGCACAAACCTAACAAAGAGCATTGAAGTAACTTGTAGGCATTGTAAGCAGAACGGACATTATCGAAATGAATTCTTACTTGAAAAAGCTAGTTAAATCTGTTTCTCAGTCAACATTGTAGTTTATCTTGGTTTGTTTGATCTGAAGAGGATCTTAAAATAAGAAAGCAAGGCTGCAGATCAGATAAAGCTTTAGACTATTTGAAGATTTTGGTTGATCCAGAAATCAGGAGGCAGCTTATTTCATTTACTACATTTGCTCAAGCATGGGAATATCTTAAAGATTCTTGTACTCTCCATGGGTTAGGAAGGCCAGAAATTGTTAAAGAGCAAATGAAGCAGCTCTCACTTCACTGTTACACTGTACATCTGAAAGCTAAAGACACTCCAAGGAGACTTGATAGAGCTGGTGGAAATATTTCAAAGACTGATATGATTTTCATAGTGCCAAGGTGTGTGGAAGATCAGTATCTTCACATTGTTACTATTGTTCAAACACAAAACTATGTCACATGGACATTAATGTGGATTAGAATTTACTTGAACTAAATAAGCTAAGAAGAAGCAAGAAAACTCAGTTTAGCTATGCTATGGTTGATTACAACAAAAGAAAATTAAAGCATGAGCACAAACTTAAAAAGGAGAAACGAAGTAACTTGTAGGCATTGTAAGCAGAACGGACATTATCGAAATGAATTCTTACTTGAAGAAGCTAGTTAAATTTGTTTCTCAGTCGTCATCATCTTCTGCTGGTTCACTATTTCAGGAATAATTGCTACTCATGATAGATCACGATCTGCATTTCTTTCTCCTATTTATTCACATAAATATTTGATGAGCAATAGTTCATAATCTGCCAGAAATCTATGCTCAACTGGAATTATATTCAGAGGCGGAAAATATAGAAAATATATCAGATATGCTTACTTGTAGAGAAGCCCGGTGTTGAACAATATGCAGATAAGGCCTCGATTGAAGAGCGGATTGAAGTTTAGAAGCCCAACAAAACCAAGTCAGACGTGGAAAAACCTGAAAAGAACATGGCAGAAGCTTGAGATGTAGACACTAAACCAGTAAGAAAAACCTTTCACATGGACGATCGAAAGCCTATTTTCAAGAGATGTAGTAAATTGATCAAGCATCCATCTAAATTTAGATAAAAAAATGTCCTCTCTTGTTCCTTTATATCAAAACCAACACTTTGCTCTTAAAAAGCATTTCATAAAAGCACTGTGCAAAAAAGAATCTATTAAAAAACAAAAAAGCATCTATTAAAAAGGAAAATCTCGAAAAAAATTCCTGACGTTATAGCTCATGGATTCTATGTTAATGCACAAAATACTGAATATTATGGTCAGAGAAATACCTGGAAGCTTTGTCATTAATACTATCTTTTATTGTCCACACTGCTCTAGTTATACCAAAGATAAAGAAGGCATTGCGATTTTTCACACAATAGCTGATTTTTCACGCAATAGTTGTTTCTGCTCTAAAATCAGAGGATGCTTACATGTAGAATAACTAATCAGAGGTTGCTTACAGAGGATGCCCACATGTAGAAGAACTAAAATCAGAGAACTAATCAGACGTTGCTAACTTATAAAAGAACTACTAGATATGAAAAGGAAATCCAAAGAATGTAAGAATACAGTAACCTCAGTTTGCAATAGCCCTGTCATTGGGGCTTGCGAAGAAAAAAAGAGGAGGTAAATTAAGCCGAAGAGATAACAGACATGGAATTTTTTTTCCTCCATTCTACTGTGGTCCGAAATGCTAAATCCTGGAATGATCCGGTATCCAATTTGCCATTTCTACTGTTGTCCGAAATGCTAAATCCTGGAATGATCCGATATCCAGTTTACCAAAGCAGCCTCCTAAAACAAATGACGCCTCCGCTATTCGATTCCGCATGATCTAGCTGCAAATGTGTGTTAAAAATATGGTGTACAAAATGGCAATTCTCGAGGCTAGAACCGGTCTGAAATTGAATGACGAAGGAGCTTTTACCCGGGAGTTGCGTGAAAATCGTCCACCTAAGACCCCATGCTTTCGGAGCTATAAGAAACGTCTAGTTCTTGTCTTATTAGTGGAATCTAGGACAGAAGAAAGATCGAAAGCAGCTGAAGAGGAAATCGACTTGACATAGTTCTCCAGACGCAAAGATAGACGCATGCCCATTCAAAATATTCCCGCAGGGGGAAAGGGAACGCCGCATGCGGCGTAACATGCGGCGTTCCACGCCGTAAACCAAAGCCCTCTCTTTTTAATAAAGAAGATTACCTGAGTAAAAAGAGGAACAGGATTAGGGATAGAAATTGAAATTTAGAATGGAACAGAAATACGAACAGAAGTAAGTGCAAACTCAGGATCGTTATAAAGAACTACATCAGAAGTAGGATCTAAAATTGGAGGAGCATTAAGACTGGAGTTATACTGGAGGAGCATTAAGACTGGAGTAAGGCATACTGGAGTTAGAATCTGAGCTCAAGCTTGAATACAGAGCTAGGGTAGGTGCAGGGACGGTGAGCTAAAATAGAAGCATGATCAAGATCAGGAACTAGATCATGAGTAGAAGCAGGATCAATCATGATCGAGAGTAAAAACAATGACTAGGACTGGAGCAGGAATTGGAACTAGATCAAGAGCTAAAATAGAATCTTGAACTGGATGTGAAACTCAATGACACATGCCATCTCTGCTCAACATCAAGCTGCGAAACATTCCCCTTCAACTGGGGATGCAGTTACTAGCAGGACACCTTAATTTGTTTTATCTTTTGCATCATATCCTCTAAAATCATTCTCTTCTTTATAGGATTATCCATGATGATCATGAAGAGGTGAAGAATAAAGAAAACTTAGACTTGGAGAGACTCGAACTTGATAAGAGACCTTGGCTCTTCTTCTTCAAAATCGATACTACAGGAGCTAAGCATCAGCTTCTTTCCAAATAGAAAGAATTAGGAGCTGAGCAACAATTATCTAAGTCTAATAGTTGCATCCATCAAAAATAAGGAAAAATAAGGAAAGAGCAAAAATGTAGAAATAAGGAAAGAGATCAGCGTAAGAAGAAAAGACTACCATCCTGCTCAAAGAAGTTCCACTACATGAAAATTTGAGTCAGCTTTGGCACAAAAAATCGGCAACTAAAGAATCGAATGAGATGCTGCATTGTTAGGAGCCTTATGCAGTCCACCTAAAGCTGGCTAGACATAGAACATATCCAGCCTTGAGACTACCCTCCTAAGCCCGGTGCAAAATATCTAAATATCTTTCCACATATGGTTATTCTCCTAGCTCGGCAATTCAGTCAAATTCATTCCTGCCAATATTTTACACATAAAACTAAAAGAAACCGAAACAAATCTGATTGTTTTTTTCTTTCTCCACATCTTCAATTCTTTCTGATAGCAAGAAAGAGTGAGAGGAACTGGTACAATCAATAATTCAAGATGGATCTAAAAATTAAGGTTTGCATTGCAAAAATCTTATTATGAAACAGCTTCCTTCCCGGGTTTCATAGTCACAAAAGTTGCAACAACATCTAATATATTCATTTCCAAGCAGGCTCAACCCTAATCAACCCATATCTTGCAAAAAAGGCCCTTCAAAGCCTATTTCCCTAAGCAAGAAAGAGAAAAGCAGGGTTGTTGAAAACACACAATTTAGAATCTCATCCACTGTTAAGCTCCATAAAAACCAAAGAAATACCACCGACTGCTATAGAATCATAAGACCACACAAACCTTCAAGAAAAGAATCCTAAAAAATCGCCAGATTGCACCTATGCTAGCCACAAGAAAGGATCGCTCCATAATCTGCTGCAGTGCCGGAAGAAGAGAGAGAGGCGCGAGCTCCTCCCTTTGCCACTGTCTAGAGGAGTACTCTTAGAATGTTTTGGAAGGTTCCAAAAGAATATGTTTGGAATATTCATGTGACAATGTCCTGAGATTCTATTCCCAAACTATAGTCTTTGGACTCCTGGGGATGCACTTATACATAAGGAGCATATGACATTTGGGTTCGAAAGATGGTAAGAAACCCCCCTTGTATACGCATTTTCAAAAAGCAATTTGACCCTTCCTTGGATAAAATTTGCATTAGGTCAGTGTTTTAAAAACATCCCGAACCCCTAAGTATACGTATAAAAATGGTTCAAAAAAAATCGTCTGGGAACTCTCATGGCTGATCAAAGGTGAATCTCCTTGGCTCTAAACCTAAAATTGATGTTCGAAAAGGACAAGAAAACCCAACCAACATTCCACGTCACTATTCTACGGTTTTCAATACAATACAAAATAAAACTTTGTGGCCAAACGTTAGCAAAAATACTCTTAAATCATAAAAATACAAATTAGGCAAATTATATTTCAATGGTTTGCGGCAAAAGACTTCAACATGTCGACATAGCAGCCACGCCAGCAGATTGATGTTTATTGTAAGTGGAGAGTTTTTTTCCCTTTTATCTCTGTTTGCCATTTTAAGTGGAGAGTTTTTCTTTTTGCGTGTGTGGGGGAATGGAGGATCGGGGAAGAGGCGCCCTTGACATAGCTGCTTCTACTCGCAAGCTCGATGCCAACGATCGATTGCCTCTTAAGATATACTATCGAACGGCAAACACTCTTCTTAACCAGGTACTTAGCAGCCCAATTCATTACCGGTCTGGATTGCAATTGTTTTTATGTATGCAAGGGTTTTTATGACCAATGTATGCATCACATAACAGGCTAGTATTTATCGAGAAGAGAGCAATATCCTTGATCTGTATATACTGCTTGTGAGATTTTGCAGGTAAGAATATTCTCTATGTGTATCTGACCCAGTGTTCTTGAAAGGGAAATATACAATGATGTTCCGTGTCTTATGTCACAAATTTATAGCATAGAAATGGGACATACATAATTGCTTGAAAAAGACAATATTGGCTTAAAGCCCTTTTGAAAGCGAATGGATGACTTTAATTTTAATAGTTGATGATGAACATTGGCTCTGCTTTCGGTTTCATCCTGTCGGGTAATAGGATCATTAATAAAGGCCATTTAGACCACTCCAGTCCTATGTGTCCATGACAACAAGGCGTCCAATATCAAGTATTTTCCATTTCCTTTCCAATTCATAATGGCATACCTGAATATAGAGGGCATGGAGTGGATATTTTGTATGAGCATATTGTGGCAAGCGGTCCTTGCATACAACGTGCTATAGTCAGCTAAGTTGCTCGAGAACTACAGAAACAATGTTCGGGCAAGTTTTCTCAATGTTATGTTTTTGTGAAATCATGAGAAATCTGTACATCATGCCTTTTATATGTTTGAGTTAAGAAAGTATGGTCCATATTCCTGGTCTGTGTATGGAGATATTGGAGGAAGCCTACGAAAGAAACCTAGTACAGTATTCTGTAGTAAATGAGCACTTCTATTTAAAGTAAAATAGTTCTCCTCAAAAGATACGTACAAAGATAAGTTGAATCGATAGCCAGGATGTGATGTTTTATTTTCGTCAAACTTAAATAGGCCATCTGCAGGAGTCAGCCTGGTCTCAAAGAGCACTTATATGGCATTACTGTAATACTTTATTTATCCAGGAGCCATGAGCATTTAATTCTTGAAACTTTTGCAGCTTGGTGACAGAGACTATTCCAGAACATCGTGACTATAAAAATGTACCTGCAAAAGAAAAGCTGTTTTTCAAAAAGGTAGATTTATTTGCAATTTGCATTGTATAAGCATGACAAGACACTATGAAGTATAGACATGATTTTCTCGTGTCAGAAATTAGCAGAGGCCATTCCAGAGTTAGAGGCATTGAAACCTAGGGTGCAGAAGGAAGTAGAGCGAATCAACCATCAGCATGATCATCATGTCACATCGCAATTTCCTTCTGAATGGCCTCCCTCTACAAGTGAATCTCCAGAGAACTACCAGGTAAGAACAGTTGTTGAGATATAGTATGTTCAATAAATCAAGTGATGCTGCTTTTTCTTCTGTCTTTGTGAATTGTCCCATGCTGTTTCGCAGACGATTTGAATTTAGCTTTACAGAACTGGTTGTATAGGGTTTTTTATATATAGTGTTGGACATGGCTTCGATGTGTGTAGTCAAATATGAAGCATTTTGAATTGGGCATAGGATTTCGTTTCATATAGGTGGTATCTGCTGCATCATCAGGCCATGGACATCGTGGTATTGATTCTGGAAAATTGTCGACTGCTAGTTTGTAAGTTTCTTAATTTCATTCTTTCTGCTGTTAGGCAAAGCTTAGAGTTGTTGGTTTGTTTAACTCTTATTGTTTTTCCATGTTTAGTAACTGATAAACCAGTTTTTTATGCTAATGCATAGCTCTTTGAGCACGTTGCGGCCAAGGGATGAGACTATGTCTAGGCATTCATACTTTGGCCTTCAGCAGCAAAATAAGAAAGAAGTGCATCGTAATGCAGCTGTTAAAGTAAACTTTCACCTGTAATTTTGAAACTTTTCCTTTTCCTTTCAATCGGAAGTAGTCGTAGTCATGTATTTGAGATTGGCATTTTCTATTTCTAGGTGCAGTATCCAAGTTATATCGATGATTCTCCTGTTAATATTCCAAGGTCAGTACTAAAAACATTGATGAAGATCAAATTCTACCATGATAGAATTTCAATGTGAGGTAGAATTCTACCATGATTTATTTCTTACTGATTGTGTATATGCATGCACCTGGGGCAAAGCATGGCCCAGAATTTCAGCACCGCAACAACCTTCAGCACCGCAGAACCCTTGGCCATGCAGCCTACTGGTCAAGACAATTCCATTTGGGCTAGACCAGGTTCAAGATTGCAGCAAGAGATTGTTTCTTCAAGGTTGGATCCATACGATTTGGTGGCCCAATTGGCTCCACCTTTAGCTGCTACACCTGTTCCACCTGCAGTTGTTGCACCAGTTCAAGCAGCACCCCTGACTTCTGAAAATGGACAGCTATGGCCCTCAGAGGTTGCCGACCCAAGACCTGGATCTCCACAATTCCATGCAGATCTTTCTGGTCAGAAAAACCCTAAAAATCTACACATTGTAAGGCTATTTGTTTTTGAGACACAAGAAGGAAAAGACGACTTTAGAATTTCTCTGAAAGGGTTTGTGCTTCTAATGTTTTGCAGTCAGCAAAAATGATGGATGAGTTCATGGCTGTGGCACGAGCAAACACAGTGAAGAACCTTGAAACCTGTGGAATCCTTGCAGGATCCCTGGTACGTATGCCTTCAGTTCTTGTTTGAATAACATGAGGAGGAAACATATAAATATTGCTTTATGGAAACCCATAGAGTAAATAACAGTATGCCATCTTTGTTTCTACAGAGAAAAGGAGTATTCAATGTAACAACTTTAATCATCCCAAAACAGGAATCGACTTCAGATTCTGTGAGTAGCTATCTGTAACTGCCTTATGATGTTGATTTCATTTGTGTGCTGCTGTCTTTCATATGTTTCTTTTCTCTCAGTGTCAAACTGTTAATGAAGAAGAAATTTTTGAGATTCAAGACAAAAGGAATCTTTTCCAGTTGGGATGGATACATGTAAGGGTCTTGATACTTTATATATTTGTTGTCATAAATCATTTAGTAATATTAGCATATGTAGCACTTTTGTATGAGCTATTTGATGCCGATATATCACTGATATTTGCAGACACATCCATCTCAAACTTGCTTCATGTCATCTATAGATCTGCACACGCATTACTCGTATCAGGTTTGTACACTTTTTGTTATTTGTAATAAGACAAACGAGATAGTATAATATGATTGCTATTTGGCTGAAGTAAATATATTAGCATGTGGCTTTGCGTGACATTTTGCCCTTATATGGGTAGCCATGATAACTTTGTGAACCTCCACCATTGAACTTGGAAGTTGATAACAAAAAACTTTTGTGTTGGTTGGACTGAAAGGCCAAGCATGATATACCATGGAAGATTTCATCACAGCCTTGTACAGTTGCCAACTTTATGCTTGCCAGCTTGGTTTATAACTGCCTGGTGCAGTAGTATAAAATTCTACATGATGTGCAGCATGTGGAGATAACGATATCCTTTTCCAGGTTATGCTGAATGAAGCTATTGCAATTGTCATGGCTCCCACGGATGCTGAGAGGTAAAGTAAATTATAATGCAAATGGCATCATATGTGTCCATTTTTTGACAACTTTTGTTTTGCAGGACTTTCGGTATCTTCCGTTTATCTGATCCAGGGGGGATGAAGGTCATACAGCAGTGTCAACAGCGTGGTTTTCATCCACACGAGGAGCCCATTGGAGGAGGAGCAATATATGTCCATTCTTCCCATGTCTTTATGAATCCAGGACTAAAGTTTGAGGTTTTGGATCTGAGGTAGACCTCATCTCCACGTTTAACCATCCTATCCTGCACCTATTTAGTAATTATATTGGCTTACGTTACAACAAGATGCAAGACGGTTGTAGAAAACCCAATGCATACCTGGTCATCATGTGTATATGTTTATGGAATGCCCAACCAGGGAACTCTCTGGGTTATTCGATACCATACTTTTATTGACCTGTATAAGAACAAGAATAAAGAATTCTTTGGCCCAGGTATTTTCCTGAGGAACGTGTTCAACATGCCACATTTGATTATTTGACATTTAACATAATACATGGGATAATTATGGTGCTTGGTACAATTGATAGTAGCATATGCAACTCATTGAGCAATTTAGGGCATGGCTCAATAGCATCGGTTTTTAATGTAAGGAAACGACATCTCTCCTGGATTTTATAGATCAAACAGAAAAATGGAGTTCTAAGGGAGTTCTCTATCTCATAGATCTCTTTTGACCCCAAGGTTTCATTATTTTTAATGATTTTTGTCCTTGCAGATAAAGGTGACCAAATGTCCTTTCGGGGCAATAGGCACACGAAGACCTTCTAACTTGGGGCCACAATTGGTTTTCGAGAGCCCTATCCGCCCAAAATTAGAGCTTTTATTTTACAATTGTGGCACAAGGCCCTTGCAAGAAAATAAGGAGAGATTTAGACTCAATATCACTAAGTCTGATCTGTATCCTAGGTATTGAAGACGAGGATCACCTCTTTAGAGAGGATCTATTTGCTGCTTTAATGGAGAAATGCTTTTATTTCAACCATGATATTATTTGGCCTATAGCTATTATAAAACATGTTTATATATGATATATATGTTCGTTATATGGAAGAAAAGAAAAGAAATAATTCTCACTATATACAAGAATTTAGCGCTGGCGGAGCCAGCGCCATATGCACCTGGAAGTTGGTTCCCAATTCCTATATTTTAGCTGTTGATGCTTATTTATGGATTTCTATATGTCAAACCAATGGTTGAACGTTTGATTAAAGTCCAGATCAACTTCGTGGTCAACCTATGGTCAAATTCCCAAGCAAGTTGAAATTAACCATTTGTTTGTTCTAGATTGGCAACTTAAAAGATGTTGCTATTGGCCTCTTGAAAAAGGTGCATGTTTGCTTATAATTTCGTCAAAGCAATATTCGAGAGAAATTAAAAGCTTGATAGTTATACAATAATGTGCTTTATCATTTTTCCTTAAAAATAAGAAATGTTTTGCGACGTAATAATGGCTGTGGTACTTAAATTGTCTTGCATGTAATGGAAGGTAATAGCAGAAAATGCCAATAAGGCTATCAACAAACTCTGCAAATGCCTTCAATACAATTGAAATTGGAAATATGTACGCACATAGCCTACAAAATTATCTTACTCTAACTTCCTTTTGGTCGATCAAAACTTGAAGTTGAAAGATCCTTATAGCCCAAGCCCTCTTTCTCTATGGAAGAGGAACCTCCGCGCCAAATATGGAATTAGATGATTTCTATTGTTATGCAAGAATGGCTCGTGGGAAATGTTGGGACTTAAAACGTTTACACCATGCAACACTATTTAGGTATGCACACCATACTTTCATGTCTTGATGGTTGATTTATCAGACCAAATGAACTGTTAAGATATAGCAAACATGTGTTAGGTATAATGTGAGCTTGCCTTAGACCATTGAGTTTCTCGGTTCCTTTCCTGGAACATAATGATACTTCTTCATTGCTGCAAAACCTCCCGTTTTGATATTGAGTAAGCCTCGGATTAAACTGTATGTAAATCAAATAAGCGATGATTATTTGCTCTCAGTGACATGTGTTATTTGGAAGGTCAAAATCCATTTGCCTAAATTTGTTTGACAAATCATCAGTCTCGACATTATGCTGACAATTCTAATTGCCCCATTGAAAATCGCATTTTCCTCTTATAGCAAGCCATTGGTTTGACACATGAAGTTCTTTGGTCTGTTAAATCGAAGGCTCGCGCATTGAGAAGCCAAGCAAGAATGATAAACGATCTTATAGTTTTTGAAGACCACCATATGTTGCCCCCCTTCCAACTTCTTCAGGAGATAAATACCAGCCAGAACTAAATTCTTGCACACAATAATAGAATTGAAAAATAGACAAACCATAAGAGCTCTCCAATATTCACATATAACTCATGTCATATATAACAGACCTTGCTTCAAGAGCAAATTCTCGTAAGGAGTTTCTAAGGTATGATAAATGAACATTACTTATGGCCGGATGTATCTGCACCAACATATTTGACTAGTTCTATGGTTATGGTGCATTTTGGTATTTCTTAGGCTAGGGCAAACTCTAGAACTGTAAGTGAGGAAAAATAAATATTCCCATAATATCTGAAATAGAGGGAGGAGATTTATGGAGAAGGTGGAATGTGTGCAGAATATGCCAAATTGATCTTGGAACGAATATCCTGTGGAGTAATACTTGCATGGAATCCGTTTTTTCCTCTTTGGCATAAGTTATTGACAAATCGTAATCTGGTTATGCGCAACCTGGTGAAGCTTGAAACTGCTTTCAAAAGATGCAAGAGCTAGGCCTCAAGGCAAGTAGGTTACACATCTGAGCTCATTAAGAGCATGTAGCAGCATCAGTTTGATAGAACAGGGTAGGCTCATTTATATTGAGATTATAGAGCATAGATATAGTTCAGATCCTATTCATTAGAGGTAATTTGAGATCTCCTTTTGTCCCCATAAGAATCCTCCAATAGAATGAGTACTCTACATCAAACTGCAATTAATGCAGCATTAACAACTTCATTGCTGTCGTTTTTTCCCTATAACTTTTGATCTACTCATGAAAATGCTGCGGCGTTTGTTGCATTAGATGCAGAATGAAAAGATCTTTCAAGTGATATATGGTTATGATGTATTTCAATACAAGCCATATGTGTTAACCTTAAAAAATATGGTTTTTTGCTCTTTTCTTATATATTTACATCCCAAAAGATATAACAATGGGTTGTCATTAGAAAGAACTTGAGGAGACGAATCCATTGCCACAAATCGTGTTCGAATCGGAGTTTTTGATCAAAAGTTATAGTAGAAAAATGACACTGCAAAAGTTAGTTAGAACTGCATTAATTACTGCTGCCACATAATACTGGAATAAAATACACTGGAGCTCTTCTCTTATTGGACAGTTTAAAAAGCTGATGTGGCTTTTTAAGCATCCCTTAATGGGACAAAATGAGATCTCAAATTACCTCTAATGGTAGGGATATCAGTCTATGTAGGGGTTTTGTTTCGACCCAGTTGGGTGCTTCCCATTTTACTCAGAAATCATAGAAGCCTATTTCTACTTACTGCCTATGGGCGCTGCATGCCAAATCATCAAACACGCCCAATTTCTACCATACAGACGTCCACGGATTTCCAAAAAATGGCCGCTACTAGTTCTCATGCCTATAAAGATGCATTTTTCAATCCCGCAGACTCAAATCGAAAGCCTAGAAAGGAGCATTTGAAGCAGGGCAAATCGAAATTTGTTTCAAAGAATCGTTTTGAAACAATGGGTAATGCACAGTCGCTCCGCAGGTGGAGTCTGCAGAATTGGAGCATCCTGTTGATTGTGCTGGTGCCGATTGTGACAGCGTTAATGCAAAAGTTTTAGATTTTTAAGAGCTTCTGATCAATCAAGCTCAGGATTTTGTAATTTGGTCAAATATTAGTTGTTCGAATCCTTTTGACGGGCTATGCCTAAAAATGCAAAATCCATGCTGTTGGCACATCGGCCCTCCTTCTAAGCCGATACTTCACCATAGCTTCGGGAAATCTGCAAGTGCGGCATGAATTTCTTCCTTTTAAATTATTTTGCAGACCAATCCAACTATTTTACGAGCCTTGGATCTGTTCTGATTTCTGCAGAAACTGTCAATTCGCCAAAGCCAGAAGATTTTGGCCTGAATTGTTTTGCCAGAGATGAGCCATATCTATTTTTGCAAAGGTGGTTGATGCTCGTCAAACAAAGGGCCCCTTTTGAATTGCACGTGATTCCATGCTTTTATCATTGCATATATGTGATCGCAATTTAAATGCGAAGAGGTATTATTTGTATAAATGCCATTGATGCTGAAGGGGTTTATGGCCGAATATAGTGCTACCTAAAATTGCAAACTCAAATTCAGACGATTTTAACTTTGATAAAAGGATGTGATCCCCCGTCTACAATGCATCTAAAGGATACATTAATCATTTTAAAACTCTTATGGTCATTTCCATAAAACAATACGCCCAAAACATGAAATATAAGGGTATTTTGGAGTTTTTCACTTACAGCCTTGGAGTTAAAACAACGGTGCCCTATGCTATGCTTTTACAAGAGACAGGTTTTTGGCCTCTTCAACATTCTGCCATGAAGCGCCATCTCCACTATATCCGCAAGGTGCACCACATGGATGATGTTAGGTATCCTGTTCTTGCACTTGCCATGGCTGAATCTCCTCAACGTTTGAAACGACGTTGGAAAGAGCATTGCACTACATGGTTTGCCCGTTGGGCTGTGCAACCAGAGCACTGCCTGATGCTTGCCATTTCTGATCCTAATCTTTTGCAACAATATCTCAATGGTCGCTTTTCTCAAAAGATATGGGACGCAGTTACTTTGGCCCAAGTGAAAACTGGTCATTATCATGCACACATAAATCCCACCTTGGCACCAGGGCCCCAAGTTTATTTGCTTGCTTCATTGTCCAGGAACAAGCTCAATTCGCACGGGGTCCCACAGGCTACGGATTGAGACAGGTAGACGGGAGCGGCCATTAGGGCGGATTTGGGGTCTGAAAATGGCCTCCTATCAGCCATTCCACGTCATATTTCCGCTCCCTTTTTCCCATGCCACCTAGGATACCAAACTCTCATAATTACAGATTTGCTTGGAATATTCTTCCTAATAAGGGGATTGCACATTCATGGCGCCATATGTATTTAATTACATTTGGTTGTCGAGGACCGATGATGCAACACGCGTGGCTTCTAAAATGCCACTTGCATTATAGCATACCGGCAACTCATGGCGGTGTCTCTTGGTAAGCGTCGCGTCGTCCGCCTTCTACATTTCAAAAGTTGAATGTGTAGGTTGAAGCTTTGTATCGGTCGGACTTTCATTTTGGTATTTGGCGGCTTAAGCTTAACCGATCTTCACTTCATCCTAATACAGGGCTTCCGCCCTCTACAATTCCAAATTTGAATTTGCTTAATGTATAAAAGCATGGATTGTAGGAGAATGGACTTTTCGATTTCCATATGCACGTTGCAAATTTCAAAAACGAAGTTAGTACGGACGTTCGGCTCACACGAAGCGAATTGTGTTGGGGCATAAAAATACCACACCTTGATTTGGCAGCGTCGCGATCTACACGATATGGAAGTTGCTTGTTGTCAAATTAAACTTAAACACAAGTGAGGTCGGCACTTACGTGGTTTTTCTCGAGGAGGGTTTGGAGTGTTTTTTTTAAATCCCAATTATCGACATAGTGTGGCGTAGCATCTTGGTATTAAATAGTATGTTAAATTCGAATTATATCGGTGTTCATGTTACGGTTAAACTCAAATCATATAGGTTTAGGAATAAGGTTAAAAAAGGAAGATATTGGCTATTTAGGAATAAGGTTAAAAAGGAAGATATTGGATATTTAGGTATAAGGTTAAAAAGGAAGATATTAGATATGGCTCAAATTTGAGATATGCACATAATGGCATGTAATGATGGTTGATAGGACTGGAATACGAATCATTCCTACGATTTTCACGTCTAATCCAGCCTATATCTATTCCAGCCTAGATTGGCGCCCATTCTCCCCAATCTCCGCCCAATCTTTGCTAGATCCTCCGCCCAATTTCTCTAGTCCATCGCCATGAAGAAGAGATCAGCTACGGAAGGGAGGTGTCCTCCAAGAGGCCTATTACGGCTGGAAGAGGTGTTCCCTCGCAGTTCCCTCCGCTTCCCACGGTTCTTGCTCACGAATGCCTCGATTCCTCTGATTCCTTTGGCGAGGAATCGAGGAGAATGAGGAATCGAGGAAATTTCGAGCGAGGAGTTCATCACAGTGTTCTTGAAGGGCTGGATAGGAGATTCTTGAGGAAAATGAGTGGTCTACCGACGGAGAAGAAGCCGAAGATGATGAAGAAGATGAAGAAGTTGAAGACGAATCTGCTGACTTCGAGGAGCTCATGGCGTTAGTTCATGGTACATGCATGTTTTCTTTCTTTTCTTAAGCATTCAACTAACGGTTATTTCTTATTTTTTTTTGCAGATGATGAAGCAGATGAATGAAATTTGTTAGGGCAGAGCACCTCTTATTTTTTTTTCCTTGTTCTTAGTCGAGCTTGCCTCCAGCTTCTTACCATATGACTGCAAGCCTCCGGGCTTTTTTGTTGTGAATAGTTGAAGCCTCAGGGCATTTAAATTTACAAAATGATGTAAAGCCATACGACCATAAAAATTTTGAATGTAAAAAGTTTTTGCTTCTAATTCCATTTGAATACCTAACTTTTTTTTTACTGTACATGTGTTATCACTCTTAAGTACATAAGTCATCATCCCTTTTCAAAGAGCATATTATTTTTCAAGGATCACACCAAGCGAATAGTACATATGCAACAAAAATGGAACACACTAAATTCGCATCGTGTGATCCACTTTCTTATTTGTTGTCAAATTAAAACTAAACACAAGTCCTTCGTCAATAGTCTCCCATTTGCATATAAAATATCTATCATTCCAAGTTATATTATGTTTTATGAACTAAAATGGCCTCCTATCAGCCATTCCACGTCATATTTCCGCCCCTTTTTTCCCGTCAGATTTGCTTGGAATATTCTCCGGAATAAGGGGAATCGCATATCTATGGCCCATATGTATTTAATTCTCTTGTTGTCGACAGATTGGCCTTAACACGTGGCGCTTCTAAAAAGCCACTTGCATTATAGCATCTTGAACAACTCATGGCCGGTGTCTCTTGGTTTGTCAGATACCAATCATGCGCATCACCGATTCTTGTCTTGCCCTATTTTCATTTAGAGTCCATTCCCGCCTTCTACATTTCAAAATTTGAATGTGTAGGTTGAAGCTTTGTATTAGACTTTTCGTTTTATTATTTGCGATTGCGCCTTAAAAGTTCGTAACCGGGGATCTTTACTTCATCCCAATACGGGCTTCCGCCCCCTACAATTCGAATTTTGAATTTGCTTTTGTATAAAAGCATGGATTGTAGGAGAATGGACTTTTCCATATGCTGCGTTGCAAATTTCAAAAAGCGAGGTTAGTGCGGTTTTGAGTCTCAAAGCGAAGGCGGTTGTCTTTGGGGCATACAAATTGTACACATTCATTTCAGCGCCGTCGCGATCCGCAGCGGTATGGAAGCTCCAAATGATGTGTGGATAAGGATCAAAGCCGACTTCGGGAATATGCTCCGGTCTTCAATGCAAAAAAAGAGGTCTAAAAATAAGAACTTAGACCTCGACATGTTAGCGCCTTGGCGGAGCTCAAAAGTATCGACATCACGGCGGATGGCGGTTTATATCCATTGGATCCGTTGAGTGGCGGGGAAACCGAGTCATTTGGGGCGTTTCAAGTTTAGTCCGATTTTGTGGTGGCGGTAACTCGGCCTCTTGGGATATTGTGAGAGATTGAGAGGATGAAGGCATTCGGAATCGAATCTGAGTTCCTTGAGATGAGCTACTTCCGATTGTCACAAAGAGAATTATAACTTAAACCAGCAGCTCTTTTTCTCTCGCTTCATTACTCCAACGTGATGAAGGAAAGGAATGATGGCTTGGGGAGGAAACTTCTTTGAGATCTGAAGTGGAGAAGTCAAATTGGTGATAGGGCAGCTGCAAGAAAAGATCCAAGAGCTTCGAAAGAGCAAACTTTGAGCTTCAATGTAGGTTAAAGAATTTGAAGAAAACACCCTTGGCTTGCGAGAAAGGAAGAAGCATTATCGGCCAGATAGAGGCTGAAGTTTGGATCAGGTGCATTCAGGCGCGAGTCCGCGACCACAAGGTCCGTTTACAACACTAGCAAAGGCCGGTTAAGATCACGGGGAAACTAGAAGCAATCTTGGTTCGTGGTGAAGAACCTAGCGACGAGCGAGGGGAGATAGTGGACATGATTTGTCGACCCTACAACTCTCCTCTCAAGAAGATGGTATTGGAAATGGTACTAGGGGAGATCTACAAGAAGTTAGAAGCGGCAGATGTCTGGGCTTTTTTTGTGATGATGTAGGCATCGGTGGAAGCTTGGTTACCGTTCTCTATTCAAGCCATTCCACGGCGTTGAAAAGAATGGGCACAAAAAAGTATTAAGCTCCGTCCACAAATTGTCGAGAATACAAGGGTTACTAGGACAAAGATGGTGTATGCCATATTAGGAGAGATGCACCACGTTGAATGTCTTTGGTCACATACATAGCCATAAAAGATAAGAATGGCAAGGATTGTTGTGATATAGTTGGAATGAATGAGCATAATAATCTTTGGGTTGACACAGTTACTCTCTTACAATTCCTTGTCAAATATTATGACTTAACGATTCTGAAAACTAATGGTGAGATTGAAGTTTGCATAAAATTGGATGAAATGGAACCCGACCAAGTTTGAGAAGTATGAGAGGGTATCCGTTGTCATCATGAATAGAGCAATTGAGAATGCAATTGCACATGCTAAATCAAAAGAGCAACAAGAATAACAAAAAAAATGATGTAGAGGTGTGGGGCGAGGAGAAGAAGCGTCTTGGGAAAAATGGTTCTCATGTCAATCGAAGATGACACACGGTGGTTAGGTCTCTTTAAAGTTCGAAAAAAAGAAACCCACGAGGTTTTGAAATGGGTGTTCAATCAAAGCCCGACATCCCGAGTCTAATATCTAGATTGAGGGAGGGAAAAATTGCAAGTAGATCACTATGGATCTTACAAAGTAATTTTTCACTTGGCGTCTGATTTAAAAGCGAGAAAGCAATGTACAACATAAGTGGAGGAGGACAAGGAACATGCAAAAGTTATGCATCTTTGCAATCATGCAAGGAAGTCAGTCTTGGGAAGGCTGTTTCAACCTTGTCCCTTAACCAAGCAAATGCTCCTAATAGAGGAGAAGAAGATCCCAAGTTCCATGGCATTTTCCCCATTCCATTAGAGAGGGTTCATATCGCACTTTGCGGCTTTGTGAGAATCATCGACAAGATGATATTTTTTGAGCTATGCGGTTAGTGTGGAACATTTCGGACAAGAAGAGAAGAGAGGAAGGAATTAAGTAGAGTTGAACATGTTCTATCGAAGCGAGGTTTGCATGGTGGCAATGTAAGATTAGAGCTTCGATGAGAAGCGGGCGGGAAGAACAAGTGTGCCTCGTAAGGTGTCAATTGGAGGGATGGCTTCGGCGCTTCATAAAGAATCATAGAGAGGCTCACGAGCGGAAACGGATGGGAGAAAAGGTCTATGAATTTGGAAAATTGCTGGTTGATCGCGGGCGAGGACCGCCTGAGATGGCGTTCGTTCGGCATTGAGGAAAAAAAGCATGGGATGCATTGTGCGAATTGTTCCCATACATTGGAGAATGGACCTCACAAGAGAAGATCTGAGAAATGTTAGGTGCAAGCGAATAACAAATTTATTAAAGCTTTCATAGGCGCATGGGGAGAGAGTGAAGTCACGCACTACTTGCACATCTTTTGGGCTCATGCACCTTGGTTTTTAGGAAGTATGGAAGCCTAGCGATTATGGAGTGCACAAGGCATGGAGAAGTCGCATAAACAAGCTAAAATAGCCTTTCATCGTAAACACTCAAAGAGGGGGTGGAAATGTGGGAACCAACCCTCTAAGGCAGGATGTGAGTGGTTTTATAGAAGGGCGATGGCTAAATCGACAAGAAGGTCGCTTTAAGGAGCAACCCGAAGTCGTAAACACCATTGGCATAATCTTTGAAGAAAAACGGAAAGTTGCTTGGCAAAATTCTAGGGCCCCACTAGCATCATAGCAGTGGAGATCTAAGAGACAAAAGAATCGGGTAAAGTATACTTGTAATGTGTAGCATGTTCACCGCGGCCTTGAAGTACTTGCCTCCAACCTTGTTTGCACAAGCTTGTAGCCCGGCGTCGTGTGATCTTATTTGTATCATGCGGTAGCGAGCGATGGAGTTAACTATTGCTTGCATTTATGTGGCCCCGGCGTGGTGTGAAGCTTTACAAGATAATAATAAAAAGGGTTACTTTTGATTAAAGTTGTGAAAGATGTTACATTGAAAAACAAAATACAACGACTCATTGTTGCTCCGGTCACGAGCTCTTCTTCATTATCTTCATCATCATCATCAGCTCCGTCCTGCGTCTTACGTCTTCATCTCTTCCCCTCAAGCGAGCAATCACCCTATCCAAGCGTTCCTCCAATCTGTCCACCATCTCTTTGTACATGTCCCGCTCTGTCCCAATAGCACAACGTGTTCTTACGCCTGAATTAGCATCCTCGTTGCCGTCATAACCACCTCGGTCGCGGTTGTTGGGGCATGTCATCTGTCGACCTTCTATTCAACCTTTGATTTGCCTCTCACGGCTCTGAAGCATGAGAAGGTTGAATTCATTCTCTTCTTCTTTACGCTGAATTGTAGCGGCGTTTTCCTTTAGAAGATCATCTTGCTCCTTCAACCTCTTCATTAGAACACCCAACACTATGTCGGAAGGGAGTTCTATCCTCTTCGTTTTTCCATTATCAGCGGTTGAGGATGTGGAGGCCATAGATGACAAATGGGAGGGGCGTTAAGATTATAGAAGTGAGGAGCAAAGACTCTAACCGGCGGAAGGAGCACATGCAAGGACCTCAATTTATACATATTAAGCGCTTGAACATATTAAACACACTCATTTCTTTGCGCCGCGTGTCGAGGGATTACGTCGGTTGTCCGCTAGAACACATTAATGAATGCTTGTCATTTGGAACACATTAATAACTATTCTAACTACACTTGTATATCACACCACGCGAAATGCGCACGAGCTTTAAAACCCTATGAAGGGTTTAAACCCGTGTGATCTGTCTTGTCATTCTCTCTACCACGGATATTGAAAATTAAAAATAGGAAGCGTAATATTACCGGTACATTTGTCAAAAACTTTTCCCATTGAAAAATAAAACCAATTACAAACATTAAAAAAAAAAGGGCCCCTCTAGGAGGAGCCCGATGCCTATGTCGTAGGGCAAGCTCTTCACGGAGGCGGTGATAATTTTTCTGCTCCTCCAACATGATTGCACGCCCCGCAACCACGTTCTCATATTCCGCAACCTTATCTTCCCGCTCATCGAGTTGGGCTCGGGCAACCTCTCTCAGCCGATTGCGGCCCTAAGCCTCTCTTGGAGGTTATATCTCGTGGTAGCGCAATTCGCGGTCTAAGGCAACCCGTGATTGTCGCGCACTAAAATCACCTCCACAGTAGAAGGCGGCCTTTTCCTCTGCCGCAACCAGCTTGGCGGCGTCTTCATCATTCTTTTCTTTTAGAAGGCGGATCCGTTCCTCTCCCTTCGTAGCGAATGTTCTGAATTTCCTTGACCAAAACTTGAGACAAGATCTCGGCGGGGATGGATGGGCGGGCTGGAGGCCATTGAAAGTGATGGGAGAACGGGAGTGATGGTGAGGCGGATGTGGTAGAAACGAAGATGGCGGATAGGAGAAGACAAAGGCCTCCGGCGTTTTATATAGAAACTAGAGATGCGTTGGAATCTACGGTTCTTGTGCAGAAATAAAGTTGTGTAATAATCCTACGAGGCGAAATTATAGCATTCAATTAGGCAGCGGTAGCCTATGTTAGCATCATGGGATCCGTCATATCCTAAGCGTCTCTTGTATGCGGGCCGTACAAAACTTGATGTGTTATTGTGGCGGCGCATGCCACGTCCTTGGCATGGCGTTGTCATCCACAAACCACGTATGTGAATAGGCGTTGTCATCCACATGCAAATTAGCATTTACACGCAAGTTATATCACATAATCTAGCTAGATATTTGTGTTACATACACTTTTCCATTAATAAATTATGAATTTATACATACAACGAGGTGTACGTTGTGGAGATCATACGACGCGAAATCCATTGATTGCTACCTAATTGCAAGAATGGCATTTTTGGCGTCGTGTGATCTTTAATAAAACAAAACAAGAGAACAGATAGAAGCAAGAAATAGAGCAAATTTTTCTTTGAAACAAAAAAATATATATACAATGGCTACGGATCTTCATGATCCTGTAGCTGAAGCCGTAAAGCTGCGTTCTCATCCTCCGCAGCTCGAAGCTTCTTCTCCATATCTTCTAGCGCCTGCGAAATGTTGTGTGCAGTTAAAACTGCCTCGACCCTACGGCTATTGGCCTCTCGGTACCTGGTTAATGTTGCTGCGAGCTCAAGGTCTAAGCTCATGCAGCCACCCCCTAGTGAATTCTAACACATCCACAGCCTCCATCTTCTCGGCGGCGAGGCGGTACATTTTTAAATGCGTGAACCTCCTTGAATCTCTTCATCACCCACAAGGGTGATGTCCGGCAGCGGTTCACGGCGCGGTAAACTTCTTGGAGGAGGATGAAGATGCCATCGGAGGAGAAGGCGGAAGAAGAAGGCGGAAGGGGAGAAGATGAAGCGAAAGAAGGCGGAAGGGAAGAAGAGGATCGGAGGTCGAAGGCAAGATAGAAAGTCTTCTATTTATAACGGGGATTTCGTAGTAGCTTGAGTCACACGGCCTTGAAGGATGCCGTGGGTCAGGGAAAATCGACCGTTACTTCTCGGCGTCGTGTGAGGAAAAAGGGACCGTTACTTCTTCTAACGTCTTTTCTTCGAGGAAAGCTTCGTGTGATAATTTTTATTGATAATTTCGGTGATACAATCTATACATAAGTAATTTTCTTGATACATAACTAAAGATAGAACTTCTCATTGAAGCAAAATAGAGCGGCATGGAGATCACCGGCCGAAATCCATTGATTGCTACCTAATTGCAAGCAAGGCATTTGGCGTCGTGTGATATTTTAATAAAAGCAGAACATACATTGGAACAACGGGATAGATAGAAGCAAAAATAGAAAACTTTTCTTTGAAGCAAAAATAGATAGATACAGCGGCTAGGGATCTTCATGATCCTCTAGCTGATTTTCATGTCCTGCCGGTTGAAGCCGTGAGGCTGCGCGTTCTCATCCTCCGCGGCTCGGACTTCTTCTCCATATCTTCTAAGGCTGCTTGAAATCATGTGGCGGTTTCAAGCTACCACCGACCTGGCGGCTCGTTAAGCCTCTTGGTACATGGCGAATGTTTCCCGCGAGCTCAGCGTCTGGCTTCGTGCGGCGGCTCCCTCGTGAAGGCTAATCATGCCGGCCGCCTCATTGTTCTCCGGCGGCGAGGCGGTTGTTTTCATCATGGATCTCCTTGAATCTCTTCATCACCACTTGCAAAGGGTGATGTCCGCGAAGCGACTTCGGGGGCTGGGAGTGCTATCTTGGCGTGGTCGCTTGCTAGAGGAAGATGATGATGCCATCCGGGCGAAAGGTGGAAGGCGGAAGCCGGAAGTAGAAGATGGCGAAAGGCGGAAGGCGTCGGAGGTCGGCGTGGACATCGGTCTTCTATTTATAACATGAGTCACCGAGGTTGCTTCTCCGCCGTGAATAAATAAATTAATTGTCTTTTCCAATAATATTTCATTTCTTGAGATAGATATCACCGCGGCGAAAACCTAGATATGATGAAAATCGGTGATGTATTTCGCGTGATGTGAATAAATACAAATAAAATAATTTTTATTAGGAATTTGGAAGGACAATCTGTACATAAATAATTTTACCGATACAAGTTGGAAAACATATAACTTCCAATTTCTCAAGCTTAAATCGTCAATTTCATGCTCTTTCAATCCCTACCTGCTTGATCCAACAAGGCAATGACTTCCATGTTATCGACCCCACTTCCAACCTTGGGTGAGTCAAGCCGGCAGACTAAAAATTTAACATATTGCTTTCGCCCATGAGGCCGGCTTGGTCAAAAATATTGTAACACAACATCCGCCCGAATTGCTATCACCCTTTTCGGTGTTTGATGCCAATTGGGAATGGTTCCCGAACATGCATAATGCGGAGGTAATAGACAAACTCTGCACCCTTTGACTGAAAAGTTACGCTGAGGCGATTATCTCCCCATTAGCGAATCTTGAGATATATCTTAACAATGTAGAGTCCTTCAATCTTTCCTGTCCCCAGCGTGCATGTCGGCAAGAAAAATCATCTACTTCCACAAATAAGAACCCTCAAGATTATCTTCTTCACATTTATCCTCATCTACCGGGCTTATCTTTGCCGCGATTGGTGAAGGGCACGCCAAACACAGTAGATCTGTTGGCGACTTTGCGCGGGCATTTTGGAATTCTTCTTCCGTTGGTAGATTAGCCTCATCTTGAGCAAATCGAGACTCCGACCTCTCATATGCTTCTTTAAGCTTTATAGCATTGCCGGTATAATTAGATACTTCAAACATCTCTTTGTCCAAATCCTCTTCAAAATCTAGGCCTAAGTTTACCCATTCGGCCAAGGTCTTGATAAGCTCGTCTTCCCTAGCACACATTAAGTAACATAAGGCGGGTTCCTCGGTATATCACTTAGCAATAAGTATTCTTTGCCTTCCACTAAAATTGGCGTTATGTCGGACAACTTCTTTTCATCCTCATCCCCATCCTCATCACCTTGACAATCATCTCCCTCCTCTGGGTTCACCCAAGGCCGGTCGTCGAAGCTAAAACTCCTACATTCTTGCTCTTCTTCTTGTAGATCTATCTCCATTTCTCGTCATAGTCGACATCATCACACATAACTGACCCCCTTGGCTTAAAGATTTCATTGTTTCCGGTGTATCTTGGTTTGGCGGCGCGAATGCAATAACTAGCAAATGCAAGCGGCAAAGAAAAATAAGATACCTTCTTAAGCACAAGGGCGCAGCCGAGGAGCCCGTTCGCGCGGCATTCTTGAAAAACATCTTCCACTGTTTGCAAATGGGAAGCCGCCTCCTCTAGAGCTGGTTTTGGAATCCACGAGCGGGGACATCACGCAAAGGGCGTCTTGGCGAGACCAAGCGGTGCGGGTGAAAGCTAAAGCAACCTCGCGATAGCATCAAGCTCGCTACTTGTTTGCCATGATGTCCAACTCCTTGCAATAGAAACGGATAAATCGCGGTCGGCGCACTTCCTCGTTGTCATGAGGGGATGCATACCATTCGAGGAACTTCACATAACAATCCATGGCGAAACAAGCAGCGAAAACAAGAAGATGTTTTAGGAGGCGGTAAAGTAGCGGCTCACTTTTGAACTCAAGTAGCCGTTGTCGATTATGAAAGGGGACCGCGGCCATTGTGGGGAGATTTGTCCGGTACATTTTAGGGTTAGGGTTAGGGTTAGGATCACACGGCGAAGACTACTATGTGCAACAAAAAAGCACAATGCTTGCTTAGCGGCGTCGTGTGATCCTCACGTATAACATTAAAAAAAAAAAAAAAATGTAAAGTCTTGAAGCTAGGCTTCTAAGAAAGAAATGGACTAAGAGATTAAGCTTATAAAGCCATTGCATTAAGAAATATTATACATATGAAAAAAAACACAAAGGCACTTCACGGCCTTTTTAAGGGGTCTTTCTTCTTGTTGTATTCACCCATAAAATTTTGACCATAGTACTCGGGATCCCTTATCGTAAGGCGAGCATGTCCTTGGGCATAATGATCACCGCTTGGCATGTATTCTTTGCAAAGCTGCGAGTCCTCGAAACAGGCCGACACCAAGCGCTTCGAAGCCATTTGAAGAGCATTTAAAGGCGGTTGCTTGAATTACATGCTTGGTATGATGTATCGCACCACACTCTTGCAGAATCTCTCTCACGAGCACGGCAAATGGGAGGCGCGGAATGACCATCTCAGTGCTCTTCTGATACTTCTTAATCTCGCGAAGCGCTTTTAATACCAGGCTTCGTCTTCCGCTTCCGGCCTCTACCCTCACCCACCCGAGCATTTGGAGCCTGTTGCTCGGCCGACTCTTCCGGCCGCCTCCTCACCCCAGCATCTGCAGGCTGTTCCTCGGCCGACTCTTCCGTAGTCTCCTCACATTCACGGGTAGCCTTCCCCTTTCTAGGCGTTGGGCCTCCTCCTCACGATTTGAAGGTCACAGCACCTCCACCGGGAGGAAACGGGAGGGCGAGGAAAAAGCAGAAGAGGCGGCTGCCCAATAATTAATCCGGCATCATATTCTGCTCGCCGGTCTCTCACATTTTCATCCTCTGTCTCCGAACCGGAGTGCACCTCCCTACTTACTCCGGAGCTGCTTCTCCCGCGGTCTGTCATGCGGATTTCTTTTCCGGGTCTTCTGTTAGGCATGGTCGGAGGAGGAGAATCTCTATCAGAGACTTGAGTCCCGATGAAGAAGGCGGACTAATGTAATCACACGGCCTTACACCACGGATGGATCCTTGCGGTTGCTTAGTTCTTGCCATGGCTTCTCAGCGGATGGCGCTTTATACTACGAACACTGACAAAAATAGACAACTGGCAAGAGATAAATAGTAAAAAACAGAAGTTAAAGTAAAATATGATGGTAACGTTTTTAAATAATTGTACGGAACCCTAAAAAATATCGGACAAAATACGGAACCCTAAAAAAACATCAGACAAAAACACAAATAAAAAACCGAGATTCAAAGCGCTAGCCGATAGACAATTTCTTGTTGATCGCGAACTCACTAAACTTTACATTTCCCTCTTGCCTGTAACCAACCCTAATGCCATCAATAAAATAATGGAAGTCGTCAGCAATTTCCTCTGTCTCCATTAGCACTCTTAGCTCGATAATGGCCATTAAACTTTCCATGGTGGCCGTATAAATGACTTCCTCCCCTCTCCATACTTTCGAATATCCACCGCACGCATCCAGTGTCTATTATGGTCCTCAAACGGCTCCCAAAAAGTTGTGCGACCTCTCTTTTTACTGTTTCCTTCGTTCTAGTTGACAATTAGCGTATAAATATTGTTTTGGAAGAAAGTATCTGAACTTAAGGAGGACTTAACTTCTGCGGACCTCTGTTAGTTGACCGGATGATTCGTGGAATCGAACATCCCAGGTCGGAACCAAAAATAAGCCATCCACAAAATCGGCAGGGGGGAGAAAGCACGTATATGTCTTCGGAGCTTTTCGAACTTCCTGCGCCATCTGGAATATGTTAGCAAATACCTCAAACGGTGTGAAGATTTTGAAACTCATCCTCACGCCTCCGTTTTCAGACATTCCCGCTTGCACCTCGTCAGCCATGCATTTCTTCATTGCAATTACATTGTTCTCATTAGTCTGTGGCTTACAAAGTTCACTTAAAGGGGGCAATTCAACCGGCCTCAAGCTCGGTTTCCTGACCTTTACGTTATAATCATGTCCGTAAAACCAGATGCCTATACCCCGTAAGGTCACGGCATCCATACCTTGGAAAAGGACAATTCCGATGTCTATGTGATACACGACAAGTACACTACTAATACTTTCGGCCGGAATGACATCCACGACGTCTGATAAACATAAACCTGCACAATAAATTTGTTTGTAAACACGTGTCAACGAAAGAAATGAAAAGATAAGAAGATCACACGACGCGAAACTATCTCTACGCAGTTAAGTAGGTCCGATTAAGGTGGTTACCATTTGCGGGCAATTTTGGGAAGCCTGTTTTTTTTGGTGGAGATTAGCTCTTTGGCCATATCGGAAGGGGTATATGCATGTCGTATTGTTATACTTTCCACTTTCCGGCCGCTAGAATTCAACGAACTCTTTTATCCTACCTATCCAATGTGTCGCCGCGTCTGATGCCTTTGTTAAAGCAACTCTATGCTAAGCCCCTCGTTGATGGCAGCATACTCACCTGAACCTATTGAGACAAAACCTCCCACTTCTTGACCTTGGGAGTTACGTAAATGGGGCAAGAACACGAAAATTACGGGGAGACATGGATTGCGGATGAGGAGTGAAGGAGAGAGGATGCACGTAGAAGCGCCGGTGGTGATGCAGAAAGTTTGGCGCAAAATTTGACAAAGGGAGTTGGTGGCCGGCGATAAGCGGTCAAAGTCACCATTATTTTGGTAGCGTGGCGACTCCCAAAAATACGGGCCATTAAAATGGTTGCAATAAAAGCGCTGAGGCATCCCTATGAAAATCGCCATGTGGATGCCAAGTAAGCCTGCTCATCCTTCTACACCGCCAAGTATCTGCGACTTTAAGTAAAAAGGCGCAAACCTGATTGGTCTGGCGAATCGGCGTGGAAATCTTTAGCCCAAGATAAGGGCCATTTCGGACCCCAAATCCACCCTAATGGGCGCAATTGCGCGGCGAAGCGAGACTATGTGCTGTTGCCGATTCATGAGTTATTGAAGATGAAAGCCATACTCTTCTGAGTTGCCTTGCTTTTGAGATAGTTCGGAATCATTTTTTGACCTTAGCATTCCATTCCACGCTTCCACAACTTCTCAGCGCACCATCTGTGCATGACTTGGCATTATACATACTTGAGGTTCTAGATAAACATCTGCAATTACTGAGCCCTCAGTAGTCATTATCTCCGCTTGTCTAGTATCATCATTACTACAAAGGTTTTTCCCTTGAAAACCCTTCGAGGCAGGGGTTTTTTAATCCTAGTAGTAATGATTGTACTAGCCCATTGTATGGGTCCCATGACCTATTGGTCTCCGTGGACGTTAAAACATCTATTCTATTCTATTCTATTCTTAAAGGAATAGTTCGAAGGGGCATTGACATAAGACTATCTCCACACACCATCTGACCCGAAAAAATACTAACTAAAACTTGCTTAATTTGTGTTGATAAATATTTTAATTTGATTCTCCAATACCTAAAAGAAATTTTATTAAAAAAAAAATCTATAGTCTAGGCCTTTGGCTAGTGAAACATTCTAGTCCTAGAACAAATATTTTTCGAGTTTGAGGCTGCCCAGAGTCGCATTCAATATAAGGTGATTAGAGGCAAGAATCAGTAAGCAATATTAGTGTAATATGTGCGTGATATGGTCCAGTCAGATACTGCCAATGTGGCATAACATAAAAATATTAGAAAAGAAAATTGAATCAACAAATATCACTAAGGTGTAATAAAAAAAGATATTGACAAATAAAATTCCCCAAGATAACTAATGCAAAGTCAAAACTATTCTAAGATTGGTTAGACTTTCATCATGTATATGCCAATCTCTATTGACCAAGATTTATTACATCAAGACAAAAAAATTTAACATAAAGTGAAATAATCCAAACACTCAGCCATCACAGTGCAACAGTTCATAAAAACCTATTGTCTTCTGCAACTAAAGAAAGAGGCAGGACTTACATAAGAATATGTAGCAAAATAACAGGGGGTTCCAGGGGGATTTGATATAGATATAATTCTTGAAACCATAGACCATATCCCTAAAACAATTCAATGGGTTATTATAAAAAAAACATAGATTTAAGATAAAAAATAGTCACATTAGCTCACTTGGTTAGATTGGTTAAAGTAGTCAGATTAGGACATTGAGTTATTTTTGGTAGAGGTTGAATCCTCGATTTTTCACCGTATAGAGGCTCGTTATACCATCAAAACCTTAGGCAAACTTCGATTCGACATCTTAAAAATCATAGGGCGCCCCCAATCATAATTGAGCATGTCGAAACGAGAGGTGTCAAGAAGCTCCAACATACGATTCTGGGCCATAGGATTGACAGATCCGGCGAATCGTGGTAGTCCAGTGCACCTCGTTTAGAATATGTAGCAAAATAACAGGGGGTTCCAGGGGGATTTGATATAGATATAATTCTTGAAACCATAGACCATATCCCTAAAACAATTCAATGGGTTATTATAAAAAAAACATAGATTTAAGATAAAAATAGTCACATTAGCTCAACCGGTTAGATTGGTTAAAGTAGTCGAGATTAGGACATTGAGTTATTTTGGTAGAGGTTCAATCCCCGTATTTCACCATTATAGAGGCTCGTTATACCATCAAAACCTTAGGCAAACTCATTATTCGACATCTTAAAATCATAGGCGCCCCAATCATAATTGAGCGTAATCGAAACGAGAGGTGTCAAGAAGCTCCAACATACGATCTGGGCCATAGGATTGACAGATCCGACGACTGTGGTAGTCCAGGGTGCACCTCGTTTAGTATGGTTTTGGCGAGTATTACTATGTCAAAAGCATATAAAAATGACGCCGGAAATTCAGGTTTGAGCTTTCTAATGTTTTTTTTTTTTTGTGCATATTGGATTGCCTGCAGAGTAATTCTAGGGGATGGAAGTGAGAAAACGAGAATATTTGCATAAGATCTTAAATATACAATGGAGATTTATAGAGAAGTTGCCATGTCCTTAGATTATGCTGAATGGACGTTAAGCGATAAGAGCAAAAAAAATAAAAATAAAAAATGTCGTCTTCTGACTTGACTTACCTTCTATATTCACGTGAATGGAATATGCTCTGAAGTAACAAATCGCATGGAAAAAGAATTGCAGAATGGATTGTTTGTTCTTCTGCTGTGAATCTTTGGCAATTGCTTCTTCTCCATCGAGTAAATCTTCCGCTCTTTCTCTGCTCTTGCTTTTGCCATGTTTCCGTTTGGTTGTTTTTAGGCTGAAGTATCTGCCGTTAAATCTGGAGGAGCCTCTGCTTCTCTTGATCCTTTAGATTTACATCTTGATGCCACTTCTTTCACAAAATCCTGCTGCCATTTCTTTTACCCTTCTTCTAAAAAACGCTGCAGAACTTAGGGTTCTGAAAAAATTCTAATTCTCAGCCGCAGAGGTGGTGCTTACCTTCTTCATCGAAAGAGCAAAGTAGGCCACGATTTTGAATACCATTGCTGCAAGGCCTCTGAATGGCTAGAGAACCTAGGTAGGAGTCGGCCCAATCAATCCAAAGAAAAAAAACCCCCCTTTTATGTTTGGGGGCATAGGTACCGTTTGGGTTAAAATAGAGCATTTTGGTGACTATGGAAGCCTAAAAATCTCATCATCCATGCTTGTAGTGCCAAATTATATTGCATTGCAAAAGGTGGAGGTTTTGCAAGGGATAAGGTCCTTTTAAAGGTTTTTTCTTACAGAGCAGATTCGCTCACACTATCTCCCCTCGATTAGGGTTATTAAAAAAAAAAAATGGAAACCCTTCCGAATTTCCCTAAAATCCGGAAGAGTTTCCTCATTGAAGCACGGAAGGGTTTCCACAAGAATATATATATTTTTTTTGTTTTCAAGATATCCACTGGTAATTAATGCTTCGAATTAATTGTTTACGGCTTATTGAAGAGTTTTTTTTTCGTTTTTTTTGTTCTTTAGCTCTTCCTCCAGTGTTTGGCGATTGAGAGTCAATCCAGGAAGTGTTTTATAGGAGCAATCAGGTACAACGATGGGAGAAAGCCATGCTTTGGCATTTCCTGTTACAAATCCGCACAAAAGCGATCTCTTACAACATTATTTCTCTCTGCAGCTTTGGTGCTGATAGCAGCAACCTTCACGGCTTCATTCCTTGCCAGATCTGCCCAAAACGCTCCAAAAAATCTCGCAGCCCCCGAATACTTTGAAGAATCTGAGCATGGAAGTTAAATCACCGCCTTCCATTTCCAAAAAAAAGCCGGATGAATGATCCAAACGGCCCCATGTTCTCTGACTTACCATTTGTTCTACCAATACAACCCGCATCACGGCGATGCAGGGCAATATATAAGCCGGGCCATCTTTGTTTCCGAGGATTTAATCAATTGGCTTTTTCTTAACCCTGCTCTGCAGGCTGATGAATGGTACTCTGGATCTGTCACCATGTATTTATCTTTTAGCAGGTAGATTTTTCTCAAAAATCCCTATCCTGAGCACTTACACATGCTTTGAAGTGCGAGATTTGAAGAAGAGTCTGCTTTGGTTTGCTGAATTTGAAGCTAAATAAGCTTGAGATCGCCGGATTTGAATCCCACTTAGAGAAATCTGCTCTGAACTGCATGTTAGGGCAGATTTGAGGGCAAAACAGAGATGCCAAGGCCTTGCGACGGATGTCAGGGGGGTGGAACCGTGTTATTTTATAGGGCAGATGCAGCTTATTTGTGTCCAAGCTGCTGCGAGGTTTGCGAAAATGCCCCTGCCGCTGTAACCTGCAAAGCAATAATGATATCCACTCTGCCCAAAATCCGTTCTTTGAATATCCGTTCTTTGAATACCCTAAACCTGTTGCGCTCTACACAGGGATTTTAAATGATGCTTATGAAGAGGTTCAGAACTTGGCCTTGCCCTCGAATCTGTGAGTCCATTTCTGCAGATTTGGAAAAAAGGGGATCAGAATCCTGTCTTAAGATCTCCATGCCCCATTTGCTCGCAAATCCTTCCAAAACCGCAGCGGCATTTCAATTCCTAAATCGGCATCACAATGCCGGATCAATCCATTCCCCTTCTCCTTCTGAGAAGATAATCCTCACAGTCCTTCCATTTCTTCCGAATATGACCATTCCGATTAGGATTTCGTACCAGATTGTTCAAAGGGAAATTTTTAAGATAGGTTGCAATTTACGGTTCCAATCTGCGTCCTAAATCCACAATAGGATCCTTCTGGTTCTATTGTCAAATCTTTTCTTCCTTAGCCTAATAGCCTAATACGATCTGGCAAAAATCTCCTTGATGCAATTTGAATTTTGTTCTTGAAGTTACTTATAGTCCTTGATGGAGGGGTGCGCCTTAATGTCGAGCGTCCGTGCCGAAAAGCGTGAGCCATAAAGGCTCACGTGCGTAACTATTAAAAAAAATATAATTTTGTGGAAACCCTTCCTGTTTTCCACGGAAACCCTTCCGATTTTCAAATATGGAAACCCTTCCGGCTTTCCATGGAAACCCTTCTGAATTTCAGAGATTGGAAAGCCGGAAGGGTTTCCATGGAAATCCAGAAGGGTTTCCATGGAAAACCGAAAGGGTTTCCATGGGAGCCCAACCCAAATCGGGCGTACTTAGAACCATCGGAGCAGATTGCTAGATATATTTAGAGTAGAATGGCTTTGTTTCTTAGCTCTCCATAGGGAGTATAGTATCTCTCAGAGAGTTGCTTGAGTCAGAGAAAACATTTGATCTCATTAATTTACATTTAGCTTGTTTATATTGGGTTGATTCCTGTTACTAATTTTATATACTGGATATGGGCAGATTGCGTCACTATTAAAGATGTGATTCATATGAAATCTAGAACATATGCTCCACTATAAGCTCTGCAACCGTAAGTAAGCATATGTCTAGGGAAAATAAAACCTGCATTAGTATATTTCTTATTTCTTTCTAGCTGTAACCTAAAATTGTTCGCATCAGTGCCCACCATTGTTCTTTGCCTTTGCCGAAGTTCATGCTAACAGATTTTCTCTTCCAAAGTTTTGTTTTCCACTTCCAATTATTCTTCCAAATGAGTTTTCTTTTTTTCCGCATCCTTTGTTTGACGGTTGCAATGGTGCTTCCAGCTGCTTTTTTTCACGTCTAATTGTTTTAACTCTTCTTTTTTGTTTGTTGGCCTCTTTTTCACGATGGTTTTAAGTACGCCCGATTGGGGTTGGCCTCCCATGGAAACCCTTCTGAATTTCCATGGAAACCCTTCCGGCTTTCCATGGAAACCCTTCCGGTTTTCAATGGAAACCCTTCCGGTTTAGGGTTTAGGGTTTAGGGTTTCCACAGGAGTAGGAAAATAGGTAAGGTCTCCACATGAGGAGGAAATCAGGTTAGGTTTCCACATGCAGTTAGAAACTCCATGGATAATTAACTACGAATTGAGACCATCTTTGATCTCAAAAATACTGGCACTTAATACCCAATATAACATGATCTCAAAAATTCTGGCACTTAACACCCAATATAACATGGAACTTCTGGCAAGGTACAAATTATGGAAAGTCCTGGTTTTAGATCATGGTTCTTTTGGTCAAATTATTTTGTTATCAAAGCTTAAAATTGAATTGAATTGAAGGCGTGCAAACATATTGAAGTTTTAGAATCTCGTATATTAAAATGCCATGCATGTACAATGTTTGACTAGGATAGTGTGTATTACATTTCCCAACCTTGGAACAAACTAGGCTAGGGATATCGTGTGGAAATGCCAAGGGGAACAAGCGTACATGTGAAGTTGCACTCTGTTATGTTGCATCATGGCACTATGCTCTACATAATCTCTATTGCATAACCTTTTGTCTTTGTTAAATATTCGCAGCTAACTCCTCCTGCGAGAATGTCCTCTCAATGGCCTCCCACTCTGCCACTACCCGTCTGTGGACTCTAGCCGTAAAGGACTCAAAGGACTAGCCACCAAACCATAGGGAGAGAGAATTTAAGTTAGGCATTTAAAGATCATGTTGGTGGAGAGACATAGAAATCTCAAGTTCCTCCTCCTTTTGGAGAGCAACGACTCTGCAATTCCACTTGTAATTGTGGTAATATAGAGGGAATTTAAAATAGAGGAGAAAATGGTTCTTGGCGCCGCGAACTGCGCTGCTGACTAGGCGGCGGGGAGGAAGGGAACAGCCCTATCCTCTCGATCAAACCTTTGCCGGCTCTTTAGCTCTTTCGTGTCGAAGATTCTGATGCTAGCAGGAAATTGGCGTCTGATGCAAAACTTGTTTTCTGGAAATTCAAGAACCTGTAGCAGCATCAAAGCGGTTCTTTCTAGATCTCTTGCTGGTAAGCCACTAACGTGGCATTTTTTGCTCTTTAGCTTCAAGAGAAGCTCTATCTTTTTGCTCGGAAGTTTGGAAGGGCAGGCAAATCTCTAGTAACAGGTATAGGACAGATTCTTTATTGCTGGAGATGCTAGTTTCTACCTTTCTTTCTGGCCAAGACACATCGAAACGGCGCAGATGCCCATAAGATGGAGCAGAAATTGGGCAAAGCACTAGTAAGTGATGAAGTTTCAGATTTTTGAATTAAATATTTTACCCAGGTTCTCTATCAGTTGGCTTCTTTCCCTTCGTCCTGCTCTTTCTTTCTAGCAGAAAGGTCTTGATGATGTTTGGGATGATCTAGAATGATGTTTCTTGGACAGTGGATTCTTGTGGATTGATCTTAAGATTTTGAGATTTGAATGGAAAGATTATAGGCAGCAGATTGTATGACAGTTTTGCATATAAAATGATTAATTTAAGCTCTCGGTTCTTTGGTACTGCTATGCCAAGAACCCCATAACCAAAACAAGTACTGATGCTTGGCTGGTTTATGCTCAAATACTGATATGTTTGGGTGAGAGCTTGCTCAGGTACTGATGCTTGAGCTTCATTCTATTTTACTTCTTTCATACATATACTATGTCAGATATTCCCATTTTATTTCCCAATATCTCAGAAGCCTACAGGGCTTGTTCATGTATCATCAGCTAGAGCAATTTATGTAAAATCTTGCTCTTAGAGCATCTAATACGTTTCTGCAAGAACAGGATGAAGATGTTGAGATTACTCCTGTAGTAATTCTGTTCTTGCTTTGAAACATTGTACCTTTTATTATATAATATAAAAATCCACCCGTTCCCTCAAAAAAAAAAAAAAAAAAAATTTAAAATAGACATTTAAAGATCATGTTGGTTAAGAAATATGCAGCAGGATTCAAGTTCTAACCATTCAAGAACATTCAAGAACCAATTCAAGTTCTATGACTGAGGGACAATCTTTTAGAGATAATTTATTTTTCATAACAAATAAAGTGAAGCAATTGCTTGTAAAATGTTCATCTTTGCAAACTGTTCTCCTTCCTCCGTACTCATCGCTCGCCTATGAGAAAGATCACACTTGTTCCCAATAAGCATTATAGTCATGTTGGAATTTGCATGCTGGCGGGCATCTTCTAACCAATTTGCAAGGTGGTTAAAAGTCTCTCTCCTAAAAAGGCAGCAGAACATTGTTAATTGAAGTTAGATATGTTTACTTTCAATTTCTAAAAAACACCCATCACACAGATACTGGAGAGGCAATAAATAAGTAAACAAATAAGGACCCATACTCTGTATCATCAGCTTGAACCAACTCATGCATTTTTAAAATATATACCTCCTCTGAGAAAAACTGACTAGCATAAGACTGTAATAGCTCATTGAGGAAAGGAAGGACTACCTAGTAATATCATACACAAGAAGGGCCCCAGATGCTCCTCTATAATATGATCTCGTAATGGATCTAAAGGATTCCTGGCCAGCCTGTATGAAAATCATATAGAATTTTATAACACCAAGCACCCCAAATAATCTACGAAATAAGTAGAAAGCGATACTGAAAGTTGCAGGTTAGTAATTTTACTCAGAAATAAGATGTTAAGAGAAATTACTGGTAACAAATACAATCCTTATCAAATCTTGCTGCAGACATGGATAAGAATGACTACTGAAAGCAGGGTGCTCGTGGATGAGGAATTCTGATTATGATCATAATGGCTAGGTAAATTGTAATAGAACTTGTGTTTGACACCCAAGCACTAATTGGTTAAATATGTGGAAATGTGGCAAATCATTGCCCTAAATCATGCTTCATAAAACAGATATGAACTGATTATCAAGACATGGTCTTCCCTCGTTAGTTTGGTCTAGAAAGGCAGTTAAACTAGAAAAGCACCCCTACCGTGTCCCAGATCTGAAGCTTAATTGGCTTATTATCAATGTTAATCATCCGTGCCCCAAATTCCACACCAATTGTCAAATCATGAACTGGCTGAAATCGTTTGTCTGTAAATTGCAGCAAAAGACAAGATTTCCCCACTCCTGAAATCCAGATACACCATTGTAACCATCTTACATAAGAATATCATAAACTTGAATAGTTGAATCACCCGTATCCCCCAATAATGATATATTTGAAGAGATAGGCATAAGAAATGTTGGATGGCTCAAAAAACAGCCCAGAAATCTGACCTTTAAGAACGAAGGCCTTTAACAAATAATGCAAGATGCAGAAAGTTCTTGTTGGGTTAGCTTAATCTTTCACCTGCGACCAAGTGGTAAAATTGTTTCTGGCTACTTTATGCAAAAACTTGTGATCCACTGGATTTGATTGAACAACTTGAATTCGAGCAGACTAGATCGTTAGCTGTGTCTCTGCTTCGAAATTAAGAAAAGATCCCGGAAACACGCTTCTTATTTGAGAACCTAGAAAAGTGCAAAAAAACACAGTATTATTTATCCATCACCAAGACCTACACTCCAGGTTAAAAACCCTGTTGGATCAAGGACTCCGGAGGGCATGGCCATGCACTATAGCTACCTAAAAAAGTGCCAAAAAAAAAGTGATTGGCAAATGCTTACCTAGAGAAATTCAAGACGCTGTTGCAGCCGATCTAACCTCCAGATGCTCTCTTCCAATCTCCGCTCCAGTCTCGCTTCTGTTTGAACAAACCCTCTAGCCTTTTTAGCCACGCTGTTAAGCTATGTGAACTGTTATTCTGTTAAGCATGCAAATTACAGAAATTTTACCGTGGATTAGCCGCTTCATTTGTGCTTCATGTGCTTACTGCCTTGCCATGGAAACCTTGCAAAAAAGAAATTACCATCAGTTGCAAAAAAAAGCCCAAGGAATTATAACAATTTAATACAGATTATAGAAAACACTTGTAACAACAAATGAGAAAGCACTTGATCTTACGAGGAAATGACTCAAGAACTTGGTGGTATTTCATTGAATCAGATTTTCTTTAAGTGCACAATGCTTCATAATTCAAGGCTGAACTCAAGGAGTAATTTAGGCAACTGCTACAATTTAGGAACCGAGAACTTCTACTTGGCATAACTTAAGGAATCATTTAATATTCTAACACCCCTACTTAAATGATACTTCTTCAACACCCCTACTTAAAGGATGCTTCTTGGTCTTTGTGATTCTTCATGCCGAGATGTTTGAGAAACCCAGTAAACTTAGGCTTTCCCAAGGCCTTGGTCATGATATCTGCTGTCATCTCATCAGTTTTGCAATATTTCAGCTTCACAATTCCTTTCGATAAAATATCTCTAATGAAATGATATTTTATCTCAACATCATTTCATACTCCTATGCTTGGATCATGAGCAACTTGTATTGCTCCAACATTATCTGCCATAATGATTAAACTGTCATTCACAGTGTATCGTAACTCAAAAGCTAACCTTTGCGGCGGATAGCTTCATTGAAGGTGTGTGCCAAAGAATAGTATTCAGACTTCAATTGATGATTGAGCAATGCACTTTCTTTTCTTTCTTCTTGCTCCAACTTACTTGCACCACACGCAAGAGTGAAGACAAAACCAGTTGATCTTCTATCTTCATCACCGCCCCAATCAAATCGAGAATCCAAGAATTTCCTTGTTTTTAGGCTTGCACGCTAGTGTATTCCATAGCGGAGTGTCCACGCAATGTACTTGGGGCACCTTTTCAAAGCAACACAATGAGTACGTCTAGGGTCATTTAGAAAACCCGACTAAGCTTAGATAATGACAATGCCAAATCTGGCCTAGTTGCCCGCTGCGACAAAGTTCATTGATCAATGATGTTCTGTCTTGCTCCAAAATATAATGTTGGTCGGATGAGCATATTGGATCATCGATCGAACCAAAATCCAAACTCCATAGGTGTGGCCTTTGTTTTGCAAACCATGAAACCAAGGCGAGTTAACATCTTCTTGAGATACCGTTCTTGATGAATATCAAATGACCCTTCCTTTTGATCATAAGCAATCTGGGATCCCTAGAAAGTGATGGATTTCTCCAAGATCCTTCATTTTGAAATGACTTGACAAATTAGGTTTCATGTCACATGGGATCTTTTTTCCCTTTGCAACTATCACAAGATCATCAACATAACGGATAACAATCATTTGATTACCATTATTGTATTTAAAATACACCTTTGATCCATTGTACTTATCGAAAACCCGGATGTGTAAATACGATTTAGCTTTGAATGCCGGCTTAAGGTGCACTGTTTTAACCCGTATAGTGCCTTCCTTAATCGCACACTTGATTTGTTCCTTGCTCAAAACCACGTGGTTGGTTAATATACACTTCTTCTTGCAGCTCACCATGCAAAAGGCATTACATACATCCATTTGATGAATAAAAAACTTGTTACGACATGCATATGCTAAGATGGTTCATTATAGAAGTCATCCTCGGCCCTTTGGTGCAAAGGTTTTCTCATAGTCCACCCACGGAATTTGAGAAAAACCTCTTGCTACAAGTCGAGCTTTAAACTTCTCAACATTTCCATCACACTTGTACTTGGGTTTAAAACCCACTTTGAACCGATTCTTGACTGTCCGGATGGTCCGTCTACCAAGATCAAGTTCACGCTTGTTGAATAGATTCTAGTTCACTCTCCATAGCCTTGATCCATTGCTCCTTCTACAATGCTTGTTTACGACTTCAAAATAGGTTAGAGGTTCCAATATTTCATCACTTCCATACATGACATAATCATTCAACCATTTAGGAGGTCTTCTCACTTTCGTGAAGGGCGTGAAGATCCTTCACATGCAAAGAGTTCACCGAGACTATCATTCATGTACTCATGTTGCACCATTTCTTCATAAGGGAAGGGATATTCCTCAATAGTTTACTCGGTAGGTAAATGCGTGACAACATCGGTTAGAACATGTACGGGCTTGGGAAGCGAAGAACTCTTCATCCGGAAGTAAAACAAAGGTTGATCTTTGAGTCTTTTCCCATGGGAAAAGCAGACTTCATACTCATTAAAGCGAGCATGACAACTTACTATGAGCTTATGAGTGTCAAGGTCATAAAAAAGCGAAATGCCTTTTTGGAACAATATGGAACAATATGCATGTTCTAGTCGAGGCTCCATCTTTGGATTTGAGTGAGGTAACTTAACAAAGGCTTTACATCCAAACACCTTTAAATTTGCAAGTGAAATACTTTTACGCTCCAAATTACCTCGAATCTGGAAGGCGATGCTTGCATGAGGAAGTCTATTTATCAAATATGATGCGGTCGAAGCTGCTTCACCCCGAACTTAGCGAGGAACATTCATGGACAACAACAAGGTTCTTGCCATTTCTATCACAGTTCTGTTCACTCTTTCTGCTCTTCCATTTTGTTCAGGAGCATATGGTGAGGTAAGTTGATGCTCAATCCTTCTTGTGCACGAGAATTTTTGAAAAGCATTTGAGCGAGAACTCTCCTCCATTATCGATCTCAAAGATATCATGTATTCTCACGCATTCTTCTCAACAAATTTCTTGAATGGACAAAAGAATTCATAGTAATTGTCCCTTATTTTTGAGCAAGAACACAAGCGGTTTCCTTGTAAAATCATCTAAGAAAACCGAGGAAAATACCTCGATCCCATTGGTGTAGGTGGATCAATTGGGCCACAAAGATCGGTGTGAACTAGGGCCAATTTCTTTGAAGCATGAGATTCAGATTGAAAGCAAGCTCACGGTAACCTTGGTCTGCAAACAGACGTTGCAAGGTTTGGAAGGTACCTTGTTTGACTTCATAAACCCTTGTCTTGCCAAACTTAGCATTTTCCCAACTCCAGCGTGACCAAGCCTATAGTGCCATAAGGATGCATCACTTGGAGGTTCAGCTACTGCATTTGCAGATTCTCCTTCATGGATAATTTGATATAAATTTCCATTTCTTAGTGCTGTGAACATCACTTTGTTAGCAGCATCAAGAACATCACATTGAGAATTTGAAAATCTTACTCCAAAACCTGCATCTGTTAGTCTACTAACAGATATCAAATTTTTGTGCAGTCCTGGCACATGCAGCACATTCTGAATCTCCCTTGTAGCATTTGCACATAAAATTTTCACAGTACCTGTCCCAATAGCAGACTGTATATGATGATCGCCCATCTTCACCTTTTTTGGATGTGCAAGAACTACATAATTTGAGAACAGCTTCTTAACTGGAGTCATGTGACTGGTAGCTCCTGAATCAACGTACCAAGTATCAGTGATACAATCAGATGCATCGTCTATTGCCATGCAGCTATATTCTTCAGCTTGTGAGTCATCCCAGACAAAGAAGCCCCCTTCAGTTGCAACTTCTTCTTTTGCTTCCTCAGCTATATCTGCATGATGAACATTTTCCCTTTTGACTGGAGCAGGAGCTCGGCAATCCTTAGCCAGATGTCCAGTCTTTTGACATCTGTAACAAGTGGCCTTGGTTCTATCAAACTTCCCCCTTTTTTGGATTGTCTTCTTCGATTCTGCAACCATGAGGGTCTCAGTATTCAGCTGCTTGCTTTGTTGCTTCCGAAGTACCTCAGCTTTTAGCCTCTCTAGAGCCTTCTCAAAAGAGTAATCAGATAATCTACCCTCCATATTCACCACGATCCCTTCAAAGGTGTGACGCTCCCAGAATATATACGACCCTCGGACGTATACATACGGGGACTTTCCCCTCCCATGGCGAACATCTCACCATGAGCAGGGCCCTCCGTCTGTTTCGGCCCACCTATGAAATGAGGCCCGAAAGAAGGACACGAAGGGGTCATTCGGCCCACGCCTTCAATGGGACTCCTACGTCGTGAAGCATGAATACAAGGGTTAGCACCGGCATGAATATACATAAATAACCACCACGAAGGGTGGCGATCCATCTAATATACCAACGGCATAGAATATGCATCTAATCCTAGGAAAACACCCGAGAACCGGGTTCTACCCCGCTCGGACTCCGGTGAGGATCGACCGACGGCTAGGCCTCAAGAGATCAGCAGGCCGAATCTTGGCATGGCGTTGGCGGGCAATAGAACATCGGCTAGGGTTGTCCACTCCATCCGCCCCTCACATGCACACTTTGCGGATGGGTCAATTCATGCTATGGCTTTGCTATAGCCTTCCCAGAGACGCAGCGGTTCGGAGGAATCACCCTTTGAGCCTACTCGGGTTCATGGCGCTGGTCCGGATGAGGCCAGGTCGGGGAGGCGTCCCCTTCGGAATCACAAAGTGGTTCCGCAGGCGAGCTAGAAATACGTGCGCATCGGCGACCCCCGTATCCGTGCAGAACTTACTCAAGCCCTAAATCTACTCAAAGTGCAAGGTGCTCCATCACGGATCACACCTTCCCACCGGGGAGTGTCGGACCCATACCCGGCCCTCTACGTGGCCAGGCTGTCGGGCCTAGCCCACCTAGGAGTCTCGGGGAGCCATGTATGCTCATGCAAGACCCCACCCCTCATGTCACCACCGTTCCTTATGCAGGTGCTAAGCGGACCATAGCATCTAGGACCCGGTGGGTTCTTGTGCCTGAAGCCGCAATTAATGGGACTCTATTGGGAAAATCTAGGAGCATACTACAATACATGGTTCAGAGGTCTCTACCCCCATTAATCCCCGTTTGAGTCAGTTTAGCGAAGAGCTAACAATTCATCCTCTCAGAGTAGAAATCCGAATTGAATATAAAGAGAATTTGTTTGTACAACCAAGGGTTAGATTGAATCCCAAAGAGAAGAGAGAAACGGACACAACCAAGCGTTATCTAGAATTCACATAGCCACCTACGAATTACTGGCCGACTCATTTCCATGGGGCTTCCATCTCGGGGAGTTAGGAATTCAGCCTGGCTGCGCGCCTGGGGACGACTAGTATGGTGATTCTCTGCGGGTGGATGATGGCTCGGCTCACGGCCTTCCTTGGTCGATTAGAGGAGTCAATCCCAGGGATAGGGGTCAAGTTGGCATCCAAACTTGGCAACCCCCATGCACCCCAATCGATTGGAGCAGGTGGCGCCTCCCCAAATGGTAATTAGCCCCACTTCCTAAGTTATAGGTTATTATTATTACTGTGTTAAATTAGCATAGCTAATTTAATCCATTATAAGGTAACCCCTTAGGTTGCAATCACGTTCCCATACTCCCATGGTAGCGTGCCTTTAGGAGGGGTGGCGTGCTTGTATTTGTAAATGCCTGGAGCGAATCGTGGCGTGTAGACCGTATAAATACGTGGAACGCGTCATTCTCCCTCCTTAAAAAATAATCTGTCCTCGGCATTGGGGTCAACTAAGCGAATGTATTTAATTAGAAAAATGGAGTTAAGAATATAACATTACTACGTTGAAATTATAGTATTTACGTGAATATATATTGAAGTTACAATAGCAAAGTACAAGCACGAAGGTGCCTTACACAAGTTATCATCAAGAGAGTTTAGGACCACAGTCCGATTCAAAACATTTAGACAACATAAATCACACATGTAGACAAAAGGACTACGGGAAAAGTTGGGTCATCAGCAACCCTCTATACAAGGCGGTGACGACACGTTCCACCGCTTTGCACATATCCATATACCCGTAGATTAATAATATGATGAAGGTGTGGTTAAAGGGGCCACCCCCTATAAAGAAAAATAAAAAGTATCTAGAAGGGAGTCTATCATGTCTAGGGCTTGCAATCTATTGCGGCATAAGGAATGGTTCAGTTCCCCGCATTGCCGGAATGAACGCGGTCTATTTACTATATGCTTTTCAAGCAATGCGCGGTCATGTCAACATCAACAATACACCCGTCCTAGAGAACGAAGGTGATCTCATCATCGGTTATTGTTATAAGGTACGATGCATCTACCCCTCTAGAACATGATTCTCGGCAAATCAGCCTTCAAGCTTACCGCCGGAAGCGGGGTTGATAGCATCATTGATGGTGCGGCCTTGAGATTCCCGCATGAAGTCCGGATAGTGCTTCTCAAGGTCTATCTTCATCACCCGTAGCATCCTCAAGCGGTAAAGTGCTTCCACTTGACCAAGTATTGCAACATTTGAGTCCTCTGAAGTGCGTTTTGTAAGCTCGATCGAAAGAGCTTGGGGCACTATTTCGATTGCTCTTCCGTCATTTCTAGGAGTGTTGGAGTATCCAAACCTCCTGCGGATCAGGGGTGTGTTGCTTGAGAAGACTCCGTGAAAGACCTTGTGGATCTTCAAAGCGGGGTGGCAAGTCAAGCGATATGTTCTCCCACACGCGTCGGTAATCACGAATGGCCCAGCCCATCGGGTGCCAACTTCTTCACAGTTCCCAATTTTAAGCGGCTTGTTTTACTTTGATCTTAAGCCAAACCGATTAAGCCCACGGAAGATCCGGTGGGGTTCGGTGCTTATCGACTAAACTTTTCTCGGCGATTTGCGTGCGTAAATAAGTAACCCCCGAACTTCTTCCACCAAGGCCTGCATTTCTAGAAGGAGTTGTTGAGACCTCCACTTTAGAAAGAGGATTATGCCATGTGCGGAGTAAGACATTGATAGCCATAATTTATCATGAAGGGAGACATTCTAGAAGACTCCTGCTTTATCTTTGTTGTAGGCCGAATTCTACCAAGTAAATATAATCCGCCCATTGTATTTGTTTTACTCCATACATAGCTTCTTAGCATGTCTTCGATATCACGATTGACCGTTACGTTTGACCATCTGTGCGAGGATGGTAGGCTGTACTCATGGCAAGCTTGGTGCGAATGGTGGCGAAGAAATCCTTCGAGAATGCTGCGACAAACTTAGGATCCATATCCGATACAATTACTCTTGGCATCCCGTGCAACACGAAAATTTCCTTTGCAAAGAGCAAGGCGATTATCGAAGGCGGTGTCAGGTGGTCGCGACATGGCGGGGAGGTGAGCCATCTTTGATAATTTGTGGACCCGCGACCATTAAGGCATCATACCCACGAGATGCGTGGGAAGCCCCACAATGAAATCCATGGTTATGACTTCCCACTTGGCGTTGGGCACATCAAAGGTTGCAACTCCCGGAACTCTTAATTGCTCTGCCTTGGTTTCTTGACAAACCGACAATTGTTTTGATGTACCTAGCAATATCCTTCTTCATGGAAGGCCAAAAATAGGCTGGAGCGGATCTTAAAGTAAGTTTTCATAAAACCCGCATGTCTGCTATAGGGCTGTTGTGGGTGTCATGGAGAATCAACTTTGAACCCCTCGAAGTCAACTGGAACACACAACTTATCTTTGTAATATAATAAGTTGCCCTCCTTCTTATATGAGCGGAATGCTTCCACGTTCTCTATCGGTGCGGGCTTCCCTACCCAAACTTTCCCAAATATTACGAGAATTAGGGATCGTGGCCAAGGTGCGTTCTATCTGCTTCCCAAACTTGCTGGTGAGTGTGGAAATGGCATTACAATGGGTGCGGGTTATAAAGGGATGACGTGACAAAGCATCCGCAACCACATTGTGCTTTCCTGGCTTGTATACAATCTCGAAGTCATATTCCTCAAGGAATTCCATCCATCTTATTTGGGAGATTTAGATTTGGTGGGTGGATAGATAAGACTCGATGATCCGTATCCAAGCGAAATCTTCTACCAAGAAGGTAGTGTCTCCAAATACGGAGCGCACGTACAACTGCCAGCAACTCCTGGTCATGGGTAGGGTATCGCTGCTCTGCATCATTCATCTTCTTTGAATCGTAGGCAACAACTCTCCCCTCCTGCATTAACACACCACCGGTAGCTATCTTACTACGCATCGGTGGCTCTGGATTTATCCTTTTCGGATCGGGCAAGGTAAGGACTGGTGCGATGTTAAAGCATCCTTGAGTTTAAAAGCCGACTTGGACTTTTGTTTCCCAATGTTCCATCAATCCTTTACTTGCTCATGTCTTGTGAGATTAGTAAGAGGTCGCGGCAATTGTTGCAAAATCCTTAACAAATTTCGATAATATCCTGCGAGTCCCAAGAAACTCCGGACCTCACGAAACATTAGGCTGGAATGGGCCAATCCTTTCTTGCTTCTATCTTAGCTGGAGTGCGTAGCAATTCCTTATACGAGATAATATGCCCCAAGTAGTCCACCCTCGGTTGGCGAACTTGCATTTAGAGAACTTGGCGAAGAGCTGATGGCCTTTAGCTTTTGCAAAGCTAATCGAAGATGTTGTTCATGTTCTTTGCAAGGTTTTACTATAGATGAGAATGTCATCAAAGAAAATGACAACAAAGTCATCCAAGTATTGGCGGGAAGATGTCATTCATCGGCCGCATAAGCGTTTCTGGGCGTTGGTCAATCAAAAGGCATGGCCGGTGAATTCATAATGCCCATATCGAATGCAAAGAGACTTATGGATGTCCTCTTCCTTAATCCTTATCGATGGTACCCGGGCGCAAATCAATCTTTGAAATATTTTGCTCCTTATGGCGGTCCATAGATCATCGCCCCTAGGCAAAAGCATAGCGATTCTTGATGGTATGCTTGTTGAGTTACCTATAATCAATACACATCCTTAAGGAGCCATCTTTCTTCTTGACAAAAAGAATAGGGCGCCAAATGGCGAAACACTAGGCGAATAAACCCCAAATTCATTAACTCTTGTAGGCTGTTTCTTAAGCTCAGCTAACTCAGGAGGACTCATTCGATGCGGGGCCTTGCTGGTAGGCTTAGTTCACGGTTCAAGAGTTATCTCACATTCTACCCCTCTAAAAAGGAGGAAGCTTATGGATCTCATCACGGAAAAAGATCGCTAAATTCGAAGAAGGGGGTAGCAATATCTAATGGTAAGGCATCGATTTCTTGCTTCTTTTTAGAGTCCGGACTCAATGGAAGCAATTCTAATGGCCTATAAAGGAGTTCACTCTGCATATAGCTTTTAAATAATCTTGTTTTAAGGACATTGGCGCATAGCGAGTTGAATGGATCACCTTTTATTGTCACCGTGCTCCATTAAGCGGCGTTGAAGGTGACCTCCCGTTTCTCCGCGATCTATGTTGGCCTTGGCGGCCGCTAAAACTCCATTCCCAAATAAGATCATATTTTCCAATGTCCATTAACTTCGGCACCCAAGGCAACCGGTGCACCCGCAACCGCATCTTAAGGTTAATCACGGCGACCATGGTATGTCTGATCTTACCACCGGCCAATGTGGTAGCTTAGGTCGGGGATTTCAAAGTCTCCAAATTTGCGATGCACAGGGCCATTCTAGGAGAAGCAAAAATTATCGCATTACTACGTGTCCATCAAAATTATGAAGGGCTTCTTGTCTATTTGGCCTATTGTAGAAATAACGAAGAGGTTGACTTTTCGGCATTACTGTTTCTATAGCGGCAAGAATATGAGGCCTTACTTAGTGAATGTACTTTCGGGGAGCCTCGTCCTCCGCGGCAAGATTGGACTCGGATCTTCCCAATCGAATTCGGCCATGGCGATTGAAGCGATCTGGCGTATGCGTCACGGACAATTTTGCATGAAATGTCCGGGCCTCATGCACCGGTAACATGCCTTATCCGTGGAGCTGTTCTCACGGCCTCTTTAGGAATGGGTTGTAAGAGGCCCGAACTTCCTTACCAACATTGTTACGTTTATCCGGCGTGCTAAAGGACTTTCTTCTCCGCGGTTGTAAGAATTGTCTTTGAGGGCCCCGGACTTGCGACGGGGTTTGTAAAGGTGTGGACGGCCGTGCTCGCGAATAAGGGCAAAAATCGCGGATCTTGGCTCCTTGGCGTGTCTTCCTCAAGGCTTAATGCCTTAGCTTCGCCCACTGCACCTCTGACTTTTGGGTCAATGGCCTTGACCATACGTTTAATGGATGGGGCCAATCCTTCAATGTAGCCCTCCTTGCCCTTTTCTCATTCATTCCCGGTACATACAACCTCAAGCGCGAATTCGTCGATTAGGCACGCTGCGGACATGCCCTTGTTCCAACCTATAAAAGGTCTGAATCATTTGGCATTTGTGCTACGAGGCACATAATGCGATTTAAAAGCCTTAGCGAACTTCTTGAACTTGCATCGCTCTGTCCGGTGCTTAGCTCTAAGCGTAACCCTTCCACCAAATACGGGCAGCTCCATGGGTTGGTGGTGGCGACCTTCCACTGTATCCTTCTCCAGTCATTCCATAGGACTTCCCAAATTCCTTCATCTCATCCAACCAAGATTCTGCGTTCAAGCCTCCTCGGGATTTCCCGTCAAAGCGAAACTAATTTCGGTTCTTCCATATGCTAGTGATGGGTACGTATCAGCAGTTTTCCGGTACTCCTTATCCTTCGCCTTGAATGGTCAGCATCGGCGGCGAGGACCCCAAGAACCCGAGGTGGCCGAATGTGAGGAGGCGGCGCTATCCTTAGAGGAACTCCGGTGACGTTTAGCATGAGTTCTCCGTGGTACAGGTACAGGGCTAGCTCTGGGAGGAGATGGCTGTTGCGCAGGTGGACTCAGTGGTCGCGGAGGCAATTCCGGTCCATCCTCCTGAGTATGTGGCAGTGGATTGGTATGTAAAACATAGGCCTGTAACTCGCCGAGTTGCCTTTTCATTAACATCAATTCTTGTTCAGGGGTGAGCCTACTGGCGTTGGAGGGTGTTTGCCAAGCGGCGTTACGTACACCGTCTATAGGAGTCATTCATGAATATATAAGCAGATTTACATTAATGTGCAATCCCTTTTTAAGTTAATTGAACAAAAGTATATACAAACAGAAGACAACTCTTGTATTTCATTCCAGTTGATTATAACAACGAATTAGATTGATACATGGATTGAGACAAAAGTAGGTATGATACAATGGGAACTTTTAAAGTTCTCTTTGGCACAGCGTAACCACAACAACGAAAACACAACGGAAAGACCAAGCCTAGGGGTTGGCGAAGAAGTCTGAGATCGGCGTGGCGGTACTCTCCCAGTGCGGCTTCGGACGAGTTTATAAGCGTGCCCAGGCTTGGACAATGATTGCTTGGTACTCCCATGTTGGGCTGATAATCGAAGGTTAAAGAGCCTTATCGCATAAAGAGTTGCCAAAGATGGTGGTTTGGCGTCCTCAAAGGCCGTGCTGGTCATATTCCAATAGTCCCGTAGTGCGACCGCGGGTCATCTTGAGATCCTCGGCTTCGATCCACGAGGATGCTAACTATCTCTAGCCCTTTATCAGGGTCATAGAGTTCCCCTGGTGGCGGTGGTTCGGTTTCATAGCCTTCCTCCCACTCTGGATATTCACCATATCTCTGGCCATAGTCACAGTGCGGCGGACGGGATCGTCCCTCCCTAACCATGTCGGTAATTCTTTCCTCATATTCCCAAATGGTTTCCTCTGCAACATAGTTGGAGTGAATAGAGAACATTTTGTAATTCCACTATACCCTAAACTTTAATGCTTTGGAAGAGGATGTCATAAAAAAACAATTTAGTTATGCTCATCAAGAAAACTTTGTATTTAATAAGTAGATAAGGTACACATTTTTTTCAATATGGTTTAAACAATTGCCAATCCCAAAATCTCATAACTACATGTGTGTAAATATATGTATATAACAAAATTTATATAGCATCTTTAGTTCGGGAACTAGGCCCCTCCTCTTTATCCTTAGCCCTAGGAGGTGGTGGAGGCGGTGGTGTCGCAAGCAGACCTACCCGGGTCCCGCGGTGGCCGCCGCAATGATGCAACCTCGGTGGATAAGCAACGGCCAATGGGGCTGCGTGAGGAGCTTCATGCCCATCAAGGCGCAATATCTGGCCCAAGGCCGTAAGGGCAAAGATCCGTCGTCTGCAGTACATACGTAAGCGTCACGATAGGGAAGCTTCTTGTGGCGGCGAGTGTAGAAAGTGCGGAGGGCCCACCATGAAGCTTCAGCCTCGGCCTAAGTCCCGGGCTATGAAGAGAACTTGCCCGTATTTGAAGGCCGACAAAAGCGGGTAAGGTGGTTGCCCAGCACCTTCCCTTGCGGAGTTTTGAATCACGGCCACCTCCTTATCAAGTCCATGGGGACTTCTTCCTCCTTGAGCTCCTGTTGCTCCTCCTTCTTGTGTGCGGGGGTTATGATATAAATCTTCGCCCTCATCATCACGAGTCGGAGGAACCTCAACCATATTAATGTTTGGGGCGTGAGGTCCCATAGGCTGTGAAGGCTTCTGGTGCGGGCTGTGAAGGCGGTTCATCACAAAGTCCCGAAAGGCGTAAAAAGTCTCCGCGGCTCTAGGGTCTCGGCGGGATGAAGCGGTGGTACCTCCTCGAAAGGAAGCTTCGATAGAAGTGAAGTCGATAAAATCATCCATGCAATACTCCGCAAGCTCGTAAAAGTACATGGTCCTTGGCGCTTCGTCCGAATCCGACCACCATATGATAAGTCGGATGATATCATCAAGAGGAGGTACTCCTGCCCTTGGTGATAAATAGCGGGGAGGCCGTCTAACCCGACAAGCCTATAGCTTGTTCACGGCCTGATGGTAACTCCTCCGCGGCTCTTTCCAGCGGTGAGTAAGTAAGCCATCCCTATATGCTCATCATCCCCTCCTCGGAGGATTCCGGCGGTTTGCTCCTCTCTCTTTGGCAAAGTCTCATCCTCAACATATTGGTCCATGAGGATAGCGGTAGTAGCTTCAAATACTGCTGCCCACGATGTTGGACTACCGGTAGGTGTTTTCCCCCATCGGAGTTTCCCCTTGAGGGGCGTCGTGCGCATCGTGTCCCCACCTAACATCTGCCGGACGATCTCAGCTCCAAAATACAGGTGGGGAGGATCCCCAAGAGGAATACATAGAGGAAGGATTTCCTCCATGTAGAAATCAAGAAATCGGCGTAGTCCGGTGCCGCCGCGATGTTGGTAAGGAGATCTATCTTGTTGGCATAGCAAAGGTTCTGGCCAGTCGAAGGGAACACATGGATCCCATGTCTCTCCGTCATGGTACCAGGCAAGGTCGTGGCCGCGTATGGCTAGAAGGGAGGAGAGAGGAAAAGAAGCGTTTAAAAATAACCCTACAGTCCCCTTTAAACCCTCTTAATAAAGCCGGCGTCGGCATTATATTTTTAAATTTAACATGGAAAAAAAAAAAACATTAAACTTTTAATTCAAAATAAAAGCTTCTTTATTAATTATCACAAAAAGAATATGTACAAATCACGGATCCCATAGCCGTGTAGGCTAAGGTTGCTCCCAGGTATCCCTCGGGCGAGGGCTAAATCCTTAGGCATTATGGTGACCCTCTTTGCGTGGATAAGCGCCAAAGGTTGGCGTCACCAAAAGTGCTACCAAGTAGGCTTCCTGACCTCTTGGGCGCCAAAATTACAAAAGGTGCGGAAGCGGAGATCGGTCTTAAATTTAACATGCGATCTCCGTACCGGCCTCGGAAAAGCGGCTTCTACATCGTGGCGGTCCGTGGACCTGAAATTTCGCGGATCTCCCGCCAATGCCACGATGCGGGTGGAACCGAAATGAGGCTTCGGCTGTGGCGGAACATGCAAGTGCCCCCCGGTGTTGTAGCTGTCTTAAGCCCGGCAAATGGTGGGCGTTGTCAACCCGGCTGACGCCTCCGGGCCGGGCTGGTCTTCTTACCAAAAAGCCCGAAGCCCCTTAGCTTTTTCCTTGTAATGACTGCTTAGGACTTATGGGCGACACCCTTCCTCCGGTGCTTCACGGTCTGGTGCGTCGGTTTTGGGTCCGGCCCACTCCCAGACGCACCTCCCTCTTGCTGGTCCCGCTGGTCTTGCCGGTCCCGCTCATCTTGCTCAATCTTCTCCCGCTCCTCCCGAGCTCTCTTTCGATCTTCTTGGATCGAGCAAAAAAGTTGGGCTGCTGACACGGGCGATTAAGTTCGGCGTGGTGCGGATTTGGCCGCGAACCCATGTCTATCACGGATAGTCACCCGGATAGTCTAGGCTAATGTCGGGGATTTCCCCATTCAAAGCTGTTGGAACCCTCATGCCCGGTGGTATGGGGAACCTCGATAGCCCATCAATGGCGGCAAAGCCGTCCCCCCAGGTAGCCGTACTCCCTCCCGGCCTGCCGGTCGCCCGCTCAATCTCCCGGTGGTCATCCTCTGGGCCAAACCCCACGATCTGATTGGCCTCTGCCCTGACATCTTCCTCCTCCGTATGGCCTTCCTGCTCAGGAGGATAAAACTTGATGAGCATCATTACCATGTCTGGTTGCTCAACAATGGTATATGGGAGCTGGCGTGGGTTCAGGATAATAAAGCGGCTCGAGAAATGATAGATAGGATAAGGAATCCTATCATTGTTCTCAAACTTGTTGACCAGCTCATCCAACAAGATGTCGGCGGGCTGGAGTCAGTGGCCATGTGCTTAGCAATCATGGCGTGAGATCTCCCACGATGCTCAAAGGTGGTTGGATCCGGAAGCCTCTTGGTGATAGCCATAGGGAAGGGTGAGGCGTATTTGGCGGGCGAAGATGGCAAAAGGGGCGCTTAAGAGGCACAAGGCACAAAAAGCGCAGGCAGGGTCCGGTCCGGTCGGCGATGGCGAGGGCTGACTCAGCGGTTGAGGCGCTGAAGCACAAACAAATGGCAAGAATTAGTTTGTTAAACGGCCACTTAACTTTTAAAATTTCAAATTTTTCCCTTTATTAGCGCCGAAATTTTATTATTATAAAATTATCTGGCGGAAATACACTGCCACATCTGGCCGGTAGAGGGCATTATCTGACCTTCCACCTCACCGGGTCGCCCGAAAAGCAAGCCCCGGCCGAAAGTTGACTTCAGCCCGGCCCGCTGTTGACTTCGGTCCGACGGGGTCGGGCCGAGGGCATTCCGGCGCCGCCCACCTTGACTACAAAGCTTCAAAATGCAAGCGAAGTTTGTTTTTGGGCCTGCCCTTGACCATTTTAAGCCTAGAGTCGATTGTTCTAGGGTAATTGAGTCGCGCCGAGATCCAATGGAGCCATCCTCTTCATCATTTTATGCTACCCTCTTGACACCTGTTAGGCCTCCAATCTTGGGCCCTCCACTTCAAAGCTATAATTTCTTTACTTAACCTAACACCAAACCAAACAACAAAGAGAACTAACGACACATTGACTTAGCCTCCTCCTAACTACCGCGGTACTTTCGAGTTAGTGTTTGGCGGTGCTATGATTTCGAACAGCAAAAAATCGCGGCTCTGATACCAGCGTGGCGGCTCCCGAATATATCGACCCTCGGACGTATACATGCGAGGACTTTCCCCTCCCATGGCGAACATCTCACCATGGCGGGGCCCTCCGATGCATTTTCGGGCCACCTATGAAATGAGGCTGGGAAGAAGGACCTGAAAAGGTCATTCATTACGCCTTCAATGGGACTCCCTACGTCGAGGAAGCATGAATACAAGGGTTAGCACCGCGGCATGAATATACATAAATAACCACCCACGAAGGGTTGGTGGCATCCATCTAATATACCAGCGGCATAGAATATGCATCTAATCCTAGGAAAACACCCGGAACCGAGGTTCTACCCGGCTCGGACTCCGGTGAGGATCGTGGCGGCTAGGCCTCAAGAGATCGGCGGACCGAATCTTGGCATGGCGTTGGCGGGCAATAGAACATCGGCTAGGGTTGTCCACTCCATCCGCCCCTCACATTGCACACTTTGCGGATGGGTCAATTCATGCTATGGCTTTGCTATAGCCTTCCGAGACGCAGTTGAGAGGAATCACCCTTTGAGCCTACTCCGGGTTCATGGCGCTGATCCGATGGGGCAGGGAGGCGTCCCCTTCGAGAATCCACGGTGGTTCCACGGGCGAGCTAGAGAATACGTGCGCGCAGTCCCAGTATCGTGCCCGACTTACTGCGCCCTAAATCTACTCAAAGTGCAAAGGTGCTCCATACGGATCACACCTTCCCACCCGAGAGTGTCAGACCCATACCCGGCCCTCGTGGACCGGCTATCGAGGCCTAGCCCAATGTAGGAGTCTCGGGAGCCATGTATGCTCATGCAAGACCCCACCCCTCATGTCACCACGTGTTCCTTGTGCGGTGCTAAGCCGACCATAGCATCTAGGACCCGGTGGGTTCTTGTGCCTGAGCGCAATTAATGGGACTCTATTGGCTATCTAGGAGCATACTACAATACATGGTTCGGAGGTCTCTACCCCCATAATCCCCCGTTTTGATCAGATTTAATTGAAGAGCTAACAATTCATCCTCTCAGAGTAGAAATCGAATTGAATATAAAGAGAATTTGTTTGTATAACCAAGGGTTAGATTGAATCCCAAAGAGAAGAGAGAAACGGACACAACCAAAGCGTTATCTAGAATTCACATAGCCACCTACCTGATTTCGGGCTGGACTCATTTCCATGGGGCTTCCATCTCGGGGAGTTAGGAATTCAGATTTCTGTCTTTACGAGGGGCGACTAGTATGGTGATTCTCTGCGGTGGATGATGGCTACCATCTCGGCCTTCCTTGGTCGATTAGAGGAGTCAATCCGGGGATAGGGGTCAAGTTGGCATCCAAACTTGGCAACCCCATGCACCCCAATCGATTGGGCGCAGTGGCCCTCCCCAAATGGTAATTAGCCCCACTTCCTAAGTTATAGGTTATTATTATTACTGTGTTAAATTAGCATAGCTAATTTAATCCATTGTAAGGTAACCCCTTAGGTTGCAATCACGTTCCCATACTCCCATGGTAGCGTACCTTTAGGAGGGGTGACGTGCTTGTATTTGTACGTGCCTCGTATGAATACGTGACGTAGACCGTATAAATACGTGGAACGTCACAAAAGGATGCTGGCAAACTGTTTAATAGCATGCAAACTTTTTCTTCTTCTTGCATGGCTATTCCTGTGGACTGCAGTTCGTCCAGCAATTCTTTCATGGCGCACATATGCTCCACAAAATCTCCTCCTTCATTCAGTTGAAGGCCATACAATTTTTTTCTTAATGCCAGACGATTTCCTGCTAAATCCGAGGCATAATGACTCATCAAGATTCTCCATACTTCATATGCAGATGAAGCTCCTCTCACAAGTCTTGCTGGGGTTTCATCAAGACTTTAGCGACATGATTAGACGAAGCTTTTCCGGTCTTTCTCGCAAAGTCTCAATCTATATCCCTTGCTGAAGCATTCAAAGATCACTTGCACGACTTCCTCATGCGGATTCGTGCAAGATTCACGTAAGGGACCCGCGGTTTCACTTCGAGGGTTGGGGTACACACGACTTCCCAAAGCCTTTGTCTTCCAATATCATCTCAGATCTTCCACTTCCATATCTGAAAATCCTTTCCAAAGAAAACGGGATCAAGCGCCCTATATGCTCAAGGTCCCATTTGTAGCAAACGGGCAAGAGTCCATGGTGAATCGAAGAATGATCAAAGAAAATATGGCGAAATGGAATAATCGTGAGCATTGTTGCGGCGATCGAGGGGTCTACGATTTAGTACAAGGCCCATAACCTATAACAATTTAATACAGATTATAGAAAACACTTGTAACAACAAATGAGAAAGCACTTGATCTTACGAGGAAATGACTCAAGAACTTGGTGGTATTTCATTGAATCAGATTTTCTTTAAGTACACAATGCTTCATAATTCAAGGCTGAACTCAAGGAGTAATTTAGGCAACTGCTACAATTTAGGAACCGAGAACTTCTACTTGGCATAACTTAAGGAATCATTTAATATTCTAACAGGAATTCCGGTGGTTTTGCTTCCAGCTTCGTGCACTCTTACAGAAATTTTGCCGCTTGCTTTCTTGTATCTATATCATTGTGTAGCAAGGCAGATTAAACCAAAAGGAAATGTAGAAGAGGCTGCCTCTATCCACTGCCAGGTCTTCTTCTTTCTTGCAAAAAGAAAAAAAATCAAAACACAGGGCCAATGCGTGATGCTGTACCTACAACGGAAATAATGGCTTTATCTTCTACGGATGTTCCTATAGTGTATTCGTTGCTTCAAAATGCATTAAGCCAAGATGAACTTGTCCGCAAACCAGCAGAAGCTGCTCTCAAAAGAGGCGCGGGAAAACCGGCCCGGATTTTCCATTTCCTGCAAAAAGAAAAAAATCAAAACACAGGGCCAATGCCAATGCTTCAGGAACACTTCCGCCTTTGCCTGCTCCCCTTAATCCCCTTGAAACACTTCTTTATCTGCTTCTAATTCTCACTTACAGGAAAGAAATCGCCGGAACAAGAGTAAGACAAAAAAAAAAAATCCCTTTCTCTAAAATCTTTTCGAGAATAGCCGTAGGATTAATTTCTAAGAATTAATTAGCGGTGGATATCTCTTCCCCAAAAAATAATCTATTTATATTTTCTTACGGAAACCCTTCCGGGTTTTAAGATATGGAAACCCTTCCGTATTTCATGGAAATTCGGAAGGGTTTCCATAGATAAACCCGAAAGGGTTTCCACTAATTTATTTAATAACCCCAATCGGGGGAGATAGTGTGATCGTCTTTTTCATGTCTAATTATTTTAATTCTTCATCTTCGTTTGTTGGCCTCTTTGGCTCTTTGTGGAATGACTTTGTATATTAAACCTAGTCCAATAAAGATGGCAGGAAAGATAGCTAACAAAGCAAAAAGATCAAAATCCTACATCTTAATTGGGAGCTGTAAAACTATTGATGGAATATACTGGGTCGGTCTAGGATCTTGTGTCATTAATAATAAGCACAACCACTAACTGATTTCTTTCTATGACATTGACTGCAAGGAACATTAAATTTGTACATAAATTTGTACAACGAATCACTCCAAATCTTTTCCCGAGTTCCAGAACTCTCTATCCTGACCATAGCCTCTGGCGGCAGAGCCAGATCATCCCTTATCTCAACCAGATCATCCGTGAATGTAGTGCCAAGTAGTGCTGCATTGCAAAAGGTGGAGGTTTTGCAAGAGGTAGGAATCTTTTAGAGGTTTTTTCTTACAGGGTATATTACTGGATATATTTTGAGTAGAATGGCTTTGTTTCTTAGCACTCCATAGGGAGTATAGTATCTCTTAGAGAATCCCTTGAATCAAAGAAAAAATTTGATCTCCTTAATTTACATTTGGCTTGTTTATACTGGACAGATCTCTATTATTAATTTTATATACTGGATATGGGGAGATTGCGTCACCATTAAAGATGCAGAAGATGTTATTCCATTAAACATTGAAATAAGTATGTGATTCATATAAAGTCTAGAATATGCTCCACCATAAGCTCTGCAACCAGAGCTAAGCATATGTCTAGAGAAAATAATACTTGCATTAATATGTTTCTTATTTCTTTCTAGCTTTAGCCTAAACTTGCTTGCATCAATACTCACCATTTATCTTTGCCTTTGCCCAAGTTCCTGCTAATGGATTTTTTCTTCAAAAGCTTTGTTTGCCACTTCCAATTGTTCTTGCAAATGAGCTTTTTCTTTTCCATTCTTTGTTTGGCTGTTGCAATAGTGTTCCAACTGCTTTTATTTTTCAGGTCTAATTGTTTTAACACTTCATCTTTTTCTTCACCTTGACCTTGAAGTTTAATCCTATTGCTCATAAATTTTATTGAAATGGGGAGGATCTGTCAAGGTTTCCGTTAATGTTTGTTGAAGTTGGTCAATCTTGTTCCTACTTTGGTTGATTATTTACTCCATGTGGATGCTTATAGATTGGGATGCTCGCAAGCATTATCCGTCCCTCCCTCTTCTGGAGCCAGATGCTTATTTGTTTGGTAGGTTCAAACAAACTCAGCTATTCAAGCTGCAAATGGGTGCCCATATTTGTTCAAGGCTATAGACAGTTTGGACTACCATTGTTTGCGACATAAATTATCTGAACGCTGGTGAGTAGTTTGCATCAAGTTACAACAGTCTCTTTGCTAGTTAAAATCTGAATTGTGACACACTCCAGGACATCAAATAATTAAGGTTAGAAAAAAAGGATCCAATTGTTATGTTGTTAACCATCATCATGTTCTACTATTTGCTTTAGTAACTTGGAGCTATTTGTTCCAAATCACCATGTTGTACCAGTGCGAAATTGTTTGGGCTACTTTAAACAAGGTGCTGCGCACGGAGGGTTGCCCTCCGTGACTCGAGGGTGAAGTGGCTTAAATCATACTTCAAAGTCATGTTTCACAATCAATCAAAAATGCTACTTCAAAACAATACAATACTTGATACTTGATTCTTGTTTTCAACAAGAATTTCACCCTTGATCCCTAAAATATTATTCTAGGTCTGGAAAGGGCCAATTCAAGCCTACGCAATTTACCTCTTGTAGATTGAACTCCTCCTTGTTTCTCTGATCAATAACTCAAATGCCTATAGCCTTTGGCAGCCCCAATGCCACATTATCATCTAATAATCTTATGTACAGGCTGCATCCTTATCCTTACAACTCCTCCTCAGCCTGTACCTACTTGTGCTTGACACTAGTTTAAATTCTGTCAACACCTTACTGAGCATATCTACTTGCTTTGATACCACTGTTAGTTCTCAGTAAATAGCCTAATCATAGTCATATCCCTCAAGAAATCACACAGGATCTCCGTGGATATTAATATAATATATATCTATCTCTCCTAACCTTTAGCTTCCAGAATGACTTCCAAGAATAAGTGGTAGGCTCTACATTTTTAACACTTCTATAAGACTGCCTCAGTTTCTTCCAGCTAGGTGTCAACGACAAAAAGCGCAAACACTTACACCAAGTCAGACCTCTAGTAAAAAAAAAAAAATAAAGCACATTGGGAAACCTTTCAAACAAAGGCCAGGCAAAAAAAGCATATACCAAGTTCTTAATGCATCAGATGCCCCTTGTCATGTGTAAGACTCTTGTACAATTCAAAGTGGTGTGAGAGGAGTATCATCAGAATGTTCTGTTAAACATGCAATTTTGCCTATGAAAATTTTAGTCAAATTTCAACAAGTTCAATGCTATTATTACGTCCTAGACTTTGACGCACACAACAATGGATATGAATGCAGAGACACCACTAGACATTATAAACTATTATTTACAATTTTGGCATTCGGTTACGTGTACAACTGTTTTGTTCGAATTAAAAAATAACACAAACATGCATTTCACATCTATATCAAACATTGTGTAGGCCACCTCTGAAAGCTCCAATTTTCATTTTAGAATAGATAGACGTGAACTAACTCCTTAAACATGATAATACAGTTCATTCCATGTTGCTTTCAATATGCACATGTACTATAGGAGAGGGACATTCATCACACCACTTATCACAGATCCCCGGTTTCGGTCGCGGTGGTTGAGAACACAAAATTCGCCACCACATGGAAAAAACTTATAATGATTTTGGATTCAAAACATAAAAATATGGGATAAGATACAAAAGGCGAATCATCATGCAAGAAAAGTTAAAGCTCTTAGATCCTCGGTCAGCAAGGCTCTTCGCCCTGTTTGAAAGCTCTTGTCTAGTTTTTTCAAATTGCTGCTTTGGCATGGTCAGACAATAGAGTAAATGGTATCGGAATAATGATTCTATAAAAAATGTAGCTTTTGAAATGGATTGTGGCCGTTAAAATATACCTGCAAAGTTACTAATATCATGCATCAGAAAGCAAAAATATATCTATTAAAAGTATGTATTGCAACAAACACATTTTAGTTGGCAGCATTTTTGAAGCGATAGAACTGAAAATGATGGACCAAACTACATAAGCACAAAATTGGTCAAGAGAGAGGGAGAGAAGGTGGAGTGGCAAAATCCAGGTCTCATGCCACATTAAGTTCAAATTGAATAACTATGTATGCTAAAACTTCCTTTGGAGAAGCTAATGGTAAGTTTTGTAAACCAATTGTTTAAGCACACCACTTTATACGTTACCTCAAGGAACTTTTTGTCTCAGTTGCCAAAAAGGTGCCCATACAAATGCTGCAAAAAGAACTGGGAATTGAAGATGTCGTGTCTTTATATGGTACAGATATGGCAATTACGCAAACTTCCCCAATTTTTTCTTTGAATTTGTAGTCTGGTCTCCTCTCTAAGAAGTCACACTGAAGCCGACAAAACCAGCTCCAATTCCTAAAGGATGTTTTGCATGGCATGTTTGGTAGAAACATGCCAATAGAAACATGACCAAAGATGACGATGTTGCACATCAAATAGTGGTAAAATGTCTTCTTTGTGTGCTATCACAAAACCCCTGAACAAGTATTTGCTATTTCCAAGAGGATCTGAAGTCTTTCGCAAACCCTGCAATTCAAAACAATTCTCCTGTTAGTCAAAAGCTTGCATTCAGCAGTCAATAAGCAGGGATACTTAAGATGGATAAATGAAATTTAAGATATTCAAAGTACTCACGAACAACGTAACAAAGGCATGACAACTTTTTCCGTAAAGAATGGCTTCACCTTGAGATAAACCCATAAAAGCCTGAAACTGTCTTTTGCAAAGTCAATCTTTTCCATGTCTCAGATACCCATGTATCCGTGGAGAGAGATGATGCTTCATTTTTGTTTTTAAGACATTTCTTCCATGGGCAACATGCCACAGTCAATACACCAAAGCAAGGTTCCATATAGCTTTGCACCAGAGCAAGGCTTAAATACCTCTCATTATCTATCACATTGAAACAGACAATTGGATGGGATAGGGCTAGCCGTACAACAAGCACAACAAGCTCTTTTACCTTCCTGCAATAGCTATTGAGAAGAAAACCACATCAAGAAGTCCACATAACATCCGAAGATTGGGTAATGCAAAGAACATACATGATGGATTGCCTACTAGATAGTAAGCTCCTCATATACCTTACCCTAAAAAATGGGCCATCATATGATTTTTTCTTGCAAAACTTGTCTAAGGAATTCAACTTCTGCTATAGTGATTAAGACAGTCAGATGAAAGCACTAAATATAATTCTAACAAATAGGCAAACATGCTAATATGGATGACATATGGGGTATCACAAAGATGCTAACATGAAAATCTCGCATGATATATTATCTCTTTCTCCCTACGGAAGACATTAAATCTCTTTACATACATCCGTGGACCATTTCATTATCTTCAAAGACCACTTGTCCAATTTCTTTACTTCGTGACTCCAAGCAAAGGCTATTCCTCCAATATAATGGGCACATGAGCCCATAATTTAAAACCATAACGTTTATACATTTAAACTCATGTTGAAAACAATACAACAAAGCCTTCTCACAATGAGACAAACTCGCAGATTGTTAGTCGCAGAGACTCATCCCCTCGAGTGGTGAATCCATGACTATGAAGTTTTGCATGACCATTAAATAAAAATCCTCGTCCCCACAAAGAAGAATGCATTGGGTTTACATGTGAATCCTTTGTCAAATGTTGCAAAATATGTGCACATATCTTTAAGCAATGCTATAGTTCCTTCGCAATGCCGATTTCTTCAAATAATCTCCATGGCATGTCTAGTTGCTAGTGTAGATGGAGATCTTCATCCATATAAAAAGTACCACTAATACAACAAGCCTTGCAAACCAATCTCTTACACATACTATCTAAAGAGGTAGGAAAGTAATTACATATAAAGAAATGCATATTTCGTGATTTTACCGCATCAATGTCGCTGCCGGTTTGAAGCGGGTATATGTTCCGAAAGACAAGCCACCGATCTTCTCAAAGACCATGGACTTCGCACTAAAACCTCAACATGCAGAGGATAGTCACAGGCCATTAGCTCTAAGATGTTATCTATCACAGTAAATTGCAAAACAGCCAGGATAAGTGAATATACCTGATTACGCTTCTTTGGGATAATAAACTTATGAATTTGGTATGAATGAAACAAAGGATTTAGAGAAGAAAACGCAATGCCAAATACAGTCCCGAAGATAAATAAAAATAAGGGAAGTGCTGGAGTTGGGAAGCTCCAAATCTTTCATTAACTGCAGAAGCTCCAATTATAAGGGCCGGAAATGCAAGAATCGGACCAACATTCGAGCGACATCCATCAATGCTGCAGCCTCGAGCAAGGAGCGAGCACCGGTTTCCCGGTTTCCACAGTCCCTCTCCAGCAACAGGGGCAACCGAGAATTTACAGCCCATGATCATTGGCATATTCTCGGCATATATTGGCATATACCTAGTATATGCCACAAACCCACCTCAACAAGGGCTTGCCCCCTTAGGGGCAACCCAAAAAAAGGGGGACCCAATTGTTATATTGTTGTTGAGAAGACCCAATTGCTATACTGTTCAGGGGTAACCCATTGTGCGCCGCCGCCTTGTTTTTAGTTTGTCTGGAATTGGGTTTTCTATTTTCGGTGGCAGGTTAGGGTGGCATGAAGATGCGGATGTTTTGCAGTAGGGCAAGGCAGCAGGGTAGGACGACGTCTCATGTAGGATAGGGCAAAGGGCTTTTGGATGCAGAATATCCACTCACACAAGCCATTTTCTCCACAGATAGTAATCGGTGCTTCCAAGGCAAAATCTGAGTTTTTTATTCAACTTGTATCAAAGCTTTGCATTTTCCTTTGCAAGTGGAGCTCGTGGCTCGTGGAGGCAGTGACTAGGACTGTGGCTGAAGCTATATCAAAAGACCTTTACTGTTGAAGAATCAGTCCGAGATGTTTCTCTCCTTCAGACATGTTTTCCTGTTTTAGAGTTGAACCTAAGCATCCAATGTTGATGCTTTGCATTCTATGTCCTCTTCCTTTGATGTGGGTGTCATAGTCTATAGTCTTCCTTTGTTGGGACAGTATCATATTTGTTTTATTCTGACAACATTGCCAGTGAGCAGATACGATGTAGAGAGAACATTTAAGCAGAAGAGTTGATTCGTTCGCATTGGCATTGGTACTACCATTTCATGGCAGGGCGTTCAAATTTCCAATTGCATGACGTTGGCATGTGGATTCATTTTTATAGGGGTGATTCTTCATTGTGGATTATAGGTTCTTGCTTCATTATTGATTGTAAGAATGCCCTTCGCATCTTTATGCTTCTACGATGATTTAGTTGCAGATTGAAACTTCTAGGAGGGGTTCGAATTTCATGTATGTTTTTACATGCAAATCTGTGTTTTGTTATTTTCTTAATGTCCCACTTGTCTTGTCTGGGCTGGTTGCTGTCAAGAGCAGTCAGGTGTTGCGGCGGGTGTTGCATCCACTGTTGTTTCTTTTGAATGACTTGTCATTGTCTTGGTTGCTGTCAAGAGTAGTCGGGTGTTGCAACCACTGTTGCTTCTTTTGAATGACTTGTCATTGTCTTCTGTATTATGGTAGATCAAAAGACTTGTCATTGTCTTCTGTATTATGGTAGAATAGAATAGAATAGAATAGAATAGAATAGAATAGATTTGATTTTTAACATCCACGAATACTAAGAGTCCATGGGACCTATACAATAGGCTAGTACAACCATTACTACTAGGAAATTAAAACCCTTGCCTCGGAAGGTTTTCAAGGGAAAAACCTTTGCAATTTTCCATTGCAATAATGATGATACTAGTTAATCAGGAAAAAATAAGTAGACCATGATGACTACTAAGGCTCAATAATTGAAGATGCTCATCTAGATACTCAAGTATGTATATAATGTCGGGGCTGTGAGAAGTTATGGGAGAACCTGTGGAGGCTTTCATCTTCAATAACCTGCTACTACTGACAACATGCACACAATCTCGCTTCTTATGGCAATTGTGGCCGCTCCCATTAACCTATCTCAATGCGTAGCTTGTTGGAATTGATGACGTAGAGGAATCATAGTGTGACATGGAAAATGGGATTTGACCCATCTTGACATGGAAAATGGGATTTGACCCATCTTGATTTTCAACAGACAACTCTAGTTTTTGGATTGGGAATATGATGTGGCAAATAATAATAAGATGTAGAGATTATACTAGTATTGAGGTTATATGATAATGCAAAAACAATACCATAGAACTAGACAGTTTGTTGTAAGCATATGGTTTTCCTACATTAAGTTAGCTCTCTTGAGAGATCAAGCTCAAGCTAGAAACATTTATATTCCTTTTTCTGAGTGGCAAGTTGTCACCACTAACATTTGAAATCCTGCCATTTGCCATTTCTCCATTGGTTACTGTCCAACTATTAGCTACTGTCCAACTATATCTTAATAACAACCAAATGCTGATTTCAACAATGATTATTATTATATGAACATAGAATTGTAAATCATCAAGTCAATAACCCTATACGGTTTGCTCGCCTCGAAGATGGAGACGATACAAATACCAAGGACGTAATCCAACCTTCTGCATGAATGCATGAATGCAACACATGATGCTGATGAAACCAAGGTGAGGGCAAAACTAGACACCTACAAGTGCGCAAGCCACAAAAAATGCTAAAACGGAAGGGTTTGTGCAGGAAGGGTTTGTGCAGGTGGGTAACTGGTGACCGTATGTTTAAACCATAACTGGGTCACTATCCCAGCCATAACCAGATCACTATCCCACTCTTAATTGGTAAACCTTGCAAATAATATTGTCAGAGCCTTCCAGTTAGTTGAAATCAGTGGGCATAGTCTAATAGACATGTATAATGAAGTTACCTGCAACGATTAATGTGGGCAACTTCAGCAACTTCCTGGCGGGCTCAATCATAAGGTATGCTCACTAAATTGGCTCATCCGCTAGTTCATGTGGTGTAGTTTTGATACAAAACAATTAGTGTTTGCTAATGGCATAAATATAACTTAGTGCTCTTGGTCATTTTTGTAAGCCAACAACCTCCGTGTCGCCTCAACTCTGAATGAAAGAGATTTGATTCGAAATTAAATGGATTAGAGTATAATAAAAATCAACCATGCCTAAAGACTTACCGGCATGCAAGCCTGATGGATTCCCTATCAATGATACCAACCAGATTGCCAGTATTTCCCAACACAGGAAGCTGTCTCAATCCACGGCCTCCCATAAGCTGTTTTGCTGTAGCAAGGGTCATATCACCATCTACAGTAATGACTTTGGATGCTCGTGATTTGTCACAAATATGTGAAACTGCCCTTTGCTTCATCTAATACACCTCCAAAGAAGGATATCCCATTACTAACTGACATTCATCAACTAGACATGCTAAAATGAGTGGATGTGAGCTCTATTTCATAATTTGTTGGTTTTTACTTATTTCTGTGTCCTCCGCACACTAATTTATATGCATCTTTTAGATTGTGGATATCAGTTGGAAACAGGTACCTCTTGCTTCTTTTCATTTGTAGTGAACTTCTCTGCTTCTTTTTGAATATCCCCCAGCGTTAAGATGCCTTTAAGGTGATGATCTTCAACAATTAAAACGCACCATTCCTTTTCTGCAAGTATTAACTCCAGTGTTTCCTCAAGGGTTGCATAAGGAGCAACTTTCACAAATGTAGATCTCATTGCATCGACTACTAGAATTTCTTCTGCCAACTGTTTCTCATCAATATCTGTTTCTGTTAGACATAAAGATTCATCAACATCACAAATGTCTGTTGCACGAAAATAGATGTTTTGTGCAGCTTAGTTAGTCTCCGGAGAAGCTTTAAGCTTGTTTCCTGTTGACTGCTTCTTGTTCCTTGCCGATAGTGATCCAATCCACGAGGATAAGCCAACGGCTGCCATTAAGGGCAATACAATACGGTAGTCACGAGTCAATTCAAATAGAAGAAGAACAGCTGTTAATGGCACCTGGCAAACACCTGCAAGAGTTGCTGCCATACCAACCTATGTAAAGAAGTTTTGTTAGGCACAGATGAGATGCAAACTAAACTGGAAAAAAAAAACCGTTTATCTAATAGTTCTAAGCGATTGATCTGTGCATGTTCCTAAATAAGGATCCTTCAGACATGACGGTCTGTTCCTTACGAGTGCATATGCTTGAGGTGCAGCCACTTGCAGGGCGTCCAAATGGTACATGGGGTCTGCATGAACAATTGCATAACCTGCCAATTTCCCATATGCAGATCCCAGAGCTGCGCCAATAAAGAGTGATGGAGCATAAACACCTCCCACCAAGCATGAGCCACGGCATAATGAAGTTGCGACTATCTTTGCACCCACAAGTTGAAGTAGCAAATCTGCTAGAGGCCCTTTTGTCCACCACGGTCTAGATTCTAAGAAGACATCAACATTTTCAAACCCCCAATACAGCACTTCTGGATATATTAGGGCAATTATGCCAACACATAAACCGCCCAAAGGAGGGAAACACCAAACTGGAATGATTCTTCTTTCCTCTAGCCTATCAAAAATTGTTGTGGCAAATAAAGAACCTTTAGTGACAGCCACTGATACAACTCCACAAAGTATTCCAAGCAATAAATAAAGAGGAAGCTCTGCATGCCAAATTAACAAGTAAATAAGGTAAAAAAGTAAAAGGTTACAATAGCCAGGATATAAAGATGTTTTATCAAATGGAGACCGGAAGTCATATGCAGGAATCTTAAATGCTGGATCAGACCCTAAACCAGCCTGTGATATGATAGAAGCAAGAAGAGAGCTCAGCAAAACCATGGCAGTCGTTAGAGATGAAGCTGATTCAGCATTTGACGATGATTTCAGAACAGATTCTACGGCAAAAAAGCAACCAGCAATTGCTACATTGAACCCTGCACAAATTAAATAACACATAAACACATAACGTAATAAAATACATTTCAAACAAGAGAAATATGTAAATCGATTATATTAGATAAATAAAGAACTACTTTGTCCCATGAGGAATTTAGAATCATGAACTGAGAGGTCAACCAACATGCCTAGAACAATCATAAAGTACCCTAAACCTGTGGAGTGTTTTCCATGGGCTTTTGGACACAATAAGATTGTTATATCTTAGAATTTGCACATGGATATGATCCCCATATCGTGATAAATTTTCCTGCAATATTATTTACCTGAAGATATGCCTGCTGCTGAACCAGCAGCAACCAATGAAAGTGTCCTGTCACGGCTATTCTTTAAAACAGCGCCAACACCCTTAGCAATGGATGCACCTATCTCTACACTGGGCCCTTCTGGCCCAAGAGAGTTTCCAGTCCCTAAAGTAACAGCAGATGCTACAGCTTTCAGCACTGGCTTCAATAAATTTCTAATTTTAGATTCTTGAGATGCTGCTGATCTGTCTTCTTCTGCAGATATATCCAGAAATGATTGAAAGCTATTTATTAACCCTACAAATATCCCTCCTCCAACTGGTACAAAAATTCGATATTTCCATGTTTCCTCAAGAGCATGGGATCTGAACCATGAAATTCGTGGAATATCTTTCCAGACCAGATCATGTATCTCATGTACCTGAAATATGATGGATGTGCATCTAAAGAATCAGTGTATAAGAATTTAACTTCATAAGGGTCATGCAACCTTTAGATTGGATAAGTACAGTTCCTTTTAAACGACTATTCATGAAAATTTGAACTATAAATAAAGGAACTTATTGCTTCTACCACTCCCTCTACTCTGATGCGGCTCGTACAATTGTACCAATTTTAGTTGGAACCTGCTGACGTAATTGCAGGATGAAACATGAATAAGACATGTTATTGTTGGAGAAATCCATGGGCGAATAAACTCCTATTGGTTGAAAAGGCAAACTTTCTGCTCACGTTGGTATAAAGAAAGGATAATAGAAAAATGCCAGTTTGTATTTTGTAATAATCGATTGGGTTCGGATGATTAGAAGAAAATGGTTTGCCTCAATTTGCAAAATACTCACAGATGTTCTGGTTTTCCTGTACATGAGCTCACTCCTTCCACCAAAAACACGTCTTTCGTCCAATTGCCATTCATGAAAAAGAGCTGCAATACTTGCTTCAGTTTGCAAGTAGAGACATATGCCAAGGCGGCTGCATTCACCATTCATCATTTCCATATCTCCAATACTGAGAATGTTGATTTCATCCTCAACTTGCTACAGCCTGCAAAATGTGTCTAGGCAATGTTACCATACATGTCATCCATCTTTGAGTCTTTAACCAGGTCCTTTGTCCCATGTCAGCGCTTTCACATTTATCCATAGCCAACATGTTCCAAGAGGTACTGCCCTGACCTACACAGGTTTCAAATACATTTCCAACTCAGCATGTGAATTTCATCCTCAACTTTACTATATGTTTCATGCATCTTCAAGTATTTATCCAATCGCCCATCCCGCTTTCACATATTTGTCGTGGCCAAAAGGTACCGTCTTGACAATCAAGAGAGGATTTAGTGTTGCAGCCTCAAGGTCCATGTCATATTTCCTTGCATCTAGAGAAGACGTTCCCCCTCCAAACTCATTTGATTGATCACCTTTCTGTAAAAGGAAACTCATGCAGCCTGAAATATTCAATTGGTCTCCATTTGGAATCACATACGAAATATGGCCTCTCTATTGATGTGCAGTTCACAATAGAACATCAGCTCCACAGAGGTATTCATGTTTCCTGCTTCATGTTATATAAAGTATTTGCAACGGGGTATATATTTTCCTGCGTTTAGATCGTTTGAAGCTCTATTTATTATCTTCAACAATTCATTTATCTTATCTTAGAGATCAAATGAGTTCAGACCTTCGCGGATAGTAATGCATGGCCACGTTAATTATGAAAAAAACAGCTGAATTAAGGTTGAACATCCGAAGGCACTAATTTGCATGCAGCACTAACAGACCCTCACTTGTGAGGTTTTCTGATTGCAATAAGGTTACTAGCAACTTACAAAAACAGGCATGTATGAAAATAAGAAAGAGCAACTTACTGCATAATTGAAAATGACGACGCAAAGTCCTGTCATAACACCTACAAGACATGAGGTGAATACGGAAACTCCTTCGTCTGTTCTCCCATAAGAACTCAAGAAATTGTCCAAGCTAAAACCAGGCTCTTTTTCTAAATTTGTCTTTTCCTTTTCGCCAAAGGCATCGTCATTCTCTTCAGTTTCCATAGCAACCTCATCTTCTGCAGCAGCTTTATTGGGTCCATTGGATAACAATATATCAGATTTCTTTGAGTAAAAACCCGAATACTGGACTTTCGTAAGTTTATGGTACTTGTGCCGTTCTAAGTAATCCAATCGATATGAATACAAGCCTCTACGAGGCGGAGATGAACGCACAATGTTGACATTTATGAGATATTTCATTTTGCATTGCGTTCAACAAAGAATTCAGTATCTGGCACTGATGATCCTATAATAGTAGGAACTTGAATGGTTTTTGTGGTTCCTGTTCCATTATCTTCATCCCATCATTACAGGCCATGTCATCATAGATTTGGATATTGGGCGGGTTGCCCTGTTCGAAAGGAAGTTAAAGTTAAGATAGGTTGTTTCTTAGCAACCGAAGGCTTTCAGAATTTCAATTCCTATGCGGGATCTTCCTTCCTAATTTCAATTCCTCTAGGGTTGCCCTCTTCGCCCGAAAGGAAGTTAAAGTTAGTGTTAGGAAATAGGTCGTTTCTTGGCAAACACAAAAGATATAGCTGGTTTAAGTGCTTGTATCCTTCATATAGCAATCTTGAACTAACATGCATTAAGAATCAAGTATATAGAACGATCCATCAATCCTTGGAGATGTTTCAAACATCAAATGACAAAGGAAAACCAAAAAACTGGATGAAGATTTTGGAAAAATGGCACGATGTTGAAAAGTATTGGATTTATTACAACTCCACCTTGGCAAATGTATTAATATAGGGATAACAGCAGGACGGGCCCTTAAAGGAATCCTTCTGCTTCTAAGACATTCTGGTTCATAGAACAAAATGGATTGTAGTATTGTCTTGAGGACATAATGGGTCAGATAGAATATAAAATGTAGTACGTGTCAAATGGCTCATCAAAACATGTCAACTAGCCAAGCAGAACTATCATTTATAACAACCCTACGATTTGTATCTCCTTTACCCAAAGGTATCAAGGTCATGGGTTATACTCAAATCCTCTGCCATATCTACAAGACAAGGTCTTTCAAGAAGATCAATTTAGCAATGATTGTGATTTGCAGGTCTAAAACATTGTTGCTTACCGTGGAAAGCAATGAGCTAGATTTGTGTGTAAGAAAAAGTTAAGCAATTAGTCAGACATGACCCAATGCATGGTTATCAAAGATTGGTGGCAAAGGCATTCAAGAGAAATGAGTAGAGCGCAAGATTTTAAGCATGCTTCCATAGAAAGGTACATCTTGGACAGATCCAGACCCTCATACATGATGGAAACCTTTGTACTGAGCAAGAATAACCTGCAAGACAATTGCAAGATTATTAGCTCCACATGCTATATATACCTTCTGGAAGAAAATCTAGTTGACCATGGGGTGTTCTTATAGATTGTAGCTATTGGAAGACAATAGAAAGTTGTATGAAGAGGTGCTTCAGTACCTATACGCTGCCCTATCTAATCGATGTCACCACCCTCATGCCGCCTCATTTCTTTGACCAACAATTATATGCGCGTCTTTCCCAACCTCCATGAATCTCATGCAATGCTTGCAAGATCCTTTGTGTCATGAATCTATGTGAAAACAAGGAAAATACTTGGAAAATATGCAAGAAATATGGAGGAAATATGGCAAGATCGACGAATAACATAATATATAAATAAGAATCGTGAGTACAATGGCCCAAAGGCAAGCAAGAACACGAGATAGATGCCAAGAAGGCTCAAGACTGACGTTGAACCGGAATAGTTCGACAAGAAGGGGGTGTCTCCTTATATATCTAGGCCAACGGTCAGGATCGCGCCACTCCAATGGATGAGATCACGCCAAGTGTTGCGCATGCATGTAGGTTCTAGAATATTCTAAAACCTCCTGAAAATAGCCCCGCATATGAGAAAGATGTGAAGGAATATTTTCAATAAGTATTATTAGCGCATTGGTAGCGCACTTGGCAATGGTGTATGACTTGCAATTAAAAGATTGCAAGTTCAAGCCTTGTCTTGTGCAATTACATTGTTGCATCCGTGTGATGACCATCTTTTGTACGTATGAGTATGATATGAATATCCATATGGTCGTCACACCACCCCCCTCCTACGACGGCGACGAGTCCTCGGAGTTGGGCCGGAGTACTCAAACTTGGCATATTCATATGGTCGTCACACCACCCCCCTCCTACGACGGCGACGAGTCCTCGGAGTTGGGCCGGAGTACTCAAACTTGGCTTATCCGGGTAACATCGGTGAAACTCTACAATTTTATTAGGAGCATTAGTCAGATTCTCGGCAGGCTCCTATGTTCTATCACTTGGTGAATAACCTTCCCAATCGAAAAAGTAATACAATCTTCGAGAAGGAAGTTGGAGCCCAAAATCTCTCGAACCTCGAACTCCTCATGATCATCAATTTCCACTGGTGGTGATGGCGGAGGAACGCAATCTGAGAAAGTATTAACTATGTAGGGCTCCAATAGAGAAACATGAAATACTGGATGGAGACGAACAGCTGGAGGGAGCTCGAGCCGGAATGCCACATTGTTGATCTGAGCCGTGATCCGGTAAGGACCGAGGCGACGATGGTCAAGCTTGTTGCAGGGATGTGAGGTAGGGAGGTTCCCAACGTGAAATTTAGGACCTCCTGCCGATGCAATGCCAGTAGCATTCCTGTGTTCGGTGAAGATAATGCTGAAGATCTGATTGAAGAGCCTGGAGTATTTCAAGTCAAGACTTAGCACTAGGATTGACAGAGTCACCGCCAGCGACACTAAGGGACCAACGAGGATGCTGACCAGAGTTCAAAAAGAACGAAGTCTGGCCAAGGGAAGCATGTACTGAGTTATTATAGGCAAACTCAGCTAATGGAAGATAATCGATCCAAACATCCTACTGATAACTGATAAAGCACCTTAAATATTGCTTCAAAGTCTGATTAGTGCACTCTGCATGCCCATTACTTTCTGGATGATGATTGGATGTCAATGAGCAGTCGATATGCAATAACTCCAACAGCCGCTTCCAAAAACCTGCGACGAACTGAGGTCCACGATCACTGACGACAGTATCTGGCAAGCCATGAAGTCTGACTACTTCAGGAAGAAGAAGATCAGTTGTTCCCTCACTGGTGATGATGATGTTGCATGGAACAGAGTGAGCCATCTTAGAGAAACGATCAACCACAACCACGATGGCATCATAACCCCGAGAGAGTGGCAGCTCCGGAATAAAGTCTACGAAAATACTCTTGCAAGGTCCATCTGGTACTGGCAATGGCTGAAGGAGGCCATGAAAAAGATGTCTTGGAATCTTTGCTTGACAACAGATGTCACAGGATCGAATAGAAGCTTTGACAGAGCCTAATAAGTTCAAGCGTCTTGGATACTCTAGTGTCTAGCCATAGGTGAATCATGGCAAGCCTGGAGAACCCGAAGCCTAGAAGCACTGTCTGGCACATACAGGAGCCCATCACGAAACAAGAGTCCATCTCGAACCTCAAACTGATCATAGTTCGATCGCATTTACTGAGAAGATGGTGCAAAGCCAAGGTGTGAGAATACATCTTGAGCCAGTAGATCGGGGGCAGAAATGCTCGAACAGACTCCAACAAGGTTGTATCATGAGGCCTCTCGAATAAAGTGCGGGCCATAGGCTGGAACAGATTAGGCCCTAGAATAACTTGTGATTGCTAATCAAATGCAGGATCACCTGGCTTGGGCTTATGGTAGGAGCATCAAGATAAGGCATCAGGCTTTCCTTGGAGGGGTCCATGACGATACTTAATCACAAAATCAATGCGGGATAGTACTTGAGCATGCCACTGGGCTTGATGACGATTGAGTACTCGAGCAGACTGAAAATATTCTTGATTTTGATGATCCATATAGCCCTGTCACCTTATAAGGAGATCTCTCCAGGAAACGCCTCCACTCCTCGAAAGAATCAACTATCGCCAACAGCTCCTTATCATAAATTGGATAGTTGATTTCGGCGGCTTGAAATTTTCGTGAGTGATAGGCGATCGGATGCAATTCATGGTCATCCCTGGGTAAAAGCATGAAAGGGTGTCTATAAATGTAGCCCTTTTTGTACATATACATATGTACCGAATGCACATTTTTGGAATAACTGTCATCATGACCAGCTAGTAACTGCCATGATTAATGGCTATCCACTACTCTGAACCCGCAATTATCGGATTTTGAAATTCTTTCCCAAATTCTTTCTTGGTTTGCCTCTCGTTCACTATCCCGCCCCTGCCTTCTCTGCTTGGATTCCGATCACGAATTCTTCATCTAGCTATGGCCCCAAAACGCCCCAGATGAGTGCTTGCTCATCACCACAGCCCAAGCAAGATGCCGTGCTCCCGGCAGCGGGAATTTTACCTCCAAGGAGTTTACGCTTTGGGTTCTGAGGTGATCCAAGCCAAAGACCTCCGTGAGAAACATGCAGAGGCCCACATACCCAACCTAGAGATGGTTATGAACGAGGTATGGGGTGAAGCTCCAAAAAACAGACGAGGATTCAAGGAAGGGAGAATCCAGAACGCATGGAAAGATGATTTTTTTAAATATTATGAATTGGTTTATGGCAAGAAACAGGTTACAAACCATTATATTTCAACCTATTTTGCCAGAGCATTTGCTCTTCACTTGAAGGGACGGCTTGTTGATTGGATGGACGTGGCTAGGACCGCCAAAGATCTTGCCAAAACCCTCGGCCAGACGCTGAGAGGACCCTACAACAGTAAATCCTCAACTATCAAACAGACATCGAATATTGCGCCCGAATATTAGAGCCCCGGCTTATTCTAGATCGATGTTGACACAATAAAAGCGCTTACTTAAGCATGGGTTGGAGGAGAAAACTAACCTATTGAATGAAGTAGAAGCAATCGAAGAAAAAAAGGAGGGATGCATTGAAGGTCATCACCGGATTGAGGGTAGAAAGGATATGCTATCCTAAGATCCGCAGCAGATTCGGGCCGAAAAATAGATGAGACAAAAACAGAATTTGACAAATTGTCCCGTGATCCCGCGAAATGTTTGTTATGTTCTGAGTGTTGAAGTACAAGTTGGAAGACTTGGTTATGAGTAGACATGATAAAGAACAACACTCTTCTAAGCTAGAAATTGGTTTGCGGAAGCAACTAAAGACATTGAAAGGCATGAAATCTCAATTGAACAAGCAAAGGAAAAACTTAATTGCATTGAATTGGTTCAGAAAGGCATTCACAGATTTTGGATTTCATGGGGAGAGCAGGACCTATTGTTCTCGCACCCGAGGCCCTACCCCTCGTAGGAGCTACTTCTATAGAGCAGCTCATCACATTCGGGCATGTAATTGCTGTGGCCAAGGCTTTGGCAAACCGGGTTTGTTGTTTGCTAGCTCCATGCGATGATGCTTATTGCCTCTTCTCGCTTGTGTTATCTCGTCCATGAAAGACGTAATTGCATAAAAGGTTGCATCCGGGATGAGGGCATTCAATTCAGCTTGGTTTCCGCGGAAAGGTATGCATTGCTCTCAACTAATTTAAACTTATATTTCTCTTCATTCATATTTGTTATTGTAATCGCATAGTTCTACATGTATGGCTTTCTCGCAAGGCATTGCTATTCCTTGTACATGTATAACTTTTAGTGTACATCCGTAAGCGTGAGGTACATAGGCATATATTTGCTTGTTTATTGATGCTTTTATTTTTGAGCTTGACTGCAGCTTGTATCAGCTTGTACATGTCTCTAATGGAGTCTACATCTGCAAATAGATGTACATGCATTTATCTTTAGAGTGCATCTCAGATGGATTCATAAGTATGTGCATTTTTACATATATGTGCTTTTTTTTGGCATAGATCTACATTCCCTAACCGATACCCGGTACATCCGGGTACATCAAGTGTACATCCGGGTACATTGATGTACCTTTATGTACATTGAGGAACATGTACATGTACATTTGGCTATAGTTAAATGTAGTTACTTACATTTGGTACATTCTATGTACATGAAATGTACATGCTTGGCGTGATGTACCATATATTTCTCATTAGTTCTCTGTTTTCATGTTCTTTTATGTCTATTGAAATTTAGATCATTTGTTTGTTTGCGTATGAGGTCGCTCCTATCCCGTATGCAGCTTTTAATGGCTGATGTTCTTGAGCCATCTCATCGACTCTCTTTACGATTTTAATCGAGCATAATAAGCAGATCGAATCAGACCCTCTACCTTCCAGCCTGCATCACCAATGACATTTTCGCCGCCGAATAGAACACCGCAAATAAAGGCCCCGCTCGAACATGGCAAAGTGAAGTTGAGGAAATTGAGAGGATGGCACTTGAGAAAGCTAAAGCAGTGCGTGTGCGAGCCTTCAATGACCGCTAATGGCAACAGAAAATCTTTCATCACCAAGTGCTAAATTAGTAATTGGAGAAGCTAAGAAAAGATTCAAATTTGTCTCCTCAAGATCATCCTGCAGTCCCAGTTCTGACCTCATTACAGAAGAAGCTACAAAGGACAAAGATCCAGTTTTTAACCCAGTGAGATACCGTGGAAGAGGAAGCCGAAGTTGGTAGTTGAGTCCACTCCAAAGAGGAGGCAAAAGAATGCTGGTGATGGCACTCCAAAAGGAAAAAAAAGCAAAAATCTCCAAAGAACAAAAAAAAATGTCCTCCTAAAAGAAAATCTCCAGCAAAAAGTGCCACCACCACCTAGAAAGAGGTATGTCCAAGATGAACTAATTTTGTTAAACATCTCGCATTTATGGTAATTAACCACATTTTTTTGTGCATAGGACACGATCACAAAATGCGTGAAGGAAGCTGATCCCGATCCTTCCGAAGTGGAACCGAAGAGGAAGAGGATCTACAAGCAACTATTGATGTGATAACAAATAAGGTGCAAAGCAGGTCCTCTAAGATGTAAAAATTGATGAATTTACAAGGTGAGTAATATACAATTGATTACAATAGATATATTCTTTTGCTAATGCTTTGTTGTTTCCTTATGCTTTAGTGAACCGAACCGAAAAAAGGTTGGTTCCATTCACTCCTTTTATAGGGACCGGTCCCTCCCAAGCCCCGCACCCTCATCTTTCAAAGTGATGTTGACGAAGTTCTCGGGAAGTCGGACTTGACCTCTAAGATGGTAGATGTCTATGGGAGGTAGGCTAGCATTTCAACATATTTATGTTATTTCATTCCCTAAGTCACTCATCTTATGTATTAATATGTAATCTGGATTTGTGTGCAGGTACCTTTGTAGCAGTCTTCCATCTGATTGGAAACACAAGTTTTTTACGGTTCGACCGGACACCTTCCAGAATTTTGTGAATTCCCTCAAGAACAGGGGGGGGATGCACAGAACACTAACATAAAGGAAGGGCTGGATGGCATTTTGATTGCAAGATGCCAATACATATTTGTTCCAATTCTGCAAGGCCCAAATGTGGCATTGGCAATACTTGTGCTTGCTGGTCCAATGAAAAGCTCTTTTCCATCTATAGCTAGCCCAAGTATACAGATCCTCTCTCCTGTCAAAGGCTATGTACCCGATGCTAAAGTGGTCCAGAAGTAAGTATGAGTTTCTGTTTTGTTTTTATGATTTGATTATTCTCATATTGCAATTTCTTATGCTTGATTTATTCTCACATTGCAATTTTGCAGGTTTCATAAGCTTGTGATCAATAACATGATGCTCGGATCCAACAGCTTAAGCCATGGTAGGAAGAACTTTGATGCTCCCCGTTTCTGTCCCTAAAATGCCGAAAACTAGTACCAAAGAACCCTTGCATGTACATTGTGGCTTACATGCACAAATTCATAGATGCCGTGGTTGATGCAATGTACCAAGCTCCATTTTTGTAAGTAGAACATGTTATTTTCCTATTAGTTATTTGTTGGTATAGTCCTCTAATACTTGTGCACCATGCGAGATGACACCCAAATTGGTTCACTCGGATGCCTATGCCAAGTCACGGAGGGATCATCTAATGGAGGCATTAATTGTAGAAGGCGAGATGAATATACAAAGCAGCTTGTTCCTACACGGGGTAGATAGTCCCTTTGACTTGTTTGTAAATTACAGTTTTTGTATGAGCCATGCTCCAGCTTCTTTGTACTCAATAAGTAATGAAAAAAATTAATTTATTTGTCTCACTTTACACCAGCAAATAACAATCGTGGTAATTATCAATGTGTTTTCTCAATTGTGTGTCTGAAATGTAATTATAAATTGTGAATCTCAAGTGTTTTCTTGCTGACAGGTGAATCATCTAATTCAGGGAGAAAGCTCGTTATCTTTGACTTAAATTCTGTGTTGGGCAAGAGTGTGCACAAGAATGAAAATATTAACTCAAGATACCAACAGATCCAGAAAGATGAGCTTCAATTTAATATAGGAAACAGGTTTTTTTACTGCAGGCGAGGGTTAGCATCACTGTTAGCATTTGTAAGAGAAGGGTTTGATGTTGCCATCTGGTCTTCACTCACTTCTAAAAATCTTCAACCAATTGTGGAACATATTTGTGATGCTTTTTCCATAAAGCTGAAGTTTGTTTACAGCCCGAGGAGCGATGTTGGACTTCACCACACAAAACACCCTCTACCCAACCTCAAAAGGGGTTGTTTGTGAAACCATTAGCTAGTGGTATGGAAAGAGTACCCAGTACTATGGACATACAGCTACGATCGACAACGAAAAGATACAAATCCACTTTGAATCACAGGGAAGCTACATATGTCCTTTCTCTTGACACTGAGATATTAGCTAGTGACAGTTGCTTGTCATGGAGCTCATTCCATGGCTTAATGGATTCAAAATGGCGAAGATGGTATAGTTTATGTGAAAGAGCATCCAATGACTAATGCGCTAGATGGCATATCGTGAAAGCAAAGGAACAGATTTTTTGGCAAACTATGGCAAAGACTTGGGTGCTCTGCGCCTAAATTTAGTCAATATCTGAACAAGGAATGGAGAAAACTGCCATCATGTTATTGGCCTCTCGACCGGCCCATTGTTGGTACGACTTTGGTGATGTACAAATTCAAATGTTATGAATATATGTATCAAAGTTTTTGTTCATTGCACTTGAGTACTCTATTCTTCTTGTCTTTCTTATTGGTACAATTATGAGTGTGTATACATAATTAAGTGATCTTCATTTGCTTTGTAGATGAATGGACTGAAACACAAAAAGACTATTAAGAAACTAAGAGATAGGGATTCTGCTGCACCCAGTAATACAAACCAACACAAGCTGCAAGTACATAGGGTTGGGGACCGATTATCGCCTCTATCTTTGCATTCTGGACTTTGGGAAAAGGTTGAGCAAATTGAAAATTATGAGGAGCGAGCAACCATGAAAGGTATATTGGCACAAAATCACTTGTTGCACAACCCTTGGGGAAGGCACGTGTCTGGAAGATCACGAGGCTATGTAGGATGGAAAGGTTTGCGGTGTACGTGCTATAGAAACCGCATGGACTCTGCTTTAGAGGATATCTCTTGACCTCTCGGCGGGCTGGAAGACATGATGCAATAGTCATAAGATGTCATCGCTCCCTAACGACATTTTTGAAGCTTGGTCATGAATTATGAGCCATGCTCATTTTTGGGTGTGTTATATTTATGTCCACAATATAAATAAATCAACCATTTGTACATGAAAACCTGTCCATTTCTTATCTTTGCCATGGTGAAACCATTTTAGTGTTTATGCAATTCAACTTTCTTGTGTTCAATTCTAATCAACTTACACTTAACAAATTTTTTTTATAAGATTTGGAATGTACAAGATGTACATAAGATGTACATCGTTGTACATCTTATGTACGATGATGTACATAATGCACTTACGAGTAGTCCGGTTCTTGAGTTCTTATAACAAAAGTATTACAATATTTCGGAAAATTACTACGGATCGACTTAGTCCATGTCATCTACAATTCTTTGGAAGTTGTGATAACAATGTCTCATGGACTTCATCGGCAAGTGAAATCTTTGTGCTTGCCCCCTCACTTGTGTTTTACTTTCTTGAATGGGATTCGAACCCCAATCCACCGGTCTGCGGTACCAAAACATTCTTAGTAGGAAGCGGTTTATACTTATTGTGGCGGCTGGGGATTAGTTCATAATATTGTCCTTCAATGACACTAGTGCCGGTGAGTATTCATTTCCATAGTCATCAATTGAATCTTCTTCCAATGCATGCTTTTCCACAGGTTGCACATGAGAACATAGTATGAAACACCTTCCACATTAATGCAGTCTTTTGCAAAGACACAAATACATCACAGAAAGCGACTCTGATGTCATCTAAACCAACCTCGTCCTCTTTGCATACAAAACTTCCACATCATTTTCGGCTTCAACGAGAGGCAATATGATGCATGGGCTCCAAACTTTTAGAGACCATTCTCCACAATGTTTAATGTTCTCACAATTCAACCAATTGAAGTTAATGCAAGCATCACAAAAAGCCGAGAGAATGCGCATAGCAACTTTGTTGGATCTGCTTTGGGTTTATAGTTGACCTGAGAATGTATCTGGCGAGTACCGGGTAAAGTCTTGCAATTGAATGCTTTGCTTTTTGTTCACATCTGTTTTTCCAACCTCCCAAAACACCCTTTCACAATCCGATTCCTTGGCCCTTAAAAGCGCACAATTTGTTTTACTTTTATCAACGGCATGCCATTTTGTTTTTTCTACGCTTTCGCTCTCAAGCCACAACTTTGCTATACCGGCCCTCGCCATCATGTGTGCCTTTCCATGGCGGATCCAAAGAAATTCCATATCACTTTCGAATTTTATTTTCAACATGGTATCTCTGATTCCATACCATGCGCGTCTTGATTTGAATTGAGATGCACAACCATCCGAACCACACATAATGAAGGTTTATGTGTCCACCTCCATTATTCTTAAGCCACCCCAAATGTAATTTAAAACCATGTTGCACAAAATGAGGTGTCATGCTTCACGTCATCTGAAACATAGAAATGCCTTTGTTTTTTAAGCTTACCTTCTATTTTCATCATTGAAATATGGACCAAAATACTAATTTGATCGGATTTCAATGCTGGATTGCATACGTCCCTGGTTTCAATGTGTAGTTCTCTTGCAAAGTCAACAACGAGACAACACACTATTATCAGGGTTTCTCAACACATCTTTTAAAGCTGTTTGCTCTGCCCGATTGTCTTTTGTAAAGTTATGATCGTAAAACTTAGCAAGCTGATTTTTCATGTTCTTTAACAAAACGGTGCTTTGTCATTCGATCAACTAATCTAAGCCTATACGGATGTACCTTTTTGGATGGCTCATTGACATATGCATATACTTGCCAGGTCCACATTAAATTCCATCTTCCTCGTTTGGGCCGGATGTCTAATTTCTTCACTCCACATTCATCACATTCGCCTTTGATGCATTTTAGTTTATGCCATTCATCAGTCACATATTTCTATAAGCTTGTTGACCTCCACAAGATACTAACATTATCAAAAGTTTTCTTGTTTGCTTGACATACTCCATTGTTTTCTTTGGGATGCACATACACTACACCCGTAAAGTGCAATTAACATGTAGGGATCTCCTCATATCATTGAAGGCCTTTTGTCATGCGGATCCTTGCTCATGTTTGACACAACAACATGTGTTTCTCTCCTTCAATTTCCTTATACAATCGTTCCGGATACTGAGGTGTCGGCGAATTTTGGTATCGGGGATTACGATATACAAACCGTTGATAAACTCGGTGCAATAACAAAAGCATTAAAGACCATGTTAGCAAAATGATGTGACACGGCGGATGCCAAAAGAGTATTGAACTATACTATTGTACAATTAATGTATGTTCTATGTACATAAAATGTCCATCCAACAGTTCCCGATGCATTCTTGTACATCTAATGTACATCTAATGTCTGTGATACATCTAATGTCTGACGAAGCAGTTCAACGAACATCCAATGTACATCCAATGTACATCAATGTACATCTAATTAATGTTCCAATATTAGTACATCACATTAATGTTACAATATTAGTACAACTAATGTACATATGTCCGTTTGTTTGGCTTCATTACACGAAAGTACACTAAAATGTAGAATGATGTAATTTTGATATTCAAGTACATGTAAATGCATTTGCATGGACATGTAGCTTGTTAATGGATGTACATCTAAAAAGTACCTAATAGCACATCAACTTGCAAGATTTACGCTACTATGTAAACAATGTAAAATGCAATACATTTCATGAGAACCATGTGTATTCATTAACGGGTCACTTTCGAACAAAACTAGAATGTATGAAATGTACTAGAATGTCACCGAGAATGTACTAGAATGTCATGAAAAATTTTGGAAGAAAACATAAACTCCAAGATTTGAATTGATTCAATTACAAGAGCAAACACGTGAGATATCAAGGTATTGTATTGCTTGTGTTCTCCTCTTCATGACATCTCTAACCTTTGGTGAAACTTTGGTATTGTCAAGCCAAAATTCCACGAACGACATTTGATTGAATCATCGATTCTATTTGATCTTAGCATCCTTCACCTTAAAGCCCATACATTTGCTCCATTAATGACATTATCTTCCTTCTTCTTTGCGGCTTTGGATAAATTTCTTGGTTTTTTGTATCTTTAGCAATTTTGAAGAAACATTCTTGTTTATATCTCCTTTTTTTCCAACAATCATTGATAACGGTGAATGTTTTGCGACCAATTTATCTTTGCTATTAGCGGACTTTACTTCTTGAAGTCCATCTTTCAAGTTTAGATCATTGATTTCATAACAATAACGGGAGGATTTCCAATTCTGGGTTCGAAAGCGAGAAAAAGCACGTCATCTTGCAACAAGCGATCACAAAAACTAATCTTTGATGCGGGCCAAGGCGTTTGCCGACAAAGCGAGGATGCAATCCCAGGCACATCAACACGCTTTTTATTTGTTTTGTGGCATAACGGCCAATGTCGACATACTTGCGCTTAGAACCATCACTTCCATTGGAATTCTCACCCTCCATGAAACAGTTGACATGTGTTTGCTTACGAAATTCCCGGTGTTCTTCACGTGAAGGGGAATTTGAGGAAAGGGAGGGGCGGATCCATTCAATTTGGTTCGGTGGTTGGGTGGTTAACCAAGAATTTCAGGGAATGTCGGGGATGATCTTGCAATCATTGCATATCGACACAAAGCGACAAACCATAGTATCTTGATGTACATCTAAATGTACCCCAAAAAGCACAAATTAGTCCTTCAATTCGATGCGATAATGCGTTGCACCCTTTCATGCTTTTACCCCCCTCTCTTGTGATAGGATACCACCTAGAGCAAAATCAGAAACATCTGCTTCAACAACATATGGACGCGAAGGATCTGCATGAGCAATAACTAGTGCCGTGTGCCTCAGGGTAACAAAAGCAGGTTCTGCTTCCACACCAACGAAAATTTTAGTGGCCCCGGCGGGCCATTTGGCCACAAATTACAGGTTCAGGCAAAATGTGACGGCCGGCTTGAGTAAGATGCCTTATCTACGGACTACCTGCAGATTCGCCATTTCGTGGCACTTTATTGCCTATTACGATATTAGAATGGCCAATTAGATGTTTGCTAATTGGAGTGGTATTGACTTTGAGACCAATTTAGTCCCAAGTGAGAACTAGATATACTTATGGAATGGCCATTTGGGCCACTTGGCCAAATCCTGTAATGCCTTAAGTTCGCCAAGTCTTAACTTATTAAGAGGCCCCCTCATAGGGGCTAACATTATTAGAAATTTTTATTCCTAAATATCTCTACCAACTAAGAATAATCCCGCTCTTTTGGAAAATCAAATGTCGAGACACTTTTCAATCCTCTTTACGAAGACTCCGGCATCGGCATCTGATTTCTGATTCTCCCTACCAGCAATATGTGCATTATTGAAATATATGGGGTATGAATTCAAATTCATACAACATGTAACTTAAATACATTTATATAGGGTAGCGACTTTTTTATGTTCGGGCAACTAGCTCTATATTTATCTAGCTAAAAATTGCCATTTAAGCTACACATTATTAGATATTTGGTTCAAAAATCGCCAATTGGGTTGCAGCCACATTAGAAAAACATAGGAAAAATGGCCAGTTCAAGCTACACTTTTGGGGGCATATTTTACAAGGAATGGCCAATTCATTATACTTATACAAAATTATAGGTCCCTTAAAATTTTCCCTGTTCCACACTCCATTCAAACAGCATGTCCTTAACCATGAGGCCTGTCAAAGTAAGGGCAATCTCTGAATAATCCCGAATGAAACACCGATAGAAATTGGAAAACCCAAGAAAACTGTGAATATCTCGAACGGAAGAGGGTGTTTGTGATACGAACTTGTATTCTCTAAAATAATTATGCAATACATTGTCAGAAGTCCACCCAACTGGGTTGTCCTTGAGCAAGAGACTTCCAAAGACAGGCTGAATTTAAGGAAATGTACGCTTTAAGGAAAGTCAATCAAGCACTAGAACGCCCGTTCTAGCAACAATACAAATTCAAAGGATGAGATATGAAGGTTTAAAATAGAAGATGGGCTTTAGCATTGGTATGTATAGAGTTATTCGAAATTCTTAGAGGATGCAAGATTTCTCCAAACAATCCATCTTTAGCAAAGCTAACCATCAAGATCTACCATATTCATCAAAATCTATCAAGCATAGAAACTCAGGGGGAAATAGTTTAGGATTTGTATTGAAGGATCTAGATTCTCAGACAGATTCACCGGTTTTGGCTATCGCCGTTGGTCGCAGCAGTTCATCTGGAGACCAAGATGTCGGTATCGAAACTACTGTAGCAGATTCTTCTTGTTACTATAGCCGTCGGATTCGTTGTCGAGGGTCTCGCAGGTGTTAGCCAGTGCCATCCAAGACTGTCTGATGCCGCCCTTAATATCTGTTGTATCACTAGAAAGGCTTCGACGTCTTTTATATAAGACTTTGCCGTTTTAAATATGATATCTCGATGCCTTATAAAAGACATCACCTTTTATTAGGAATATTTTCCCCCTTTTTTTATTAAAGTACGAATTAACCATAGGAATAGTTAATCTAAACATGGGGTTACAAGGCTTAACATTACAAGATGTTATATCGGATAATAAACAGAGGATAAACTGGATCAAGCAACGATATCTCAAAATATCAGATGACTGCAAAATTCAGAGTTTTTGGCTTATTGATTTGGAAAGAATAGAATTGGACAAGTATAAAGATGTCTACTCAATGCAAGTTAACTACTGAAGAACACTCTCCAGCAACCATCCAAATCTGAAAAATTTAGGAAAACGATAATTCAATAAAACCACTAGAGATCACACTCTAGCAACCATCCAAATTTTAAGGTCCAGGCTTCAGAAATTGGCTTAAGAGAAGGTCAGAATTTTAGCTACCTGTAAACAAGGCTTATGGCTCATAATATAATTAATATCCACTAATTATCATCTGTAGTAGCCTGGCAGATCTGGTGTTCGTTGAAGTAGGAAGTGAGGTCGAAGATATTTTGGAGCAGTGGTTCTTCTGGACTTGAATTGGCTTGTGCACAAAATAAATATGTCTCTTAGGCTTGACTTTCTCTTAAATTTCTACAGAAGCTTCCCGTGGACGTAAAAATTCATCTTATCTTATCTTATCTTTATTATATGCCTATTGCATCTCTTTAATTAAAAAAAACTCTATCTGCAAATTATCAATAACCATTCTACCTATTTGCCAATAAATCATTCTCATCTTGCTTATGATGGCTTTCTTCTTAAACTGAATTCTCTCTTGCAGTAGACTGCAAGCTAACACATATTCATTGATCTTATTTGACTGCATCAAATTGCTGCAAGTTTAAAACTATTGATCTAGCTACTCACCTCGTCTTCTGAATTATAGCTGTTTTGCTTTTTTCATTAATTAAAAGTTATGTCAAAAATTCAAACTTCGTTCACATGTTCTTGATAAGTTTAGAGAATGCCGATCTCTTCATCACAAACAAAGATTAGTCTAAGATATAACTGCTTTACTGATTAACTAAATGCATCTATTCTTTAATCAATAGAAACTGCTAGATAAATCCATCCATGCTCTAGAATTTCAAAACTAGCAAGTCACATTTAATTAAAGTGGTTCACATGCGATTCCCATTTTTTTTTGGAACCTTGTTATTTTACATAAAAAGGATGTGCGAAACTTTTAAAACTGCATTATTGCTTTAGAAGTTGTTTTTTTTCCTGTGTAAAAAAAAGTTAAGGAAAATTACGTGGTCTATTTTTCTCGTTAGCGAGTCGAGAAGATAAAGGACACAACTAAAACCAATGAAGATGCTATCTCTTTGTAAACAAAATGCTAATCTACCCTGAATTTTTATACATAAATAATTTCAGTACATTGTATTTTACAGTGGTTGAAGAGACCATGATGGTCGAGCTGGCACAAATATTACATCATCTTCGCACACAAACCACCTACTGGGAACAATATGCAGAGCAAGGTCCGAGGTGTTCCAAGCCACAAGAGCAACTTGAAGGGAATAGAAAACTGAACGCGCTAGCCTGTCCAATGCATGTCATCAACCTCTTCTCGTCCTCTTTCTTCAATGAACGGGTCTTTCCATGGCTCCTGATCATGTCCTTTCTGTTCGCGATCTGTACTGGAAAAAGCAAAATCAAGTTAATGCAATTGTTGCTACAGACAATACAAATAAAAAAAACCCAGTTCTTTACGCACAAGAACACACTTACTAGTTGTCTCAGACATGCGATCCATAAATGCACAACTGGTCTTGGATATGCAACTAATAATATCCACAATAATAATATGTACAAGAAATTTATCGCGGCGGCCTTTTCACCTTTGTAGAATAGCAGGGATCTTGCACATTAGGCCATTTGTTATGGGCAACAGTCCCACATGTTATTGAATTATCTATTATATGATTCGAATAAGGTTATGAGTGTATACAAAAGGTTGGGAAAGAGAAACGTTCGTGGCGGCCTTGGCCGCCGCGATAAGTTTCTTGTATTATTTATTACTTCTTTATTGTCGCTTCTTTATTGTCGTACTCTTTAGAGAATCTCAATGACTATAAATCTAACAAATTTTTATTGATGCAATACACAATCCGTCTCCTATAGTCCTTAAATAATAAGGGACTTGTATAACAGATACGTCACTCTAGAAAAATAAGTGAAACCATATTCAAAGTTTCATGATTGTAGTTATATGATATGTTTTATTGAATCTTTATGAGAATAGTGAAGGAAAAACTCTTATGCGAGTAATAGGCTTGGCTTTAATGCTTTACAATCTGATTAAGATGGATAACAAGCTTTGAAACACGGAGCATTTATCTTCCATATGCTTCAAGTAAATTCGTGTTGAAATGTCACAAACTAAAACAGTATATGTATCTTTATACAAATAAATAAATCATCAATGTGATGAATAAGGTGGACTTATATTTTTCACAATTTTATTTCTGCAAAAAAGAAAACACTACGATCTTATCTCCCACAGAGAGAATCCAAGGAAGAATTCAGATCAGATGCAGCAGCACTTTGTGGAGGAGGAGGAGTTGTTCTAATAGCAAAGGAAAGGAGAGGAGGCAAAGGTTCATCTCCTTTAAGGATATGGCAACATTGTCTCATACTTGGTCTACATTGAGGGTCATGTTGGCAACACAAGAGTCCCAATGTCAAGACTGCAATTACACCCATGGTTCAATCACACCCACTACGATTCCTTCTGTTCCAAAATGACAGAATCTGAGCTCCCGCAATGCAGGAATGCCCAATCGAGAAGCTCTTTCTCTTCTCTGTATTATTCCACTGCGGCCATCTCAGCGACAAGGTTATGCGGGATGTGCATTAATCGAGGGAAGTAGTCATTGAGCCATTAAATTAATCTCGGGGAAGAAGCTCTTTTTTTTTCTGATGTCACATGCCATTTGTGCGGCTACCCAGAAGGTGCCAATTGACCTAGTGCATTGCTCTCCCTAACATAAAATGCATCCTCATGCATAGAAGAATAATGGGCATCCTCATCATTTTTCCATAGCCATCCCAAACCTTCTAATAAGCTCCCTATCTTGGGTTCTTCTTCCAATTGGTATTTGCGAATTAAATCCAAGCTCCATAGATGCATACAAATTGCCATTACTATGAATAACATCGGTGGGATGAACAACTCACGTAACCATCAAAATTGCGAGAAACATGTCAAAGGAAGATTTTGAATCCGAAAGGAGGAGCATGAGATTTGCTTAGGCTTTTTTGATGGGCAGCAAAGATGAAGCAAAGCATCAAATTGCTTAATCGCTAGAAAGCCGTGGGCCCGGCCGGGTGAAAAATTTGGGATGAATAAGCATTGATTTTTATTGATATGGCCAAATTGTTTTGCAAATCTCCGTGCCCAAGATCCTTCAAAATGGATCCAAAAATCAAACTCAAATCGGATCATGTCGTCACAATCAATTCTTTTTAGTTTTTATTTTTTGTTTTCTATTTTTGTGAGGACGTGTTGCCCTCAAATTTTTTCTTGGAGCGAAATAATACATCAAACAAAAATCAAGCTGACTTATATATGTTAAGATTACAAGAAACTTATTGCGGCCCCCTGGCGGCGAAACGTTCTTTCACCAACTCATCTATATGTGGTAGAACATGCAAGATTTGAACCTACGCTCTTTTTTTTTTGCCCTTGTGTTCGCGCGCGATGAAGGATGCTAACCATAACGACTATAGGATGCCGCCCTTGACGTTTCTCTTCCGGTCTTGTCTATTTTAAGCTAGAACACGAAGGGAATAAATAAGGTCATGTTATCCCTTAAGATCATAATATGTAGCAATGCTTGAGCATAGCGGCACTGCTTCTAAGCATTACTCCACCGATTTTCCCTCTTAAAGAGACAAATAATTCATAATGCGTTTTGATGAATTAGGGTTTATAACCTTACGGACAAATGAAGCTATGGAGTCCTCTCGGTTCCACGGTAGTTCGTTCTTCCCTTCCCCTCTCCGGGCCATTTCACACCTACCTTGCATCTAACTTAGCGCACAGGACTTGTCGCTTACGGTTTTTGAAAATCCGTTTTGTAACTGATGAAACCATCATAATCTGGATATGGAAAAAGCCCGCTCGGTCTCCATTTTGAATCAAGCCGCTCATCCCTCGGATGATTCCTTCCATAATTCCGAAAGGATGCGGAGAATCTTCTGCCTAAGCTTTGAATAAAAATCCCCTATTTCTTGCATTATTTTTTACGCCTTCCTTTACGCGGCCTTTAAGATGTGCGAGAGAAATTTGGGCTTTCAGCCATATAGCTGTTCTGACATCTAATGCTACTAATGCTTGATTCGATTGGCATTTAGGAGCTTATCAAACAGGGGCGTGAACCGTGAACCTGGGCCGTGGATTGTGAATGTGGGCCGTGGACGTGGAATGATGATGGCGAGGCAACATATGAACGAAAAAAATTCCAGAAAGGTCATGGCGTAACACTTTCGTTTGCCAAACTGTGACAACCTAGGCCGCACATCTAAAGGCGGCCAGGATCGTATCTTGTTGGGCTGCAAAGAACTCTAAAACATCACTTATGCCCTAACAATTTGTGCGGCAACAAAAGCGGCCGGCATTTCAATCTTCGATAGTAATTAAGTCGGCAAATTTAGAAGAGGAAGTTTTGCAGCTTGCATGGGGCATAGAATTAAGCAAACAGCCATTTTTATGGGTCTGGGAGAACCAATCGTCATCGCCGGATTATGTGATCCCGGAGCTTATAACCCACTAAAAACCTTTGTTTTCTGGTTTTGAATATCCCTTGCTTTGCCCATCTGCCACTTTATTTGTTTTTGGTTTTTTTCAATTCTTGAGCAGATCCATGGATCCTTCTTGCCGGATTAATCTATCTGAATCAGGGTTTTTCTCTCCGTTTTTAAATTTCTGTGATTGGGTTTTTTAATCCGGCCATAATGACTTTTGAAACTAAAACTAGATGCTTGATTCCAAATGGGTGGGAGGATTCGATACTGTTAATGCTGCGTCTGTTTGCGGATTTACAAATCGGGCTGCCTTCTTGATTTGTTCAACGTTTTTGCTTTGGTGCTGCGGCGGCGGCCTATTTTCTTGCATGGAAGGCGTTATTTAGAAACAAATCTAGCGTCTCGATCTTGTTTTACTCAGGAAACTGTAACCGACGTTGAAGAATGTAGTCAAATCTCGCTCGGCTATGGAAATCCGGCATACCCACAACCCTTTCTTCCTTCTTACCCGTTGAAGATCACCATAGCCCGATCAGCCCTTTGTTCCACAAATCAAATCCACAACTCCAGCTCTCGACCTAAACCTTAAATTGGGTCGGTAGAACTGCTGGATTGATCCAAATTGAAGGAAAAATCTGTTTGGGTTCATGCGAACTGCAAAGCAAGTTTGTGGCAGATTGAAATTCATGGCCTTTTACTTTTCTGCTGAATTCGATGCCAATTGTGAGCAGATCTTCGCCGGGTTCTTCTTTCCTAGTCACAATCAAATTTGGGCGGAACAGAGTAGAACAAAGACGAACAAAGCATAATAAATCGCTTGGATCCAAAGCATAACAAACAGACTTGCTAAGATCCGAAACAAAGAATTGTAACAAAGAATTTCTGCAAATCCCCAATTGGAATTGCTCAAATGCAAATCCGACCACCAGGGTGAAAGCTCTCCTTCTTATCGATATTTTTTTTTCTACACAGATATTTCACGGTCACATAGAAAAAACCTGATGAAGAAGCTATTGACATAATTATTGAAACAGGGGAGAATGAAACATTTCTGTAGAAAGCTATCTAAGAGCATGACATCCGTCATGTTATTTTGAAACTATAAACCAGAAGAACTATGAACCTTGGTCATTTTATTCTGGGCAAGGAGAAGAAGATGTAGCAAAACAATCCGCCATATGCAGCCATAATTATGCTCTGCTGCATCTGGTGAAATGGATACCAGAGAGCACACAGAACATATGTCACTGCTTCAAGAAACCTTAGCTCTTATTCTTGGTCTAGATCTAGCCCAAATTGGCACAACAAATGAATCTGATGACTCAAATCCGGGAATCCACTTGTAGGAAATGAATCATTATGTTACAGGCATAAACTTCAAGGCATCGTCTTTGTTAACAAACTGTCCATTAAGAAGGGAATAAATTGAAAAGCCACGGGAATAGTTCCTTTACAAACTTATCTGAAACAACACATCTGAAAAGAAGAAGGAGAGCTACAAGCTGCGAAATGCGGAGAGCTCTGATTCTGAGAACTAAAGACTAAGCTTTAGAGATGAATTCTTGAGGGATGGCCCTTCATTCATGTTTTTTTTTTCGACTTTAAATAATCGCTGTTATAGCCAATCGATTGATCGAAGTAGAGTAGGCAAAAAATTCCCGTAAAGCTGAAGAATCCAAAGTCGTTTCAAACTACCGCCCGCTGCTTAATCCTGCCACCAAAATGAGGGTTTCATCCATTCCTTCACCCAGGCAAAACAAAGTGTATGGTGTCAAATACTCAGTGGAATCTTGTACTGATTCATTGCTTTTGATGTGAAACTCAGAACCTATGTTCTTATCCTGGATAAGCAGATTTTGAAAATGTTTCAAGAGTCTTCATCACTGGAACGAACTGATACCCAATTGCTTGGGCCATCCCTTGCCTGCACCTGGGCTCCCTGCCTCGCCAACCTCACCGCTTCCTGCCTCCTACCAAAGGCTTTTCTGCACCCATACCCTGACAGTATGTAATCTCAATGTAAAGGAATCACTTGGATTAAAAAGATAAATATTTGACTGGAACCTAATTCTTTATTGATTTGTTCTACCAGCAAATTTGAGTTATCGAAGGATTTTTGATGGCAAGTGAACAATTTCGATGTTGTTTTGATCTGGGATTGCTGCAGAGTAAGAAAAAGAAAGGAACCAATATGACATCATACGCGCATTTTTTCCACGCATGAAGCCTAGTTTTTAAATGAAAATGTATGTAATATGCTTATATATGGTTTGAAGGATATACATTTCACACATATATGTGTATTGGCGACTCACAAGACTTGTTGCATGAAGTTTGTTCTTTTAGTGATGCCAGTGAGATTTAAGAAGCTATTGATTATCTTATGTCGAATTTTAGAAATGTGTTTCAAAGATGTTTTATCTATTAGGTGATATATGTGTAAGGATGGAAAAAATAAGTATACATAAAGCTTATCTAGAAGAAAAGTAGATCCTGGCCTGGTGAAGATTATTTATGCAATTTTTTTTTCATTCTATGTTAGTCAAGGCAATTAAATTATCTAATATATTGGCTGTAAGATTATGCAATTCTTTTCATTAAAGTTAGTAACTTCTCAATTAATAAAAGATATTTATTTACAAAGCTTTCATGCAAGCAAATTTTCAATAATACTGAAAATTTTAGAAAGTTACTGAATACTCCTTCTAAAGAATAAAATTTTTCCACTCAAGTAAACAAAAACTTGAGGCAAATCAAAGGCTAACAAAGCTTAAAGAGAACCCCTAAACTTAGCAAAGGGAAACCTTGAAAGGATGAAATTATTATTTTTCAAAAGGCAAGCATCATAATCTTCTCAACTCCTGAGTCATACGCCAATGCTGATAGAGTTTCTGCCTCTCTCTCAAAAGCTCAGATTAAAATCCTCGGATTTTTTCCCCGCCTGCGCCGACTGCCTGCAGCTTGAGTAGAGAGGATCCCAGAATGCTAAACCATCCTTAAGAGACCAAAACTCACATAAAGCTGTTACTAAGTCCAATATTAAGTTCCAGCAAACCCTAGCAACAGAAAGCAAGCAATTGCAGCTAATTCTGTTGAGAGCATACAGTTGACGTTAACTATTGATAATATGCAAAAGACCATTCCACATTGAGAATAATACCAACCTCGCTGGACTATTATGTTCAAAGAAACAATATGAATAGTGGGCCCTTCCCACGGAGCAGGATATTCAAACATTAGAATGAGAAGTTCAAATCGATTTTTAGTTAAACTTCTCAGTTTAATCTGACTACATAACTGGCCATAGGTGAAACTCCATTATGTAGTTTTGCACCTGCAAAGGCATGCAAATTTCTACCCAATTCTCCGTTTAAATTTATTTTTCATCCATCGCATTTCAGTTTAGGAGCGAATGTATTTTTTTTCTCCGAGCTTAGTTGCTGTACTTCCTTTTTTTCTCTGGTATTAGCTTTAGCTTTGCCAAATCAAATGTGAATTCTACAACGATAAATTTTATGCCCATCAGAAGGCAAAACATTTGAATGACTTTCATGAGATTATTCTGTTAGAGTCGCTCAGGGTTTGTTTTACATCGGCTAAGGGTTATTTTTGCCAAGTGCCCACTATGATATGGAATAAGGAAATTTTTATTTTCTTTCCCAGAAACTGATCATAAAAATCCATTTTCTCCAGAATCTCGACTATACTAATACAAGCAATGAGCTTCCCAAGATGAATAAGATTTGGATCTATAAAATCTCAACAACTTAGAGGAGCCTTTAACAAGGTAGAAAATCAATTAGGAAAAGAAGAAGTTAACTCTTCCTTTGAGCTACATTAACATCCTGAAGTCAATAATAACCTCCAGGTCAATATTTCGGTTCAAGAAATTTGGGCATTTGAATAGAAGATTATTTGGATCATTCCAATTACATTGAGCTTAAATCAGCCGCCTTCATCAGTTTATTTTATGAATGCTGAGTTGGGCAGATTAAGCCACCTTGCCTCAAAAGATTCAACTCTTATGGATAGAGAATTTCACCTGATTCTGTCGTGTCTATTACAACTTGACAATGTCGCATTCTCATGGCCAACTTGGAATCAGCCAGAAGACCAAACTTGCTTGCAAGATATGCATGTACGAAATGTATGTTAATTTACTAATGGTTGGGTTTCCTAACTTTTTTGCTGGTGGAACAGCTAAGAGGAAAATACGCGTCCTTCTGCTTCAGTAGTTCAGGCAAGGCAACCAATTGTAAATGGTGCGGACATGCCAGCCTCAAATCTGGCTGATTAGGATCTTAGTTGCAAAGTAATCAAGATGCTTATAAAAGCAATAAAAATATCAGAAACATGAAATCTTTTTCATTACCTTCCATAACTGCTCCAGCTACAGTTGGCTATGCAACTCAATTGATCTAGTCATGCAATTGATCTAGTCATGCAGGTCGTTTAATCAAAACCAAAACTCACAAAAAATTCTGAATTTGCAACAGAGGCTTTGGCTTCAGATTAGTTCCTGTGGTTTAGTTTGTCTCTGCCCAAAGGAGCAGAAGGTGCTGCCGACCTTCACTACAGGAGCAGATTCAAGGAAAAAAACATGTTGAAAAGGGCAATTACCATTTTGAGAGGTCCTTAATCCGGCATGCAAACATAGATTAAAAGCCCAGAATTACTCGCAAGACTGAAACTCAAAGGAATTGACGGAGGCAAGGGTTTTTACGCAAAGATCTTGGATTGGCTTCCATCGCCCGCTCCAATTTACCTTCACAGAAAAAGCCCTGGCTTCCACCGCCATAAGCATGACCCTAGTTTACTGTCACAATTTTTCAATACGACTTTAGTTTACTGTCACAATTCTTGGATATGAATAATCAAGAGGGGAAGATACCTCAGCAACACCAAATTCTTTACTGCAGACTAAGATAGGATCTCGAGTCTTGAAGCGTCGCCCTGGCAAAACCCCAGGGCATATCCATTTGACTGTTTCCTTGCCCTCAACATCAATTCTACTGTGGTTTCCTCTTTAGGTGCGGCAGTTACCTCCTGATAGAGGCGCTCCATACCCCGCTATGGCCTCCCCATACAAACAACACACTAGCGTTTCTAGTGCACCCATCGTTCCTCCTGACGCATCCGGTAAACTATGGATGGACCTCAGCTTTCGGACGACATAGGGATCGAGAAGTCTCTCGACACTGATCCGAAGCTCTCCAGATCTTTCCAGAGGCAGCCAGACATGAGAGAGCAGCTTCTAGAAAGACCTGTAATGTTTGTAGAATTTTCAGTGCTTACACGTGTATATTAGTAAAGGTAAATTTAAACATAAACAATTTTTATTCAAGCTGCCCCCTAATCCTCCATATTACAATTATATATTAGAGATATATAAAGAGAAAGGGTTTGTCCAACTTTAGACCTTCAATGATTTTGGTGTCTTTATGAATGACTATGGTTCAAAGTAACTCAATTTGACCATAATACAAGTTGCAGTGAATCAACCCACCAAAAACAACTTTGATTTAGCATTCTTTGGTTTGGGGGGACTCTTGTTAGAACACAAGAGTTGTAAGAAATTGAACGCCATATCACTTCCTGGATGAATTACTCATGTCAGTTAGTTCTAATGTTATAGAACGCAAGGCCCTCTTGTTGGTGTGTTTCATGCTATAATACAACTTTTTATATTGTAGATACGTCAGCTCCTTGTACATTGGTTTTTTGCCATTGTCAAATAGAGGTCGAATGATTAATTCCTCATCACGAGGAGCATGAGAGGAGGCAAGGCAAGTATAAGGTTGGGAACCACGTATTTTGAGGCGATGCTCTGCACTCTTGTAAATTCCATTGGTGATGACCTATGAAGCACAAGACCTTTCAGTGAATACAACGACGTTATGGGAAAAAAAATGTTAGGCCCATTACCTCTAGATGATCTCCCACAATGACAAGGAGGGAATCCTTTACAAAATAAGCCAGCCTATTGAGACGTACAGTTTTTAAATTGGAAAGCGCTAAAGCCATCCTCACTATTAGTGGTATAGCACCAAGGTCAAATGGGCATATGTTCCAATGAAGCGCACTGGAGAATGCAAGGTTGCCTTTCCAAAGATTTTTGAAGAGGGTCAAGCATTTTTCTAAGGGCTCGTGACCGACATACAAAGCTCCGCAAGAATGCATGTGCAATTCGCCCCAAGTTAAAACATACATTGGATCAAGGTATTTCCTAATAGGACCAACATACAGAGCCTCTGCATCAAATTTAATTTCAAATTATCATTCAAATAAGCAAATCAGTAGATCATTGAAGAGCTCCAAAATACCTGCCTGCTCGAAATTGGATGTGAATCAAGATGAACATGAGTATTGTGAGCTGAGACATGCTAGGGATAACATATGCAATGGGCATAAGTGGTCATCCAACATCAAGTATTATTAAGTATTTGTTGATTTTTAAGCGCCATTCCGTAGTTGTGATAATTAACATTGGAAGCTAAAAGTGGTGTTTTTAATATTCCATAGCTAGATGATTATTCTAAATCTTGGATATTCTGACAAAACCTAAGAATTGCGCCGAGAGGGGCGTGAGAAGCGTATGGGGGCTTTAATGATGTGAATGCTGTCCTTATTTACGTCATAAAGAGGCCAAGTTGACGTGGCCAGTGGATTGAATTGATAGGAATATATTGCATTTCTTATGGGGAGAATTGCCTTATTGTAAGCTTTGATTTCTAAAAAAATGCTAAGTATTGGACCTACCTTGGTGTCATTGCCAGGATCATGGACTAAACTACTTCAACATGATTAGGTGGTATGGCAACCTCTGTAAGGGTAAAATTTGGGCATAGTATATATTAAATATCTAATGAACTTCATATGTCTTGGTCTTTGGTATTGTATCACATGTGTCTTGGTATTTGATGTTGGGATCCCCATTTAGTCATGCGGACTAACTCCAGCAAGTGCATGTGCAGTGAATGAGCAAGGGAGTAGTCAGATGAATGGTGATATTGTCGTGGTTGAGTTGGAAGCTTCTGGATTATTTGCTGAGTTAAATATTGTGAATGTATCGAGGATAGTGTTTCCTCTAGATATTGTTACATCTGATAATGATTATATTACCATTGATCTTGGATTATTATGAGTAAGAAGATTCAATTCTTCACCATATTGCATTTACCGACCTAGCAAGACTTTATAACAAGTTTAGACAAGATCCCGAGTTGCCGGGAGGGTCTACTCGGTAGGCTCGTCACATAAATGATATGTTGTTGCTGTTGCTGGTGGTGGTGCTGCTGCTTGATTGGTGATAAGCAATTCTATTGCCCCTTATCTCTAGAGCAAAATTCACCCTTGTTGCCAATGCTGCTTCTAGATTCTTTGCTCATTTTTGGAATCCCTTATGGTCTTTGGGTGGCAATTTCTTACTTGGCTTTCAAATTCTGTCTTCAACCCTCCAATGTATCTTTCTACTACTGCTTCTTCTGTAGATGATGGATTTTAGAATCACAATGTCATATATTCGGAGGTGTAGCATCGTGTCATCTAGGTATCTCATGATCTTGTTTCTTGCCTCCCATCCTTTGCATCCATCTTGAAAAAGGTCTCGCCCATCTCGCTTCCACCATGACTGCAGGATCCGGACGTAGACCCTTTCACGACTTGTGCAAATTGTTAGAGTCAACCTCCTGGGGCCGAGCACCGGGTCTTGGCTCTTCCTCGTAAAACGACCGGCCATAACCTTTCGCGCAAAGTTCCCTTACTTTTAATGAACCAAAAGAGAAGGCATCATGAGACAATTTTTCTATCTTCCCATCTTCGGGGTCGAGCACAGCCGACTTATCCACAAAGATCGACCGCCTCGATACCATGTTTACATTTGTAAAATCCCAGGAACCGTAATATTCATTGACTAGAAAGAGATTACAGGATAGAGTATGATGTAATGGAGCGGAAGCCCTGCTCAGGATAGAAAGCGCACCACCGCTGCCGGAGACAAGTGGATCTCTTCCTGAACTTATGAACAGACGAAAACATTGACCTAATTGGTTAAGTGACAAATGTCAAATTGTCACCTAACGTCAACAGAAACAGACTTACCAGCTTGTAACTCAAGGCTGCAAAAACTAGAATAACTCTGGTTTAATGGATATGAATGTCATCAAAGTTGGGGCACCAAGGGAAGAGAGCAACGTTCAGCTTCCGTGCAGGTTTGAAGTTTCTGATAAAGGCATTGCCTTACAGATGCCTGTCTTCCTCCCGGTCAGGCTTGGAGATAGTATATCCTTTAGTTTAATAAAATGCAATAGGCTCACCTGATCCATTGAACAAAATGATGAGAAAATGTTTAGAGCAGCAGGCAGGGCCAAGGCGCTTTCTGTGGGCAAGTGGGTAAACAGCCCGAAACTGATAGCCCCAAATCCAGCTTCCAAGTAGGTGGTTCTCCAACCCCTTCCTTTATTTTCTGTGTCCTTTCTAAAACCTTTTGGTGGCCTCAGAACAGAAGCTCAGAGTCGATCTGTGGCTCTGTACAGTCCAGGATCAAGGCCCCGCTTTGGGAGACGGAGGATTTTAACTAGGGCAGTGGTGGCTGCACTGCCTCTTACAGAATAATGAAAGAAAATATGGTCATCTTGATTCAATGTGGTATGCTGTGGTATGCTATTCTTTTTCCCAGGGATAAAAATTGGGGCCAATAAATGACATGGAGGCGTACATGTTCTTGCAGATCATGATTTGCAGATGTTAGCCTTCAGGCAAAGGATATGAATCGAGAAGCAAATGCAAGCTCTTTTTGTAACCAAGTTTTTCCGCAGAAGCGGCATTTTTGTACTACAAACTGGGCATTTCGTCGGATCCCATAGTTTGAGCTCGAGCACAAAACTTACATGCGTGAATGCTTCATGCGTGAATGCTTCATGATGTTTTAAAATTTCTGTTTCTGATCCATTTTCTTTACTAATTCAAAGCTTAAACCACTGTTTTTAGCCCATTTTTCTGTGTGTCTAAAGCTTAAATTCCCCTAAGTTGTCTATTTTTAAAATAATTCTTCTTTGTTTCTACGTTTTGCATGCCCCTAAGCTCCATGGACCACATGTATGAAGCAACCAAACTGCGCAGGATGCTCCAGACAAAAGTTTATCCGGGTCTTCATTTTTCTCAGAGAACGTTGATTCACGCTAAATTGGCAATGATTTTCCTTCTTTTTCTGGACTTCATGATGCCATCATCAAATTATGACTGCCTTCACATTCATTTCATCAAGTATCAAAGCTCAAGGCAAAAATTGTTTCGATCTTTGAATCACAGCTACTTGTCAGCCCATGTTGTTGCTACGAATCAACTTGGAAATTCTAAGCGAACCGGGTAGACACTCGTATACTGGCCAAAACAATTCAAAGCTAAGCTGATTTTAGTAGGGTTTGCTTTCAAATAAATATGTCTTTTTCAACTTTCTATAAGATGATGATTTGGTCATTGATTTTAGTCAAAAGTGAATGCATTTATTCTGCCCACCCGTTTACTTTAACAATGGTGGGCAAAACTTTCTAGTTCTTACTACATGTTAAATTTTAACTAGTCATTACAATTATTTCTAACCAAAAATACCTCTTCCACTAAGTAATGACTTACTATCACTTACTATTTCATTCTAGTCGACTGAGGAAACCTATGGCATAATTCATCTAAGTTTGGAAGTTTGAAATTTTGTGATGTTCAATTAAGGTTTACTAGCAACTTGACATGAAGTTTCATCCAAAGACATGGTAAGGTTTTAAAACCTAAAACGCTTTAACAATGCTTTATAATACAGAATATGTGTAAAACCCTAAACGGCTTGTTTTGGAGCATGGATGCTAATTTCATGTCATTTGGTTTGCATGCTAAATTTGAACTTACGTAAACTGGAAGTGTAAGTTGCAAAGGAGAGGAATGGCTATTCCACAAGATGAATGAGGCCGCATTTATCTACTGATTCATATTGTACTATCGATGTACGTAGTTTTACTAAATGAATTTATCTAAAATCGCTTTTGTGTTGGCGTTAAGATTATCGAATATAGGCCTCATGTATCTAACACCTAAAAACATATAACACATATGAATGACCGTTATTTTGTAATTATCAGAATTGTATCATGAAGCATTCAATAAGCAACAATTAAAACGAAACTAGTCTCAAGTAATTTAGTGATGTAATGGACAATGCATCGGGGAAGTTATTCTTGCTTCTCCCATGACCGCATAATCAGAGCTATGAATCATTAATTCTACTGCCTAGGAGTCGTGAGCCAAGTGAACCATTAAGGAACTCTTTAGAGGGTAGAAAAGAGAATGCTCACATACTTTGGCCATATAAGTTTCTGTAGAAGTAATATTTGGAAGATCTAAAGTTTGATAAATTTTCTAATGACGTGGGTAAAAGCATGGTAAAGTCAAGGAAGAAGGTTTAATTTATGTGTTTCTTTGAACCAAAAGTTCATTTCCTACTTTTACGCATAAAGGGAAGCCATGTGTGAGTCCTCAAATTGGATTCTAAGACCCCAGTACCAGAGACCTGGCCCACCTTGGGTGGCACCCTTTAACGTTGCCTTGTTCTCGATGGCCCGGTAAGATCAAACAACGTGATGGGCCCGAGACCCGGTGAAGGAGAAGAATTTCATTCTACCGCCTCGAAAGCATTCTGTCTCCAACATGACCCCACGATTGCGCCCCTACCGGACAAATTTCATCATTTGGGCCCTCCCAAATACCTCTTCCTGGGCACCTCACCAGCCCCGATGCCTTAGCGACTTTGGACATCTTGATGCTTAGCTCCAAGGCTTGTCTCCGGGGTACTGATGGGATCCACACTGGGCAAGCATCGCCACTCACCGATTGGGCCATGCCACCGGCAGCCTGGGTCCAACATTAGAACTGGTTGCTACTGGTCAGGCACAATTTACTGGGCCTGCTGGTGGGTCACCAAATGGCTTTTTCAAGGGTCTCCCATGCACAAAGTAGTGGTCTCCATTGGCGACTGGCCGACATACGCCTCCATGTCTCGCATGCCTTCCGCAGGATTTGCCGCCCGCCCAAGCCGCGGGCCGAGGTCCCGCCCCCGATGCCGGTACTACCACACCACTCATTTCTCAAGATCGCGGGCCTTGCGAGACGGGTGATTGACCCCACAGCAAAGTGGCCTCTTTGCTCAGAGATGGACAATATCCATGCCGACTTCAAGATCCTTTCGAAGAGGGCCGTGGGAGCAAAGACGTCCCGACCCCGCCATCTCTTGGTTTGGCTTCAAAAATGCTCTTTCCAGCCGCACGCCTGCGGCTACGGCAATCATTTGAAGGGAACCACCTCTCAAGGCAGAAGATTTGACTCCTGCACCGGGCAGATTTGCAAAGAGGGAATTGTGCCTAAGCCCTGCGAGGCCCGGCCCGCAGCAATGGGCAAAGTTGCATGTAGGCACGAGCTATCATTAAAGATCAATGGCTAACTGATCCCCGTGGGCAGCCTTGGCCCCAGCTCCCTCGGTTTTGAGTGATAATGGGGCTTTGTCCCCATGTCTTGTTGTAACGGGGTCATTCCCCATGTTTTGATTGGTTTTTTGCTTTCGGGCTTTGCCACCTGGCTGCCTGCTGGGCAAGGGGGGCTTCCACCCCTTGTTCGTTTCCGGTCCCATAGTCCGGCTTTGGGCCCGGACGTTAAAAGTCTCTTCCTTCCTTTCCTATATAATAAAAAGGCAATTAAAAAGGGGAGAGAAAAGTTTGTTTCAGAATATGACGTAGAGAAAGAGGTCGGGAGTTGATGCAACATTCATAGAGAGGAAAATTTCCTTCAAGGAAAATTCCTTAATTGAACCAAGACCCTAGAACTATTTTAACATCTTCTTGGAACCAAGAATGTTTTTACCAAATTCACAATTCTTAATTATTATGGATCATAAACATATTGAATATGGTGATTTGGAAACCAAATCAGTTAAATGCAGATGGCATCTGGTGAATCAAAACTATAAAGAGCAAAGAGCAAGTGGCATGTTGTGATTTCATCACCACCACAGTTTTCAACTTAGACTACGGATAAGAAACAAAGCGAGACTACCTTTTTGAATCTGCAAGAAAATAAATGGACCTTGAAACATCCTAAATGGCATACATGAACTAGGTCATAGGCATAATCTAGGTCATGAATAAGCAACTGGCAACATGGTCATAAATAGTCTAGGTCATGAACCACATCATGGGCAAATATCTAGTTCAAATATCATGATGTTGTTCTGTTGTAAATGGAAAACTTATGTTTGGAAGGGTTATGTGGAGCTTTAACATTGTAACCTAAAAACGGGTATTTGAATCTTAAATTTGATGAAAGGGGTACATATAGTGGCACTGGATTACAAGCTTGGATTGCAAATGTACACATGATGATGGATATTGGGCACTTGAGTTTGAGTTGCAAATACCACTGGCATTCCTATGCCCAAATTAGAAGACTCGCATATATAACCATAATAGTCAATTGTCAAATGATTGCGAAATGATGTAGATCATTCATACTACATTGTGGTTATCTTGCTACTTCTATGCACTAGTCCAACGACAAGCCAGTGTGGGAGGGTTTTTTTTTTTGTGAATTTAGGTCGGTGTGAAAGAGGCCTAGTTTTCAGCAAGTTATTTGAGATGCTCTAAAGATCTCTTCCATTCCCAAGGTTCCATCAAGACGCCCAGACCCTTTGATATTAGGTCAAGATTATCTAAGAGTCCCTTTAATTCTCCAAGATTCGATGTAAAGTTATAATGGACTAGTTGGCTAGCTCTTGAGCTTTTCACTGAGGAGGTCTCAAATATGAGTCTTTCTGTGGTCCTCTTTAGTTTTAGAAATTCTAAACACTTATTTGGCGGACCAATTTATGGTCGAGACATGGAGTACAACATCATCTATGTGATTGGCTCAAATTATTGGATGGAAATTTAGAGCAATAGTGTTCTAGCGGACGACTTGTGGAAGTACACAAACAATATATGTCGTTGGTCTATACGGGTTTTTAGCAATGCTTAGATAAGATTACATACATACATGTTTGAAGCCTCACCTACAGAAACGTCTTGTACGAATTATGTACCAAACAATAGGGGGATCAAGGGGATTTAATTAATGTCAAAGGTTGTCATGCCTTTGGTGCCATAGAAATGGCAGCTTTTAGAGGGGGGAGCAACATATACATAGCATTTGAGGTATTTAGAAATAGTTGAAGTTTCATGCATTCAATTCATATGTAGATGGGGATATGCAAAGCTAATAAAAGAGCACCTTATGTAAATAAGTAAATTCATTATACGATTTTAGTGCATGATGTTCTCCATCAGTCATATGACATTTATCACAAAAACATCCCTTTGTATGCACTGGGATATTCTTGGTTCTTCTGCTTTTGTAATTTTGTTTTATAATTTGCTCTTTTCTTGTAGAAATATTATCCAGTTGTATGTCTCTACTCCCCCTGATTGAGATTTTGGTTGCAGAATTTTCATACGAATTTTGCAATAGCTGCAGTACTAAGTATAGCTAGTATGTCTAATTGGTGTATAATAATGCTATATAATAAGATCACTCCTTCAATTCTAAATTGTTTTTTTTTTTTTAATTTTACTTTTCTTCGTACTTCACTTAGCAACATAGACTTTGAATTGGAATACAATAGGTTAATAGATTTAATGCAATACATAACAACATGAAATTTTTTTACTCCTTTGCGTAAAGAGGCTCAACTTCCCCACAAAATATCTCACTTTTATACAAAGCTAAAATAATTAGCTCTAACAATTGAACCTCACTCACCTCCGAACCATGGACCATTCCACTTCTATCAACCAAGAAAGTTTAAACTAACCAAATATAAGTGTATATATCATATCCTCGAAAACGGCGAATATTGGCTCCCAAAATAGGGTTGGATTCCAAAAAATGACGAGCTGAATATGCCGTGCATAATTATAGTTTTATTATAATATGAGATTTGACTTTATCGTAGTAACTTTGCGTGGCGCAGATGGTTAGTTCATTTGGTTTTCAACTTCCTTGCGCGAGTTCGAGCCCACCTTTTAACATTTTTTTAATTTTCACATTTTTTTAACTTTGGGGGTATTCGACAGTGTGCATGCCGAAACCACGAGTCTAATACCCCCTATTCCACGAGTCAAATACCCCCTTGGAATCCAAGTCCAAATGGGGAGCCAATAAATGCACCGCCCTGAAAAAGAAAAAGAGTGCATTCCACTCCATAACATGGACGATCATATTTAGATGCGTAGGGCATAACAAAATAATATACAAAATATATGAGGCATATGAAGGTGGAATCTTATAACTAACTCATAGGTTTGAAAAACTAACTGGCAGATTAACTATTCTCATCACACATAAGCAATCATCTTTGTCCCAAGCATGTCCTATATCCTATTCTATTCTATTGCTAGTTTACGTTACTACCTTTCATTAAAGTGCTCTGTAATTTATGCAAAATATTTATTTGAAATATGCAGATGAGTAAGATGCATCTACACATGGTGCATAGGGAGATTGTGCGGATCCATTATGGCTGCTACGGGCAGAAAGAAAACCCCTTCCCATTCGTTTAATTCAAGCTTCTGGTAATGGATTTAGGATTTAATTTTTTTGTGCTTACTTCTATATACTAATGATAGGTGATTGAAGCTTGCCCAGCTTCGGTATTACAACTGTGTTTCACATATTTTGCACAATCATGTATGGATTCTTATAGGTCCCTTATCCTACTGTTCAACTTGTTGCATCCACATATGTCTCTTTGCCTATGTTAGCTTAGATCCTGAAGAATAGAATGCGGCAGACGATTGGAAGTCTCATAACCTGACATGGAGTGGGATTTTGTTTCTGTTATGGGGGGTTATCTTATTCGGCTCTTTTCTACTTCAGGATTGAAGCCATTCAAGCCTTTGAAAGTATTCTATTACGAATGTCTCTATATGGAGTGCAATCTTTTTTGTCTATTTTGCCCATGCCATAATTGCCCATCTTCACACTGCCTTTGAAATTGTATCATGCAATTGAGTTGTTGGGCATCAAAATTGACAAGTATGTTTATCTTGCTGTCATGAAAATATGCACAAGGGTCTTCTCCATTCAATATGGAAAAGTTGTCCATAGTAAGATCATTCAAAGTTGCATGCTGATAATATTCTTATTGTTTTTGTGATTGACAATTATGCTCTGTGTGGAAGTCTTTGGAAGCAGAGAGAATCTTTGAAACATTGCAAAACAAAGATGTAGTGTCCGGAACGTTCTATTGATGGTCATGCAAGGCATGAAAATTTGATTTTGGTTATAAAATGCATTGACGATATGTGCAAAGAAACCATCAAACTTGATGTGATATCAAGGAGTACACCACCGTGATAAGCATAACAGCGGCTTCTTTCTTTTTCTTTTTTCTTTTTTTCTTTTTTCTTTTTTTCTTTCTTTTTTCTTTTTTCTTTTTCTTTTTCTTTTTCTTTTTCTTTTTTCTTTTTCTTTTTCTTTTTCTTTTTCTTTTTCTTTTTTCTTTTTTTCTTTTTCTTTTCTTTTTTCTTTTTCTTTTTCTTTTCTTTTTCTTTTTCTTTTTTTTTTTTTTTTTTTTCTCCTCTTCCTCCTCCTCCTCCTCCTCTTCCTCTTCCTCTTTCTGTTCTCAATGACCCAAGCCTCAAAAGCCTGTTAACCCGACAAAACCACAAAACTTTACATGTCCCATCATTGTATAAGCACAAAAAAGACGCCCACAAGAGTACCCAGCCCGGAGCACAGACTACCCTGCATTAGGAGAGAATAGGAGACTAACTAAGAACTTAAGACATCGAATCCGTATATGTTCCGCTATTTCTCGACTCAAGGAGGAACTCTTGTAAGTCATGATTTTTTCTTGGCCATCAATACTACGCATGTGAATAATCAAAGATGTGGTGTCTGGATGCTCCTAATGTCCACAAAAGCCAACTAGAACCAACATGGAATGCCCTCCCTGCTTAGCTAGGCCATGCATCTGACATAGGATGCCAAGAGATGCATCAACGTACCAACGACCGGCAACAAATTGGTAGCCTAAGAGACATTGTCTAAGAGTCCCAACATCCTAAAAGGCAAAGGTATATTGCAGATATGCGAGGATTATAATGATGTTTGAAGCGCACTAAGATGCAAGCACATGGATAACTCCGCTACTATAAAAGTGGGGACTTTTAGGGTGGAGCAACTTTTTTTTTTTGATGGCAGGTGGGTTTTGTATTCATGTTGGTATGCGGAAATACATATCATGTCAAGAGTCTCCCAAGTGAGGCACAGACAACTAGCACAACAAAAGAACCTCCCATATGGACATCCATAAGGAAAGTAATAAAAGGCCGAAAAGCCTACAACCAAAATATATGTCAATAATAAGGATTGTAATATAGCCAGAGACAAAATCGCTTAAAACAGATTTTGAAAGGTTGATATCGTGATTATCAATGATTGGCTTCAATAAATATCCCGGATAGTGAGGTCACCGCAGACCGCCATATACAAGTTGAGCAACTCATCCAATTTTCATCGTAAAAGTCATGTAATCCATAAAGCATAAGGACACGAGCCTCTCTTTGGCCGCCATTTGTGAAAGAGGGATTGGAAAAAAGGCTTAAGTCTGCTATGCCCACACCTCATGTGTATTCAGTGATCTTTGAGGCCATGGAGGAAATCCATTTCAATTTTAAGGATAGAGTGATTCTCCACCTCCACTCTAGAGATATAGTGTTCATCATCTTCATTATCAGCCAGCCCATCCGACGGACCCATAGTTTCCTTCGTACCCTCCCTCACGGCCTCGTAAAATAACATCGACATGTTAGTATCAATACAAAGAAATTATAGCATCTTTAACCGCCCACCATTCCAATCGGCTTATCATATTCGCCCCTAAGAGCCTTGTGAGCAAGAAAAGATGCCTGGATAGCTGACAAAGAGATTGTATTTTGAATCCAGGACATTAGGTCTTTACCCTCCGGTAGCTACAGACTGTCGTGTCTTCAAAACAATCCACAGGGAAGAGTTCCCGCAAGTGTTTATAAGTCCTGGATCCCGAGTTGAGAAATTGAAAGATACTGCTTGGAACCCCAATTTAATCGAGAGGTCCATGTCCTCGACTCTCCTCAATAATTGGGCATTTAAAGACATGGTTTGAGTCCTCCACCATGCCACAACCTAGAGGACACACAAATTAGAAATGTTATTTTTTCGTCATACCGCCCTTTTAGCATTTGTTTGAAGTTGCCCGTGCACATGTTTACGGGTAAGAGTGACTTTGGGTGCCCCATAGTTTCTCCAACCCCTTGCACAATTTTGGCCAGCCTCCTCTCTACAATTCCACATCCTACATGCTTTGAAGCTCGATCAATGAGTGATAGATATCTTTGATAAATATAGCACTTTATTCCTTAGGCACCAAATGTTGAGTTGAGGCTAACTACTGTACCAATTTTATCCATGACTCGTGATAAATTTCATCCAAATTGGACCTTTCACCAAGTTCAATCTCCGCCAAGTGAGCCACCTGCTTTTCCTCCCATCTCAAGTCCTCAAAAGTTTTGATTCCAAGCTATTGTATAGCTATTGAATTGAATTTTGTATATTGATGTAAAAATTTGAACTGTGGCTTAAAGTGTTTCAGAATGTATATTTTGAATTTTACATGGAGTTGCCTATCATTAATAAAGGCTATGGACGACAATATTCTTCATAAATTATACCAACTCTCCTCAAATCTTGTACTAGCTTCTCTATCAATAAAATCTAAATATCTGCCTCAAAAACTTTGCCATATTTTGAACTTTCCTCAATCGCATCAAACATGGCTCCTGGGACTTACCCTCAACGAAAAACTTGGCCCGCCAATCGATTATAGCTGCCCTAAATCAATGTACTTGAAGGAAACAAATGGTATCTTGAAGAAATTGAAACTCTTTCCTTCAAGAATACAACCTTCTGCCAAGAATACAACCGGGTTATCAATCCTACTCCTTGTGCGTGATGCTGTATCCCATATTGATTATATCTAGAGAAGAAGAAGAAACTATGGAAGAAGCGATTGGACCTCATGCAAGCAATTTTGAGGTCGCAAGACGTTCGTGACCAATCCTCCCCGATGAAGTTTCGTAAAGCAATCATATAAGGTGCAAAAGAAAAATCAAACAGAGGGTTTGTAGGGGTGGATACGGCCAAAGCCAATTAGAAGAAAGGTGAATGCTCAGAATTTATAATCCCACGATCCGAGACATCGATCGCCATTCTAGGAAATGGGACAGCATGCATGTTTGCATGCATGCGCGCGCATGCCTGCCTGCTGGGAGTTCGCTATTTTATGCCGCTTTCACTTCTCAATGGGCGCCTCTTCTCTCAAGTAGCATTTTATTTTGAACCCACCCTCTTTGTTATTGTATTTTTATCGCGGGCACGCTACAGAATCGTACCTCCACTGGAGGTTTATTTTGTCTTGTTGTTTTGTTGGTGATGCGGTGTACAGTTTAAGTAGCTGCATCCTGCTTTCGACTTTTCCATTCGTGGGGTTTTGGGAGCTTATTTTTGTGCCTTACGCTTGTCCAAGTCACAAGGCTTATCAATAGGGTTTCTAAAACCCAAAAGGGCTAGTTTTTTTAATCCCAAGTGATAAGCTTCAATGTACACTCAGCCCAAATTTCTATTAGCATTGTATTTTGTTGGGGTCCAAATGATATAATTGGATTTTCTTTATTTTTTAGTGGGTAGTTCGCATGTGTGCGCTACCCACCATCCACCATCAGAAGAAAATCACGAGATGAATGAGAAGTAAGTCTAAGAATTTATGATCTAATTTGATTCCAAAATAAAGAAAGTATATTTGTAAAGATTACAGACAAAGATTGCAATTCTATTTGAGCTGGCCATTGGAAGGCCTCAAGAGGCTATCGTGAAATGTAGACCGGGTAAGAATTTAAAGGATGGCCTTCCAAGACGGCCAAAAATGCAAATAGCAATGATGTAATTTGCCGCAGCGTGAACATTCTCGTACTATCTATGGTGGTTGGAGGCTGAGAACCATAAGACTTCACAGCGTACTAAGTTGCTGGAAAATACATCCTAGAAATATGAAACTAGGGAAAGGAGAGAAGAAAAGAATGTCACTTAGGGTGGAATAAATTGGTAGCATTAGCGGTGCTCTAAACCAAGAACAAATACGAGTGATCAAAGAAGGATATGGTTGCTCTGGGCTTTTGTTAGATAACTCAAAGGTTTCACAAAAATTAGGAGATGTCATGAAATAGTAGACACAAACTAACTAATATATTATTATCAGTACGAACGTAATTTAGTCAGAATAATCCGTTTTCGTAATAAAAGATGTTTTTATTTTGTAACATCGATGTAAAGTTTGTAGATTTCTTTTACTTTTTGGCAAGATAAAATTTTGTAAATAATCGATGTAAAGTTTGTAACAAGATTTCTTTACTTTTGAATGTAATGTAGATGCAGCCCCATTTCTAGTTGTTCTACATGGAAATGTCAAATTATTTTATATAAACACGATATATATTTGTTTATATGGTATTCTGATGTATATTTGTTTACATGTATATTCAATGTATTGTAGATGGAAAGAATTCAAGTTAAAGAAATTAGTGGAGATGTATTAATTGTCAACAAAAATTATGTGGATCATAAAGAATAAATAAAATTGGAATGTATGTGTGGAGTTTAGGGTCTTGAATATGTAAAAGATTTGTATGTAATGTAATGTAATGAGGTGACTAATTTTATTTCACCGTAATTTTACAAAGTTGAATTATTCCAATTTTGGATCAAGATCCAGAGGTTCGATCGGGCTTAGGTAATTTGAATACTTTAAAACCTTCAGATTAGAAAGCTAAAGGAAAGAAACACATGTTGTTGCGAAACATGAGCAATCAGATCCGCATGTATGTGCATTTAATTTGATGAGGTCAAGACTCATGAAAATTAAGTTCGTGCAATCGGTGGTGTGTGCTTATCCAAGCTCATATGCCGAATATGTCAATAAGAACAAGACATTTGATAATGTTAAAGAGTACATTTGAGGGTTATGGTATGTGACAGAGCAAACAGTAACGAAGGGTATAAGCTACAATGTATCAAATCGATTGTAGAAATTGTGGGAAAGTCAATTAATCGAGTTGTGTCCAAGAGGAATACAAGGAGCATTGGATCAAACGCCTGATTGGCAACCTATGGACATTAATGAGCCTCAAGAAAGGAACTTCAATGCACATCAAAGCTAATTGACAAGAAAGGTACCCAAGAATATGTTGGATAAATATGTTTGATCATACGTCAAAGTTTGTATATCATAATCTTGTGGGTAATATTGGCGTAGCAACAATTCAAGGAATCCATGAAGAGTCTCTTTGATGATATCAGATTATCATTGTTGATTTCTGAGAATTATACTTGAAGCCATTCAATCTAGATTCACACAAACATTGGTACAATGAACAACCGGAAGATATTGGTCCACATCACGATGTTCAAGGTACGTGGTAATGAGTGAAATGTACCTCATTTCCAGACATCCTACTTTGTACAAAAACCATCTAAGATGCACTCAATTGACGAAAGAAATGAAGCCGCTATATAGAAATAATATTTAGTTTGGTCTCGACGGTGTTTCAATTCAAGTCGAGAAGAGCTTATCATGTAACTAGGTATCGGCCAAGAGCATAAGATCGAATGCACCGGGAATTTCTTTGGCCTGTGACATGGGAAAAGATGATAGGAGAAGGAGCCATAGCCAAACTATGGCCCAAGTAACAAAGAAAAGGATGGGAAAGGGGATAAAAATGCGTAAACCTATGTGAGGTTCTTGAAGAGAAAAATTTCTCGATGTGGAAAGGGTATTTTGGAAGGTGTCTCGATATCGACCGCTCCAAAGACTTGATGTGCTCCTCAAAGGAAAGGGGTGCAATCTCTTCATCAAGGTATCATCCATAGATCCAAATGATCCAACAGTTAATGTGTGATCTTCTATGTTTTTGTAAGGCATGCATCAATTTTGATTGGTCCTCATGGTGAGAATACCGATCATTGCGGGCGGTGGAGTTGAGAAAACTAGAGCCTACAAACAGTGACAATGTTGCATGGGTAATGAAGGGACTTGTGGGCAAATGACGTGACAATGGTGGATGAGATAAAGGCAAAGTTGGAGATTATTTTGCATCATTCACATCCCTGCATAACTATGAAAGTGGGTCCCTTATTAATATCTCATCCAGGCACGTATGAAACACCAAGGATGATCAGGGAAATGAATTCTATTGTAGTAATGAAGTTATAAATAACTACTGAATTGATTCCTCGTTGCCATCAAAAGGGCTGTGCTTATTCAAGGAAAGAAAGTTCTCGGCTCCATCCCGAGTCAAGAATCGCGAGATTTCCATTGGAGCCAACAAACATAAAGATTATGAAGGGTTTCAAAGATATAAGCTTCTGTAGAATGGGAGAGCTTGATATAGATATTACATTCTAATCTAAGGAGAAGCATGCTGGGATTGGGGAGAATGTGCATACCGACCATGAGAAGCAAGAGGTCAAAGTCAAAGGTGGCGGTCGAAATGCTGCAAGGTGTACTACCTGTGTTGCTAGGCTCGCTTAGAAATCGGGCTGCCACCTACCCCGCCCGCCACTTAGGTTTGCTGACTAGTCAAAGCCAAAAGCCAAAGTCAAATTAGCCGAAATTTGGCGACAAGAAGTCTATCTACTCCTCGGATTTCAGCAAGTTGGTGAACTTTCTATATGAAGGATGCACAAATTGTCAAGTGGATGTACCTGATTGGAAAGTAAATATACATATATAAATGTCGGAGTGATGCAAAGATATATTTCAAAGGGCGGTTAGCAAGAGAGGAGGATTATGGGCTATGTTATTGATTTGTATGATGATTATTAACTTCTAGGTATTGATCAAGGAAAATTAGTGACTACTTTTTGGCTTTTCACTAAGATTAGTAAAGTTAAATCTTGCTAGACATCTATCTTTCGTGTTGTCTTGAGTATATTATCTTCAAATTCAGTCAATGGGTACTGAGCACAACATGTCTAGACGGCCGAAGTTTGTTGAACACAATAGATGTGTATAAAGGTGACCAGTGGTTCCGTGGAAGGACATCCAATATGTGTGCTAGGGAGGTGGAAGACTGATCCTGTGTAGATCCTGGCGGGACCCAGGAGTGCTCAAACAAGGATTCGAGTGTGTCTCGAGTTCCAGGATCTCGGCATCGATATGGAAGAGAAGTCTACAAAATAGGACGTCATAGTGGAGTTAGGCTCAATGAGGGAAGTTCCCCAAGCTAAAGGCCAAAGAAGCATGTGGGATCATCCGGCAAGGTAAGTCCTCTATACGCCTAAGTTTAGATTCTGGAATATGTGGGAAGTTTCGCTGAAGCATTATGAGGAAAGACTTCTCAAATAGACCTTCTTGAAAACAGAATTAAGAGGTTTAAAATTACGAGAGGATGAAGATGTGGGAGAGTTCTTGAACAAGTTCGATGGAATCAATAGTAGACGGCATGGTACCGGAGTTGTAAATCTCGCAGAGAAGTCAGTTCTACAAATATCAAGAGCCATAGGTGACAATGAGACTGCCTTATTCATAAGAAATTCATGCAAGTCTAGGAAGAAGTCAAAAACTACCTTAAATAGAATCGAATGGGAACAAAAGAAGATCTAAGCAAATGAAGACATCACTCAAATCTGCTTTGTAAAGAAAAGGAAAAGGTTGTGTGCTATAAATCGATGAGTCGACACTATAAAATGAGTGCCCTAAGCTTAAGAGAGAGATTTAAATTGCTATACATGTGGAGGAAGAGGTCATATAGCATTCAAATGTCCAACACCAAAGGGGTTTGAAAAATCTAGAGGAAGAGGAGAATCTAGCAAAGTGCATCGTGGAAGAGGAAGAGGTCGAGGCTATGAGGAAAGCATATGTTGCTCAAGAACAGAGATCAATGAAAAAGGGGTTGGGAGGAAATAGACGAGGAGAGGTAAACATTAGAATTGTTATCAGGCATGAAAGCGTTGGCAATTAATGAATCGATCATTTGATAGTTGATAGTGAGCCGAAAGATCGCGAGTCCAATCTACTCGAGCTGAAGAATATATCAACTTGCCGAGCCCGTAAAATACAAGTTGGAAATGGAGCTCTTCAAGAAGTAAAAGGAAGGGGTTTGTCAAGAACAGTAGGAAGATCTTGAAGGCAATATTGTGAATATAGAAGATGTTTAGTAACCATAATCGAAATTTTAATTGCTAGCTACCAGGATTTGGGATATAGAGTTGTGTTTGAAGGAGCATAAATGTAATGTATTTCTAACAATGAATTAGAAGTTTTTTGCTAATAGAGTTGGCAATCTATTTGAGATGATAGTGTTGTGCATCATATAAATACAATTCAAGAAGAAAGTAGATCTATGGCATAAAAGATCGCACACACAAATTGCAAAATTTGAAATGGTTGCTTTGGTTGTTGCCACATAAATTATCATGACAAGAAATCAAATGAGTTCATTTGTGAAGGATGTGCTTTGGGCAACTAAATAGCCGCCATCAGTTAAAAGTAAAACAAGGGCTCAAAGAATTCGAGTTAGGTGCATAACGATTTATGTGGTCCCTTAAATGCAAAAGCGTAACTATTGAAAAGATACTTTATCACGCTCACAGATGACTAGCGGGGTATCGTGTAACATATTGTTCGACAAGAAATCTCAAGCACCGAGTGTGTCTAAAACAATATGTATCGAAATGGAAAGCAGAGATCAATCTCAAACTCAAATGTATTAGATCGGCAGAGGAGGTGAATATCTTGCAAAGTAATTTAAACAATTGCGGCCGTCAGGAATTAAGAGACAGCTTAACTCCAAGAAAACGAGTTTCGTAAAGAAAGAACAGATATTAATGGATGCAACATATGATAAAAGGAAGGATCACCTAACAAGCTTTGGGAAGAGGCGTAGCAACCTACTGCGGTTAATACAAAAACATGTCATTTACAAAGAAAGTTTAAGGGAAACATCCTATATATGGGAACTAGATAAAAATATAAAATTACAGAGAAGCTAAAAAGCATTTGATGTTTAGTTTATGCACATGTTCCTACCGAATCGAGAAAGAAATTAGACAACAAGGTTGAAGTTGGATTTCTTGTAGTTATGATGAGCATTCTAAAGGATACATAGAATATATGTCCTTAATCAAAGACCTGTGATATTGTACAGATGTCTTTATTTAATGAGCACATACTTTATAAGATAGATATGTGGAAACTAAAATTGTCACAAACAAGATTCGTAGATGCCAAGTGTTGATTTAGATGATGCAGATGATTATGAAGAAGAAAAGTGGTGACTTGAGCAGTAAATGAGGAGGCCAACAATGCAAATCAAAATGGAGACTCAGGCGCATAGGAGTCAATTAAGAAGGAAAGAAAAGGAAAACTCAAAAGTAAAATTAGTGGAGAAGGAAACGCCAGAGGAGGAAAATTATATAAGGCAGGATGAGTCGTGGAAAAGTAGAAGACGTTACATTTGAGCCAGATGTTATTTAGAAGATAAATTGTCTCCAGAGAAGATGTCAGACAAAAGATAAGTGGGAGGAAGGAATGATGAACCCAAATCTTAAAGAAACTAAAATCAAGCACCTTAGTCAAGATAGCAAAATGTAATGTAACTGAAGCAAGTGGTTGTAATAAAAGTAACTCGTATGGCAGAAGAAATTTAAGGCAAGGATCGCTGCTCAAGGTTACATACGTAAAAGGGAAGAGACAGATGAAAACCTATTCTCCTAGTGGGGCTTAAGCCACGAGCATTGAAGTTTTGTTTAAGTGGCAAATGATTAGAGCCGCATCACGTGATGAAGACAGCAAGATTTCAAATGCTGGCACTTGGAGGAGGAGGCTTATAATAAAGTCCCGATATTCACTACATGGCAAGGATATGGTCCTGAAACCTGTCAGGGCGCCTATGAAATACCAAGAGAATGGTATTTATGTATAAAATGGTTTCTTACAAGAATGTATTTGAAAAGTTATATAATGATGGAAATCTCTATAGATTGGTGAAGATGGAGAATATTGCATGATAGCCTTATATGGATGATTGTATCAGATTAAAATTCCTTTGAAAATCCTCAACAAAAGCATTTGCAAAGTCAAGGTTTCAAATGTCGATCTCAGAATCAGGTGGGAAGTTTTATCAGTATAGGAAGCTAAAATGGATAAAATTGTAACAAAGAACACATATAGAAAATAAGTGCTTAAAAGGTTCAAGTCGTTGAGGCAAAGCCACCAAAAATTCCAAATGACAAAATAATCGATGTTCATAACGCCTCAAATATGAAGAAAATAAAATGGAAAATACCATAGAGCAATTGATTGGGTGCCTACTCTTTTCTCGCAACAAGACACGGTAATCTTCTATTACTGCCTATGTCAGAAATATTCTGAGTGTAAGAATCAGTGATGCTATCACTTAAAGAACACTGGGAGCTGCTTAGTTCTCAAATATCATCTGGGAAGGGAACACAAACTCATGTGGTATATGTTTTGATTCGTAAAACCTAATCTAAGATTCTGTTATAGTGATGCAGATTGGGGAGGAGATCTGCACACAAGGAACTGTACTCTGGCTATGCTATATATTTAGGAGGAGGCCAGTAACCTGGAGGTGCAAGAAACAAGTAGCTGGCAGTAAACAGAGTTCACCACAGTAATATACGACTTTCATCCCTAGCTGTAGAATTAGTTTGGTTAAGAAGATTGTTGGAGGAATTAGGATGTATGCAAAAGATCCTGTTTAAAATAAGTGGACCCGATAAATGTAGCCTTCCATTGCAAATTAAAAATCCAGATTCCATGAGAATAAGCACATTGAACTAAGTATGCACTTCATACCTAGATTTGTTAAGAGAAAATAAATATCATACAAATGAGAGCATGTGGAAACCAAGTCAGTCAGCAGCGTAGTGTGTTTACAAAAAGCATTGGGTTTCCAGGCAAAAATTTGTAAAATTCAGAGCAATTATCGTAAAGTGCATTTATGTCAAGGAGGAGTGGAAGGGTTTCCATAAGTCATGTAAATGGAGAGCTTTTGACATGTGATATTGAACATCTCCTAATCTATGAGAAGCAAAGTGGGCAAAGGATTAGAACAGCATACCGACTCATGAGAAGCAAAAGGCAAGAGGGTCAAAGTCAAAGTGTATGGTCAGTCAAAGGTATGGGTACTACCCGTGTTGCTAGGCTCGCCAGAAAATCGGGGCCACTCAACCGCCCGGCCACTTAGGGTTTGGCGCTTGACTAGTCAAAGTCAAAGTCAACTAGGGCCGAAATTTAAGGACAAAGTAAGTCTATCTACTCCCGATTTTAGTGCAAGTTGTAGAACTTTCTATATGAAGGGATGTACAAATTGTCAAGTGGATGTACCCAGATTGGAAAGTAAATATACATATAAATGCCGGAGGATGCAAAGATGTGCATATACTTGCATGGTTACAAGAGAGGAGGAGATTATGGGCTTATTGATTTGTATGATGATTATTGACTTGTACATGATCAAGTGAAATTGAAGGGACTACTTTTGGCTTTCACTAAGATTAAAGTTAAAATCTTGCCAGACATCTATCTTCAGTTGTCTTGAGTATATTATCTTCAAATCTTATCGATTAAAGGTACATCTTATGCATAAGGAATCATTTTAACTATTGGCATGAAATGTTGCTGAAATTTGCCGTAGATTGTAGAATCTCTCGTAATACGTTAACTGTTGAAGTAATGTAGTCTCAGAATACGCTAACCTCGCTGTTGTATAACTTTCTATGCAATCGACTTGCAAACCGAATGTAACTTAATGTGAACAAGATTAAAACACAAATATTAATAGTATTGTTTATATAGTTCCAAGACTGCTATACTTAGTAAGTTAAAAACATCGTAAAGGTCTCAAGATTCAAGATTCAAGACTCGTGATTCATCCAAGGGTCCTCAGTTGTGAGATCAAAGAATGGTCCCTGCTCCTTAAAATTGTGAGAAGAGTGTGTCCGTGACACCGCTTGAAGTTAGAAGTCTAATGTAAGCAAGACATGTGCTTCTCGGCCTGCTGCTACTTAAGGATAGAGATTGGTAAAGTATGGTTTGAGGCTATTGAATCTCCAACTCACTTTCAAGACTTTGTTGATTGTGCTTTTGGGAAGTGTACAACCCTTCATATAGAGCCAAGATGGCCTCAAGATCAAGCCTTGCTTTTTGTAATCCTCGGTTTCAATTTTTTGACAATAGTCTCGTGGATTATTCTTTGTAAAGTTTTTAATTAAATAAATAAAGAACTTGTTTTGGCCAGTCTCAGACTTATTTTTAAAGCTTTTGGTACACGAGATGTAAGTCCTCTTCTCTACGTACCGTTGTGACTATTTTCGCTTAACTGCTCTCTCGAAGCCCACCTTCTTCTTTAGTTAACCGAACTATTTCTATCCTTTTCTCAGAGATATAAGAAACATGTTTGGTGTTTCTAGTTTGCAACTCAAGTTTTGGTGTGAATCCTGTTAATATAGCTTTTTGTCATTAATTATAAATGCAAAAGTACACCATCAAATAAGATACCAAAATAAACATTAAGTTCTTAACAAGGAATTTCAAGGTGCGTAATTTAAGCATCCTATTGACTAATAAAATATGGTAACCAAGCAGCCCAATAGGAAAAATATGTTCGTAGAGTATTTTCTTTAAATGCATCTTGAAGCATTCAAGCATCCGCCAAAATTTCGATGTTGGTCCGTAAAAACCTCTTGAACAATACCATCTCGCATGAAATGAACACTAAACCTGCTAGGTGTGTATACACCAACCATGCCCCACACTATCATATCTACCGAACGGTGCCATCCCACCACACACACCAAGCACCATTCACCACACACCCCACCAATACCACACCATTCACCACACACCATACAATTACAGAATTACACCAACCATCACATTCACCAATCTAGCATTATCTCATCACACAATAATCATTGACCATTCACCACTTCACCCCACCACACACCACACACAATTGGTTGTTCATTCACCGCGCCCAGCATCATAGACCGTATTACCAACCATCATATTCATAATCTGTTATTATCCCAATTACGTTAACATAATTATCACTGCTTCTCACACTGCGACTATCACTACACCATACACCAAATGGTGGAGTGGAGCAAGGAGTGGTGGTGGTGGTGGTGGTGGTGGGGTGTAGTGGTGGGGCAGGTGGTGTGTGTGTGTGAGTGGTGTGGTGGTAAGGATGGTGTGGTGGAGGTGGTGGTGGGGGTGTGGTGGGTGGTGGTGTGGTGGTGTTGTGTGACTGTGGTGTGATGGGTGTGGTGGAGTGTGGTGTGGTAGAAGTGTGTGAGGGGTGTGTGGTGTGGTACAAGGCTCACAAATATATCACCGAACAACAATCAAGTAAATCGCGCTTTGATTAGACCAAAATGGTACAAGGCTTTAAATCGAATCTTTTTTCTTCAAAAAACTTATATAGTCATAAAGTATACTATCGTGAGATACTATTCAAAGATAGTGTCATTTTACATTCCTTATGATAGAAATGGAACACAAATGGAATAAAAGATATATATAAGCCCGTTATATAGTTCATCTTGCAACGATACTACATCTTCATAGCGTTACTTTAAAACGAAAAACGAAAATGAAAACGAAGTAGTCATTTTGAAAAACGGAAACGTAAAAACGGCAAAAAAAAAAAAACCAAGAAGTACTCAAAAGATACATTAGGTCATTTCATTTGAAAAATGCTATTAATTTACTCAAATTTTGTGGTGGATCCTTATATCGTTATGGTCATATGCCTATAACAATACTCAATGTTTATGCCTAAGCTACTCAACCGACGAGCAAAAATTTAAACCGAAATATTAAATATGATATTTATAATTATTTGCCCATTTGTAGGGTGAGGAGATTAGCAGAGAGGTTTACGAAACGGCTACATGCCCCGATGGCAAATATGATCCAAATGTGCAATCCAACAAGGCCCCGCATAATCATCAGAGTACGCGCCATAAATGAGCTTCCATAATCCATAATCCTCCCATTCTCCCTGCCGTAAGGATCACTTTAGTTTTCACCAAAAATCTGACCCAAATACTATGCAGAGATCCAAAGCATAAATGAATATGCAACAGTGGAAACCTCTATAACAACCTTGGCAAGAAAGTGATTATGAAGAAGCCAAAGAATGCCTCTGGATAGAGAAATGGTAATTATACATGAACAGGTTTCGAGGATAGATTATTGCTAATATTTCCAGATGTCACAGGCTAGGCTCAATTTGAATTAATGCCTCGCGATGTGTGCAATCTGTGGCGTTTTGCTTATGACATGCTGCGTTAGCATACAAGTCAGCTTGATCTGCTCATATGCAACAATCCATGCTTCATGCTCACCGCCTACACAAATCCTCTCGCAACTGGTTTTTGGAAATGGCACGGCTCAACAGATTGGCCCCCGTATTGCTGCATTTATCTATCCTTTTCCAAATCTCCCGATGTTCGAACGTAAGGCTTCGCCTCCCGGCCACCCCATGAGCAAAGACATCCAAACGTAGAATACGCACCATCGCAATATGATCGCCAGTTTCGTGAGTCACATCTCTCACAGAGCAGCCTGCTTTGGTCCAAATCAGAGTCCTTTGAAATCCCCGGCTTGACGCAGTTGCGGATCTTCACCTGACTTTTCCTCCTCCTACCGGATGATCTATATATGCCTTCGTGACTCATAATACCCTAAACTAACATGGTAAATTTCACCCATCCTCCAGTATACCGAAAACTACCGCTTTTGAGCCATTTTCCCGAGAAAACGAGTTTGTCTCGCTTAGCATCACCGCTTTCGCTGGCTGCTTTCCACTTTTAAAACGGCAAGTCAAAAATCTGTTTTGAAAACGCACAAACGGGCCGCTCGTGAATTCATGACTCGACTCATGATCACCAAATCGTAGGACCGGCCGGCCGATACGCTCGGATTGGCATCACAACGGCTTTAGACCAAAGCATCTATTATAAATTGTCGTCAGTATGTATTCATGAGAGAACCATTTAGATGTAATCAGGAATATCCAGCATAAATAAGGTTAAATATTTAAAGGAACATGAGATGCAAGATATACAAGGAAGGTATACAACTTATCTATATCTCTACGTAGACAAGAGCTTCAACATATTTAGTATAAATCCCATCATACATATAACTCCATATGATGTTAAATCTATTCTACTTGTTGAATCCGATTAATATTATTTTCTTCATGAAATCGATTTAGATATCAATTTATCGATGTGGTTAACATTTGTAAAAGTACCTACATATCACATGGTGTAACGGGCTTTTAATAAGAAAGTAAAAGCAAACAACTTAAAGTATTACATACCTTGATTGCTTTCTCTCACGATAACCGTAAGAGATTCAAGACGTGAATTCCCTCGTGCGTAGGATCTTGAATCGATGGTGCGAAATAGAAAATGTGTTTCAAAGACATTAAAATGGTCATGAGATAGGTGCAAGGATATGATGGCATTTAGCTACTGATAATCCCTTCATCCCCGATTTCAATATTTCATCGACATTCAGTTGATCCTTCACCGATTCAATTTCTTTGTCACCGGGTAGCTTCTCTAAACCCTATATACCAAAGGTGGATAAAAAAGATTTTGCCTCTTCCACTCGAAAGGCAATGTCCTTGCTACAAGCATCTCGATTAGATTAAGATTAATATTAGAGATAAGGAATAGCAAATAAATACACTTTTACATAACCAGTTATTACTCCCGCTATAAAGATCCACTAAGCTTGCTTACCCATTTTAGAGTTAGTTGCACATAAATCAAGTATGTCGATGCAACCACTTTCATTTCACCAAGTGATGCTCCTGAATGGCGGAATGGCATTCCATAAGTTTATCCTTGTTATCATTTCTGGCTGATCTGAAGATGTTAGTGTGTCATATTAACAATTGATCCATGACAATAAGCATAAATTTATACTCTTCCAATCTGTTTAGTATTTAAACCCGCAAAACGAGTAAAATATAATAAGCTATCGAAATATAAGTAAGTCAATGTAAGCTAGCATCACTGCTTTGCAATGGACATGTCCGCCCGTTTGCACTTTTCCACTGCTTTGGCACCGCTTGGACCATAAATTTAGTCGCTGCTCCTGGCTTCAAAGTAACTTCCGCTTCTTTCACATCATCTAGCTCCTTTGAATCGTCGCAAGTCTCCTCAAGACAAGAAAGTGCTTCATTCTAATGTTTTGAAAGCAAGACAAAAAAGAAACATCAGGCTAAAGAACAAGCCTTTCCTCAACTTCAACTTCAACAAATAGCCTTCTTCGTGGATCGCTTTCAATGTCGCCACCAACATCTTCAAGAATTTTATCTCAGAAACGCCAACGAAGTTTCAAAATACAAAAAATAATAGAAACCCCGAAAAGGGAGAGAGAATTACCGGCTTCAAATTAGTGCTCCAATAATAAAGCAATGGCCAGTCAGATGGACTTTTGGAAAACAACCTCTCAACAAGAAATATTGAATATTGAAGTAGAATCCTCTAACTACAACAGATGCAATCTTAATGTAATCGAATGTAATCACCCTACCTTCCACATACCCTCGCTCCAAATCCTCAAAGACCGATTGCTTATGAGTTGTTGCAATTTCTTAAAGGTGATGTAGGATGTGGACGGACTTCCAACATCGACAAGCAGCAAAGATCTTTGCAGCTGTGTTCAAGAATTGGGATGTCTCGAGAATGGTAAATGCAACCCTTCCCAAATACATCTTTCTTTTCACCCACAATATGAGATTTTGCTATATCTTTAACTTCTACATAGTGCACGTAAAACATGAATTGCTTAGTTTACTCAGCTTTACTTCTTCCTTTCTTTGATACTACCCATGTCTCCATCGAAGGCTAAATTGGGTGTCAATAAGAATGTAAACACTTTGATCCAAGGGAGATAGAGTAGATAGAAGCAAAATCAAGAAAACAATCATAAATCAAATATAGAACAAATGTTAATTACATGCAAGTATTTTACTATAGGCAAACTTTCTCACGATAATGTAACGGCATAAAATAGAAAGTACATTAATGTACATAGCTATCACAATGTAAAGGAAAACTAAATACTAAATTCAAATGTATTTTAATAAAATATTTTATCAATACAATTTATCAAATACATCCATTCAAGATTGAATGTAAAGGAAAGTCAATACTAAATTATATGCATTGATCACATGTAAATGTAAAGTATAAATAATGTAATACACTTATTAATACACCAGAAGGAATTCCAAAAAGCACTTCATGGCACATAATGTAAATAATGTATAAATAAATTTCTTTACAGAGAAAGACAAAACCACGCCTAAATCAAATGTTAATACAAGTACATGATGGAAACTAACTACATCTAAGTACACTCAAAACTAACTATGTAATCAAAATAGAAATAGATGTACCTTCTATACCCTAAGGAAGAATGAGTCCTCTACCATGAACAATCATGTACATGTATCTGCTGAAACCCCGAATACAAGACAAAATAGACAATATATATGACCACAAAGTGAGATATTACCATTATCGAGTCAAGGCAATCATTGCGTACCGTAAGTATTGCTTATATGTGAGAATGTGAAGCTGCCCTATCATGAGTATGGAGCCATCAGGCCTACTTCCAGTCCCGATCTTCCAAATGCTTAGTCATCTCCTTTATTCTATTCCTGGAATTTTTTTGAGGGCAGAAGTATTGATTTCTATTAATAAAAGGCGGCCCAAGACCTTATTACAAAGCCCTATAGGAAGAAGTAGCACAGCTTGAATTAATCTCCAAATCCTTATTGATTTTTTCTAATGTATAAATAATTTTGCAAATCACCTTTAACAATCAATGGAACTATTAGAGCATCTAAGCTTAATATAACTTGATTTCTCCTCTAATGGGATGTGCCATTTGGCCACGCTTGGCTTCCCGCTTTTAAACCCTACGTATACCGAATCGGCCACATATTTTTGCATTTTACTCGCATAAGTCTTATCAAGGTTTTATCACTCTATGCTTCAAATACCAATTTCTATTGTTTTCTTCTTTAAAGTCTCAGGGATTTCATCAAGCATGGAGTGCAATCTAATGCCCTTGTTTCCACCTTTTCATATCATTTAAATCAATACCTAATTCTACCCGAGGGTTACATTTAATAGCTTTTAACATTGGAAGACTTTATCAGAGCTTAATTTCACAGCTCGATTCTTTTTAGAGCCGATTAGGTATGACCCCAATCAAATGGGGTAAGGGCCACCAGTTGAGACGGGGATAAGCTCCATCACCGTAGAGGGGAAATACCTTTGAATGAAGATCAAATTTTCACCTCATCCTAATCATCGTTTACTCCTTTGTAATGAAGTGCATATGCCTCGCAAATACAATGGAATGTGATGATTTGCAATGTCCTTCCTACAAAAATGCTCATACACAAAACTACCATCCAACCAGCTTAACCCACCTTGATAACCCCAATGTTAAGGGCTCAACCCCATACATCCCGCACTATTTGCACTAGCCCCGGAAACAAAGTGTCAAAAATTGTTGCCCGTAAGCCTCGATGCTTACCTTGTCAAACTCAAGGCAAGACCTCCCGATCTCAAGAAGACCCAATTTTGAGTTTCAGTGGGAGAGACCTCGTGGGCTTTGCTGGTGCCTAGCTGCAGAGATTTCGAGATGTCTTTGTTCCTGGCTATGATCTCTTCCCCGTGCTTCACCAAAATGCAAGCTTTTGGCCATGGAGGTCCCGACCATATGGAGGTTCAATATGGATGTCAAGCTTGGCCATGGAGGTTCGGGAGAGTGGAGGAGGAAGGGGTTGAACAGCGGAGGAGAGTTCAAAATTATTTGGGTTCTATTAATGATTCATTCCAAGAATAATAATTTTGGGAGGGATTTCCTTACATTTTGAATTTAAATGTAAAATACGGCACTTTTTTGCCCACCTTTCATGCTTCTACCTATATATTTTTGGGGTGTTGGAAAGCGACATCCACATTCTTCTCGTGCAAGTTCAGGTGCCAAAAAGAAGTTAATAATATCTTTACATCTGCATCTGGTGATAGAGATCTAAATATAGAGCTCGGTTCCAGCCCCAATCATTCTCTCACTATATTTGAAGTAAGAAGGGCAAAAGTTTCCGGAAAGTTTCAGCCGTGGAGCCACGCTTCAAGGTTTTGTGGCTTCCAACCGGGTAGAGATTCCCAACCCAACACTTTACTAACTCGAAAAGGTGGAGGTGGAGCAACTTATCCCAAAGCCATCGCCATTTACGACGAAAGTGAGTTGTGGAACATGTAGGTGCCACCCATCCGCAATAGAGGGGTTGTGGTGCTAAAAGAAGTATATATTGATTTGACAAAGTGCTTGCCTTTGTGAATACTTTCATGATGCCCAAGGCACCCTTTCTCAGAATACTTAACCTCTATAAGAGGCAAAATTCTTCTCCCATACGTGTATAATATCCCAACGAGAGCAAGAACTTTGCCGTAAATTCGCCAAGACAGTTGAAAACCGACTTACATCATGCCCGAATAGAGACAACACCTACAAGAACCCATCGCCTCTATGTGTAAGGGATGAACCGATACGCCAAAGGGAGGTGCTTTTAAAGGGTTTGAAGGCAATGGTGTCCACCATCATGGAGCAGCTTCCAAAATCCCCTAATAAATTTAACCATAATTTTCCAGAAATTTACGTTCAACGATTTTGAATATAATAATTATTTGCCGGAATTTGGATGAACCCCACATTTTTCGGCTTAAATAAAACTGCTGCTAATAAGGATCAATGTGACCGTAAATTGTGAGACTAACCCCCTATTTTCAATGCTGCCATGGAGTCTTCTACAGGGTGGATGGAAGGGCATGGCCAAAGGTATTCGACGCCTCCCACAACAACCACGAGAAATGGAGAAGCACTTGAAAAAGGGCCGCAGAGGTCAAATAATGCCTAAGGTAGGACTCGGCTCGGACGCCTTCAAGCCTAGAGGGGACAAGCAAAGTGACTAAGAGCTTGTCTAAGAAGGTAAACTGTGAGAGTCATCTTTACCATTCGTGAGTCTCCAAATGAACTTTGAAAATGCCCGTGAGTAAGAAGTCTATCATGCCTGCATCTCCACGGCCTGGAAGGATGCATCAATGTCATTTAACCTACCTACAAAGTCTTAGACTATCAGAATGAGCCCACGCATCTTTAATCAGAGGGCTAACAGTAAGGATGCCATATAGACCTACTAAGGACTAACTTGGCGACTGTAATGCGACCAGCAAGAGACAACTTTGCCATTGACTACTAGAACAAGTGCTTCTTCAAATCCTTAATGATCTCCTCCCATGCAGCTCCAGAAGTAACATGGATGCCAACTGGAATCCTTAATAACTTGATGGCCTGTCCACGAGCAAGTAATCTCCATGGTCAATCATGAACATACGCCGGAGTTGGAGTATCCAATGTCCATAAAGGCTTTCTTGCCATACAATGCTACAGAAAGATGCAAGATGAAAGAATAAACCCAAACAAACTAAATCTTCTTAGATTGTAAAAGCATGTAGCTCTCTGGGATGCATATGTCAAGGCAAGCTTATCCACGACCAGATTTTCAAAAGCGGGTTTCAATCTGACTCTATCATGGGAAGTACCCTTATTGATATGTATTTTAGATGTGGAAGCATGGAACATGCACACAATATTTTTGACGATTTGTCAAACGAAAAGTATTGTCCTAGACTTCTATGATTTTAGGCATAGGTCTCCTTTGTGTATGTAGTTGTCATTCATGTAACATCTTAGTCTGTCAAGTTGTCATGTTTTGGCAGGAACATGAAGTTGTGCAATCATGAAGGAGCATGCGTTTATATGATGTCAAGCTTATAGAAGCGTCACAGCTTCTTTGTAGGATCTTATAACATAAAGATATATCTCCACAGCTCAATGGAATGTAGGTAAGATACACGTGTGTAATGGTTGAGCAACACATCTCAAACATTAAATGACTTAGTGCAATTCCAATGCCCAATTTCAATCCTTGAATTATTCTCCTTAAACAATTTAGATACTCAGAAATATATGATGTTCAAGAATTTCATTGCCATGTTTTATAATGTAAATGAACACAATTCTATGCAGCTTCAACGAATTTCGCATATGACCTCATTTCATTAGGGCAACCCACTGTGCGACAACATCTTGTATTTATATGTTGTCTTTTACAAAAGATTTATGTTGCTTTATGCGAGTCTTTTGATTGCACAATTGAGCCATAAGAAAATTTGCATGAATGCATTAACTTATTGTGAACATGGTCCTTGTGTCTCACTTCTGTTGCTAGAGAAGATTCGAAACCATGTTTGAAATGTATGTCCATTATGCAAATAGGATGCCTATTAAGATATTATTACTTTATACGCTGACAATTTATTCATTAATTATTTTGAGCCAAGAAACCTAAATATTAGATGGGGGAATCTTCTTGTAAATTATTGAAAATAGAAAAAATTCTTTCGTGAAGTTTGTGGCTATCAATGTTCCATCTTATATCAAGAGCCTATATGGGATGTCCCTACATATGCCAACATGGGTGGGCATAGGTTTACTAATTGTCCCTTTTTTAGCATCTAGCACACCCAGTCAACCACGCTTTTAGTCGAATAGCTAAAAAGCTCTTATCTTATCTTCATACAAGCAATCCAAGAGATACCCTACATGAATTGGCAAGCGCATCAATATACATCATCATATTTAGGACCTTGACTTGGTGAAATCTCACTATATCATATGCTGCTTTCTTATTTAAAAGAACTAGAAGTCCACCGTTTGAAAAGTTCAAAAGATAGCGTGTAAACTCCATATGGCCCTAGGTTTAAAAATTCAGCCCTGCATATATGGCAATGGCGGTACCATATCGATTACAAGCAGCCCAATTCCGGCAGAAATTTCAACTCCCAAGATGTCTCTGCCTCAGACCCGCCCATCATCGACATGGATCTTCCCTCTTTGCATCTCAACGAATCTAGCTCCACAATGCTTGCAAAACTGGGGAATTTTTGTGGGTATTCTTCACCATTATTATTAGGATACAATTTCTTACTTAATTTGCTGATTCCGCTTCTTTGATTCATAGTTGAAAATCACGGAATAGACACTTGAGTAGTGGACGTTATTCGGGAGTCAAATCAAACAGGAAAATCATACTTGCTTCAATATGAAACTCATGTTCATCAAAATTCATAATATCCAATTTCGAGCAGGCAGGTATTTTGAGCCTTCAATACTCTACCGAATTGCTTATCTGAATGATAATTTGAAAATTAAAATTTGAAGCAGAGGCTCAAGGAAAATGGTCTGGCGTTGAAATATTGAAGTTGGTGATCCAATGTATGTTTTAACGCAGGAACGAATTTCACATTATAACGGAAGCTTTGCTATCAGAGTACGAGCCACTAGAAAATGTCAGCGCCCTTCAAAATGCTGGAAAGGCAACGCTGCATTCTCAATTATAACCCCATTGAACATATGCCCATTTGACCTAGGTGCTATTGGGACACTGTTAGTGAGGATGGCTTTGGCGCTTTCCAATTTAAAAACTCATATTCAATGGCTAAACTTGATTTTGTAAAGGATTCCCTCCCTTGTCACTGGGAGATCATTCAGAGGTGGGCCTCTATGGGCTTCATTTTTTCCCTAACGCCGCTGTATTCACCGGAAGGTGGCTCTTATGTAAGTCATCACCAATGGAGCTTACAAGAGTGCAGCATCGCCCTCGTAATCCATGGTTCCCAACCTTGGCACGGCTCTCGCTTCCTCCTCATGCTCCTCGTGATGAGGAATTAATCATCTTGGCCTCTATTTGACAATGGCAAAACCAATGTACAAGGAGCTGATGTATCTACATAAAAAGTTGTATTATAAAGATGAAACACACCAACAAGAGGGCCTTGCGTTCTATAACATTATTAGAACTAATCGACATGAGAGTAACTCATCCTTGAAGTGATATGACGTTCAATTTCTTACAACTCTTGTGTTCTAACAAGGGTCCCCCCAAACCAAAGAATGCTAAATCAAAGTCATTTTTGGTGGCTTGATGCATTGCAACTTGTATTATGGTCAAATTGACTTACTTTTGAACCATAATCATTCATAAAGACACCAAAATCATTGAAGGTCTAAAGTTGGACAAACTCTTTCTCTTTATATATAGCTCATAATACATATAAATTGGTGGAAATGTATATCATAATACATATTATATTATTGTGGATATTATTAGACGCATATCCAAGACCAGTTGTGCATTTATGGATCGCATGTATGAGACAACAAGTAAGTGTGTTTTTGTGCATAGGAAAAAAAGCCTAGAGCATATCAATGGATCTTAGCAGCCTCTAGAAGCTCATAACTCCTTGTCGATTAGAACCTTCTTAGAATGAATCCTCTAGATAGTTCTAGAGCTCTACAATAGTTTCATATATAATAGTAGAAATCCCACCCATCTCCGCACTCCCCGCCACCGGACCCCAAATAATAATTCCCCCGCGAACCAATAAGGATAAACATCGACAGATCTAAAAAGGAAAGAATGTCTTTCTAGAATGATGTTCTATGCATGATTTATCGTCAAGTAGCATGAATAAGCATCTGCTCTAGAATCAAGGTTCTTAAGATGTAAAGAACTTTTGGTCGACAAGTTTACAATATTCTAGGAGGTTGCCTAACCGATGAACTACCACAAATAAGCACCCCATACCTAAAAATCATTAAGATAGCATGAATAAACATCTCACACCTAAAGAGAAAGTTATCGATAGCCTAAATAAGTAATTCCTCGATCTAAATAGAAAGTCTTAAAACATAAAGAATCTCATTATCCGGGTTTCTAAATATCTATTAAGCTCGCAATGTATAATTTTAAAAATAGTAAATTTTGTCGACATTTTAGAATGTCCTAGAATCGGTGTGATGGATGTTGTCACACCCCAAGACTAAAACAAAAAGTTCCTAGAAAATAATAGTGATTTCACTAGACATTATTTTAGATATTCTCTAAAATAAAGAGTTCTAGAAGATTAGTACTGCAAGGCATTTTACAATGTTCTAAAATGGTTCAAGTATATTTTTCTTAGGAAAGAAAGTGCTTAAAACCTCGCGGGATTTATCTCAAGGCCTCCCACTCAAGTTAGAAGGCATAAGAGCATCACCGCTCCAATGAGGGAAGAAGACTTATGTCAAAGCAACACAAGTTTCCTCAATCTCCCTGCTCTCGAAAGCAACAATTTCCAAAGATTCCAGGGGATGGAACAAGGTAAAGAAGTAAGGAATGGTAAAATACATTCTAGCCAAATAATATAAAAGGAGAAAGAGGTAGCAATAACAGAGCTCAACAGGAAAGTTTAGAAAGAATACACCTACAAAATTTTAGAAAGATTAAGAATATAAAAACACCTAGTAGAGGCTATGATTGATCAAATTAAGCAACGACAACTGCCTTCCAACCTTCAAGACATTTAACAAAGGTAGCAGTTGATAGACTTTGGAACTAAGCTAAAGTATGGTGGAGAAACCTCGAATCGAATTCAGGAGGAAAAAATAGAATGGGATGATTAAGATCTTCAAGTAGCGATTGATCTTGGCCAACGCTGGCTAAGGCTAAACCAAGAACGTATCGGCCACACAACAAACAACCCTCAGATTCCGCAACTCAACTACTCAATCAAAGAGTGTTCCAATGGGGTTAGAATCCATCACAAAGATACAAAGGCGTGACATTGCGCTAAAAGGAATGGACAAGGACTTGACAACATAGGGTTTCTTCTTGAGTCAAAAAGCTGGGATTCTTGTCACAACCAAGCCAAATGAAGATAAAATGAACCACACAACCATTCTATACTATCAAAATCGGCTAAGCAATCTTAACTTCCACCGATCACATTTTCTAGTTATTGATAGAAAAGTCCACAAATGGAGCTTCTGCTTTAGTAATAGATCTCTCAAGAGATCTTTCCAACCTTAGTGCCGGTAACACCCTATGATTGTCAAACCTAAAATATGGTTTTACCATTTTTACTATCTCACTGGGCTGAAAAGATACAGAAACCACCTTGAAAGTTTCAGAAAGATTCAATGAGATTCATCTATTGCACCAAACAAGAGCTCATATTTGACTTTTCCAACACTTATGTTAGAAAATGTGATCCGCTGAGTTAGTTATAACTATTTTGGTCGGATTACCGGGCCTTATTTTCTTGATTGGTAGTCTTCATAGCTTAGTCATTTTAGAAGCGTCCTTTTATGATCTCCTTCAAAAAACTATACTGTGACGATGCTAGGTTGCCTTCGCTATTGGGGATCATTTCTCCCACCTTATAAATACCGTTGCAAACGCATAGGGTCAGCCGAAAGCATGCTTGGAATTGAATGGGTCTGCCAACAAATTCTACCGGAAGAGAATAAACTAAGGAGGCTCAAACAAGGAGTATACAAGCGTGCTCGTAGGGAAAAACAAGAAAGCACCTGAGAGTCAATGTTATAATTGCCACAAGGTAGGGCAATACTGGGAAAGACCGTGACCTAACTAGATAAAAGAAAGTGAAAAACCTTTCAGATCCGCAGATGATATGGTAAAGAAGAGGCTGTACCATGGCATATACCAGAGCTAATGACTCCTCTGAGTCTAATGATATTTCACTCTTAGTCTCCTAAAAGATCAAACAGCTTTTGCAACGTATAACAAAGCGATAGCGCACAAAGCGCGAGAGCAGAATCGGGATCTCAGGGGCCGATGCAATCGATGATATGGTGTATGTGATGCAATCGATCCGTGGTTACAGAAAATAAAGGCAAAACACTACGGCTTCTGCGCAGAGAGATCAGATTTCAAAAGCCAGCGGACTCATAGCTTTAAGCTCGTACCAGGAGCTGATTCTCAAGTTAGTACCTGGCGATCGTACCTAAATCTGGTTTTGAGTATAAAATTACCTCTTCAGAACAGATAAGAGACAAGTGAAATCTGAAAGGGAAGTTGTCTATTACGAAAAGGGAAGTGTTTCAGCATATAACACTCCCAACCTGGATTCAACCTGAGCACACTATATCGCATTCCCATTTGAGGTAAATTTGTTGTCCGACCGTTACGATGCAAACTTGTTTGTTACATTTGCACAGACAAGCATTAGAAATAAAAAGCAATATGATTGTTGGGTAAAGGCACAAGTATCGGCCCCAACTTAGTTGGTGCAAAAGAACGACGCTGGCATTAAATGTTTGCACAATTGATAAAACCAGACGGAGAGACCAAGTAACGCCACTTCCCGAAAAAGAATGAGAGATGACAGATTTGTTGAAAGACCCGCCCCAAGATAAAAGCTCTCACTGTGTGAGAGGATGCTTTGGGAAAGTTGTCTCTAGTAAACCATACCAAAGGCAGTGAGAAGAGCGTAGAACAACCCTTGGACCTCATACACATGGACGCAGCCTCAAAAATCAATAATAGGAGGTTCCCGCCATTTCCCTTCATATAGATGACTCTTTACAAGAAAGAATCAATTATTGACTCATAAATTAGGACGTGTTTAAGCGCTCAAATCGGAAAGCAATGGCGAGAATTTTATGCAGAGAAAGAAAGTCAACACCCCAACGTGATCAAGGTGGGCGAAGCCCACAGGAGCATCTGATGAGTTTTTAACTCAACATCATGAACTGTATTCTCATGAACAATGTATCGGTGTAGTAGAGCTAAGAACCAAATCACTTTACCGTGCACGCTTCTATGATGTGTTGTCCAAAGGCATCGACTATACTCGGGTCGGCGGCAATACCGTGGCTGTGATATCTCATCAATCGAACTCCTACTACAAAAAGCGGTGGACATGGGTGTGTGCTGGGTTAGCATGGATGTGTGTGAAGCCAGTCTGACCTGTAGTGGATGCTAGCTGCATACATTCTGTCCAAGGGGAGCCAAATCGTAAATGTACTTCGCCAAACCTCGCCGCGGCAGCTTTGTTGGCCAGTGGGGATACCGTTAAGGCTAAGCAAACTTTTGTACCATCGCCAAGAAAAATGACTCGAGGAGTGTGCTTGAGAGACCGACATGATAGGCAAGCAAATGGAACCCACCGTCTCCTCACCAATCGGCAGGACATTATATGTGGCAGTTCGTGAACGACGAGCGTATGTCTCTTTGGGTCGGTAATCTTCATTGATGAGATGGATATACCGTAACCTCGAAATGGCGGGGTGACCTCATGACATATGATCATGAGCGCGAATTTCAAGCAATATCACGCTGCTTCTAGAAGACTGGCAAGGAACCCCCAAAACCTACTAAAAGAGCGTTGACTACCATAGAAGCTCTGTAGCCTTTGTTGCCTTTGCATGTTGTGCTCTCACGAAGAGCCCATCACTATAACGGCTATTGTAGCCTTCCAAAGTGCCTTATGGAAAACAGCCATGGATGAAGAGTATGCTGCCACTAATCGAGAATAAAACATGGGATTCTCGTTTCTTCCAACGTAGAAAGTATTCCTTCCACAAAATGGATATTCAAACCTCAAATTTGATGAAAATAATAAGTGTACTTCATAAAGCCAGATTGGTGGCCAGAGGTTGCTCCCCAGTCAGGCATTGATATCATAGACCTATGCCCCCCGTAGCTCGCTCCATCGATCGGGCTCAAAACAGCCTTTAGCCGGTAGGCGTTAATCTCACCTGACCTTGATTTTACAACAAATGGATGTTACAAGCAAAGATTTCAGCTGTAAAATTCCAATATAGCGTACGATCGGCGGCGAAATCGCCAAAGCTGGCGTCACCGTGATGGGCGAAAAGTGGGGAACCTCAACGCCGCCATTTATGGCCTTTAAACAATCTCCGATATGGCGCCAGCGACGACGGCCTGGTTTTCACCGGACCCGGCGCCGGTAGCGTATCGGTTTGCCCACAAAACGTTGTGCCGCGGCGATCTGGCGTATGGAACGAAGGTACTGACGAACGACGGCGACGTAAAACCGCCGAAACGGCATCACTTAAGAAATGCCCAACGTAAATTACGTGACTGGCATCTCGGGTACTTCCTGGCATGGTAAGTTGTAGGAAATAGAACGTAGAGGTTCATCGCTTCTTCATCAACCTAAGGCTATTGGGACCTCAAGGCGCGAAATGCAATATGCAATATTGCTTCAGAGCGTTATCACACACCCTTTGTTCACCGGGCCGTTAGCACTCAACCGCAGAGCGAGCTTGAAATGCCACGTAAGCATTGTGGGCTATTACCGCCCAACCACATATCCTGAAAAGCGTCAGCCGCTAGTCAGGAGCAACCCGCAAGAACACATCGCGTGCTCTTAACTAATATATGTACATTTGTGTACAGCCTAAAGAGAGGCCATATTTGGCTCAGAGATCCTTAAAGAACATCGATGCATCAAGTGGGAGCTACTAAGATCATGAATGATACCGCATAGCTTGGTTTCATCCAAACACACCAAGGCCAAGCATACACGAATTCAATACCACTTCACATGAGAGAAGGTAGAAGAAGGTGTATTTATTAAACATTACTAATACTAATTCATGAATACCGATTATCGACAAAGCTCATTCCAAAGAAAAGACATGCAATGAATGTCTCTAAGTAAATGGCTACTTGGTTCAAATCACCAGACATCCTCATGTTTAACAAATGTTCAAATTGAGGGGAGTGTTGGTGTAAGTTCTGTTTTCAGCTGAATTTTTTATCACCATTAGATTTGTCACCAACCAATGAAGCATCAATGTTTTCGGCTTCCTATTCTCAAGTCTCTTCGTGTGAAGATCCACTGTCTCCTGCCAGCCGCTGGTGCCTTCCTCGGAAAGGTGAGCAACGGCTGGCTGAGAAATCAGAATTTTCTCTAGTCAATGAATATTCCTCGGGTTCCAGCTTTTACGAATGTAAACATGAGTCTTCAAGGACTTGTAAAGCTCTAATCGGAAGACATTTAAGCTAGTCGCTACTGGAATAGGAAACTTACGTGCCTGCATGAAATGCTCTCGGTGGCACTTCTCCTCATCGAGGTTTTTCAAGTCTACATTCGGCCTTGAAGTCCCCTAACCGAGACCCGGCTGGGTTGCAGAGACATCTACCACAAGCGCCATATAGCCTCTTTCGGCGGGAACTGAGTGGTTGACCGGTCAAGGCGCATGGCATTGCTACAGCTGCCAGCCGCTTCCCCGTAGCACCTCTCGCGACCGGGTTTCACTGTGAACCCACGAGACCCTTAAAATTTCCTTTATTCTTGAACTGCGGAGAACGACCCAAGGAAGTTTTTCTCTATTTTTTCACGAAGCTCTCAAAAGAAGCCATTTAATCTCATACGCCTCAACCATGTATCACTTTTGATGGAAGATCTATTATGGTCGTGAGTAGGAAAACTAAACACACCTTTCATCAAGAAAATGGAGGAATGCTTTCGCTTAGGGCTTTGTAGAGCTTTTTGCTATGGCATAATGCAGTGTATTTCCTCGCTACTTCCTCAAGCAGAAAGGGCTATGGTTCTAGAGCAGAGAGGCCGCCTTGCTATTTCCGAGTGCAGCATCCCCTACAATGCCTTTATGGTAGGACCGAAACGAAGATTCATTTTTGTATGATTCGCGGCTCGGAATAGATACTTTCACGCAGAAAGCGTGACCCCAAATTTTGCTCCTCAAGAAACTTCAAGGGCGCCACCGTATCGGCCAAACTTAGACCCCGGAATTACTTTACTTGAAAAGTTACCGAAACCCTCTGGAAATTTTAGGGTCTCGGGGATACGGTAAAGTAACGCCTTGTAATGTTTTGCTCTCCATAGCTCTGGGCAATAGCTCATTTATCATTGCTTTCGCGCATCAAAGCATGGTAATCAGGTGAACGAGGTGCCTTTGGGTTCAACCATATTACATAGTCAGAATGGGTTTCTTCACCTAAGCAGTGGAGAGTTTTAAGTCTAAATGGCCCGTAGTACATTTCTTTTTGTCGTGAAAACAAAATGTATCGCGAAATAAGTCAGGGCTCTTCTCACCGTAAATAACAGACTCTGGACTTCTATGAGAACAACAACATGTAGTGATGGTAACTAACATATGGTATGTATGATATTTAATTTAGCAAATGATCGTGGTTCAAAAGTATCTCTCTTTAACTCAAATTGGTAAATCACAACTATTATTATTCCATTGCCAAATCCTTTACTGGAATTCTTTACTGGGTAGCAACCACACCTCAACTTTGGAGAATTGTCATCATAGAAGCAAGAGTTAGCCATGCCATGTTAGTTTTCCCCATTATAACACCTACGTCATTTTAAGTGTGGTTTCCCAATGCTAGAGCATATGGCCCTCTTGTTGGTGTGTTACGCTATAATACAGCCTTTATATTGTAAATAAGTAAGCTCTATGTACATTGTTGTTTACCATTGTCAAATAGTGGCTGACGATTAATTCTCGTCACGAGGTACATGAGAGGCGAGGCAAGTATATAAGGTTATGGTATTCGGAGTCGATGTCGACACTTTGTAAGCCCCATTGGTGATCACCTAATATGATACACACACGGCGATTAGAGAGCAAGCAAATGTAGGAAGTATATGGTACCTGTGAGTGAAACCTGAAATTTCACTTCTGGGGCTGGTCTCCACAATGACACAAGGAGGGTACTTTGCATGTTCAAGTTTAGTCCATTGGGAATGGCCACAGGTTTTAAATTTAATGAGCCCGAGCCATCCTCACTACTGTAATGGTAATACCGCCAGGTCAAATGGACATACATTCCAATGAGGGTTATAGCTGAGAGTGCAGCTGCTCTTTCTAGCATTTTTGTGAAGAGGGTGCTGCCATTTTTTTTTCCAATGGCTGTATTCTGATAGCAGAGCTTCGTTTAGCAATGGCAGAATTCCTGTCTCTGAGCTACAAGATACATTGGATCTGTATTTCAATGACCTTGGTTCGCTGGAGCCCCTTTCTGCTTCACATCTGAATTCGCCAAATTGAAACCTCATTCAGTTGAATGTTAACAAAAATTTTCAAAAGGCTTACCTGCTCCAAATCGGACATGGATCAAGATGAACATGCGTTCGTATTGGTAAGAATGAATCCCTTCTTCGATTTGAATCCGGAACGACTTCCACTACTCCAGAGGTATCCACCTGTGATTTTTCAACTGAATCAAAGCGAATTCAGCAAATTAAATACAAATTTTGTATACAAGTAAACAGGAAAGAATACCCCTGAAAAATTCCCCAATTTTTGTAAGCACTGTGGATTTGAATTCTTTGAGATGCAAGGGAGAGATCCGTCTATGATAGGTGGGTTCAGGCATAAGGCGACACATCTGGGGCGTTGAATTTCTGCCCGAATGCTGCCATAGTGGACATAATGGGATCGACCCCAAATGACAGAGCTTTGTTAGCATATAGTGGCCATATATATACACAGGTATATGTTTTGTATATACACAGGTATGTACAGGATGACTTTTCTAAGCTTGGGGCATCCTTCCAAACATTGACTCCTCGCTTTCTTCTGTATTCTATAACTCCCAACTTATTCTTTTTCTTTTTCCCTTTGAGGCATGTAAAGTAGACTTTATTCGGCTGGAGTAGTAACACAAAAAGCCCACGTATGCAGGGTGCACCCATCCGGGCTAATATTTAAATGGGGTAGCAACATGGCTCTACCCCTTGTAATTGATGTTTTACCAACCTATAATAGATTTAGATGTGGGTATCCCTTTACAGCTTCTTCAAGGCTCAAACACTAGCCAAAATTTTTACTCTTTCGGAAGATAGTGAAGTTGAATTGGTGATATGTATTCCCGGCTTAATCTCGCTAATGACTGTGAACTAAATTGTGCCTTTCTTTTACTCATTCTCCAATGTGCGTAATTCCTCACAGAAGAATTCCTTTGTTCCTAAGAGGTACCTCTCAACTTATAGATTCTACTAACTTTACCAAATCATCTTTAAGAATATGCCCCTATTGGGCATGCACATCATCTTTAAACCTTTCCAAAGTTGACTTTGGCATCTTCTCCTCTTGCTCATGAGCTACACCTCACCTTTTTAGTTTGATTCGATTGAGGATCCAAGATGCCCCATCCATTAAATATGTTTTGGCGGCATAGATGAGTTGTCTCGTTGATTGCTAGCGTGTTAAAAAAACGCTTCAAGATAATCCAGGGAATAAATATATGGATATTGGACCACCACAAGCTGTGATGCTTGTAATTGACATGGTATTGTTATATGAACAACATATTGCCAGTTTTATAGACATAAGGCCGAGCAGCATGCGGAAGGGTGAAGTTTTAAGCCTAGGCCACATAATGAGGTTGAATCCTTGGACCTTTCTAAAAGTTGAATCCTTTAACTTTTCTAATATTTGATAACTCCCAGTATCACCTCATTCTTCAAAATGCTAGAGTTCTCATCAAGTGCAGCAACAACCTCCACCTGGAAATTACCCGAGTACAAAAACCCGACAAGTCAAGAGTACTTATATTGTTCTAGAGTCAACTTAAGAATATATTACTTAATCGATGCTCTTGCCAATTTGGATAATTGTTTGTGGCTTGCCCGAAGCTACCCAACTAGAAAGCTCGTTGAATGGGTTGGGCAAGTGTGCTAAAAAAGAAAACTAAATTAACTAGGAATATATATACCACCGTTTAGCATTTCCAAGGATTCATAGGTAGCAAAGCACAAGGTAGTATGTTGTGTGAGTGATTTTGTAAGGATTTGACAACTATCTAGTACGGTTATTATAGGGTTTTCAATTTTCCAATAGCTCAATTGATAACATTAAATTCAAGTGCCTACTCGTTCCACCAAATTTAAGCTCCACACCACTTTCACCATACCAAGCTCCGTGGCTCCAATTTGTTTACAATTTCTTCATTCCATAGTCAAACTGCAGACAAGATACGCTCAAACCCGTGATGTATGCATTTTCCCATTGTTGACATGTATACAACCCAAGAAGATCTACAACATAATGTAGACCATGCCTTTTGCTTCGGATGCTTCAAGGTCCATCTATTTTCTCACATATATAAACTAATGACACAAAAAAAGAAAAAAGAAAATGTCTATTTCTCCTTATGCTTTATGCTTGGCCCAGCTTGAGAACCATGGTTTTGATGACTCCCCTGTCCTGAAGAATGGATCAAGAATACACCTCGAACAAACAAGACATTCAAAATCCTACACATTCAAGGTACTATTTGTAGGTCTAACCAACTACTATGCTAAACTCAGAAATGTTTAAGGACTCGGCAAGAATTATGAGGTTGCTTTCGAATAGTCTCGCGCTTAAGAACCGCCATTGCTACCGTTTAAGGAAAGTATTTTGACAAGATAAAAGAAGAAAATTTCATGATAAATCAACATTCTCACTCAATGGATTTTATGAGCATGGGACTACCCCTCCCCGTTGTAATGGGAAGGGACCGGTTTCCAATCCTTGATGATGGATCCTTCTAATAATGACCAGGTGCGGGTGAAGCTAGAGAAAAATTCAATCATTGTCAATATGGGAGACTAGGTTGAGGTAAATGATGAGTCACCTCTATGAATTGACCATATATTTTCAATTACTTACACTTCTTGCCTCATGGACCTTGGAAGCAAAATCACCATAGGTAATTCTAAGAGCTTGAGAAACCGATTGTGAGCTGATTATTGATTGAT